>JAHWFO010023078.1:5017-16336 GCA_023313115.1 Rhysida immarginata | reverse complement strand
CAAATTTTTATAACCTGTTTATTAATAAATTCACGAGGGAAAAGTCGCGAGAACCCGTGTCGGCGAACAGCAGCTACGGCAGCCATGATTCTCCATCCCAATCGGGTTGTAACAATTTCGGATACACTGGAGCATGTGTCACGTGACCTCCGCTTCAGCGCCAATCAGAAATGAAATGGCTGGTTTCGATCAGTCACCTTAATCGAAACTAAAACAGAAGAGACATGTGAGAGGAAAAACGACCGACCAAACACAAAGTGCAAAAGATGCAGTGTAAAACCTTCAATGAATTTCTAGATATACTTAGAAATCACGTAGATATACTTAGAATTTCTAGAATACTTAGATATACCTAGAAGAATACTTAGAATTTCTAGATATACTTAGATATACCTAGAAATACTTTGAAATTTCTAGATATATAAATTTAATACTAAGGATGTGAGATTATGAGTACATAGGTTTTACAAATATAAACTCAAAAATCATTAGTAAAATGTAGTATTGAATGATAAATTGATCGTTATTATATATTATACTGAAATGTTATGTTGATTTCATATGATAGTTTAACTAAAACTTCGACACTATCGTAAATATGCCGAATCCGTGAGAATAACACAATGAAATAATACCTATAATATTCATAGTCTTGAGTTTGGAAAGATGGAATTACAGTATTTATAAATTAAAAAATAAATGCGGAGAAATGCGGAGAAAAATTTGTGATGACCGAAACGAAAAAACCGAATGAAAACGTAGTAGTTGATGGATGTTTTTAAGCAATAATATTTTTTAATAAAACAATTGAAAACATTTTCACAATGTTTTATTTTTTAATAAACAATTGAAAACATTTTCACAATGTAATATTTTTTAATAAAACAATTGAAAACATTTGATTGAAATTTAGACGTTCATAAAGTAAGTTTGAACCAATATGTACATCATAAAATAAAAAAAATAGTGATTTTAATTAATAAACACAACTAGAGGAGTATAAGTATATATACTTGGAATTATAGGCCTACATAAACTAGGAATTAGCCATATACTTATTAATAAGTTAAATTACCTATTAAATCTAATAATAATAATATTAATTATCAAACATACCTCAAATCCCCACTTTAGAATTCAATAAACTGAGAAATGGTGATACGGATTAACGTCACTAGGTGTCACACACAGTAAGGAGTTTCAGGCGGAGGTCACGTGACACATGCTCCAGTGTATCCGAAATTGTTCAACCTCTGAATCGGCGAAGAAGACTACCCAGAATCCATAGCGAAGTAGATTGCACCTGATTGGCTAAATCAAAATGACGCCCGAAAAAGACTCCTAAAAATCTAGCCATGCCAGATCTTGAAACGACGCGTGACCGACGTCGGACCGACGCAGACGCTTAACAGACGCTAATTGGAAAACGAATGCGTTTTTCAAAAATTCTAAAAAAAACGCAGACGCCTGACCCACGCCGAACCGACGCTAAATGGAAACCGGCCTTAAACTCCAGTGCGGAATTTCAGAGAGCTTCAAAATTGCGCACGGGGATGTAAACGACATATATAAAAATGGAGCATTCGTTGTTTTTTGAAAATCGAATGTAAGGACGGCAGAAATAAAAAAATAAAAAAAAATCCCAAAATAGGCCTAATTTTGACGGTCGCGTCCGGTCAACCCCACTCTGTGGCAAATTCACGTACAACTTAGATATTTGAACCAAGAATAATTCACATAATTTGCAAAAAAACTAATTTCTGCTTTATTTTGCATATTTTACCCCTTTGATAACACTAGTCAACACACATTTTGTTACTATGACCACACAAAGTGTTTTTAGTAGTAATTTGTATGTAGAATCCGAATCTGCTTTTAGATTTTTTCTATCACGTCACGTTTCCAAGTTATGCACTTCGAGACTTCTATGTTAAAGTAATGGACGTGAAGAGAAGCGTCTACAATGTTAAACTATCCATATATTGGGGCCGCAAGAAAATTTATCAGGCCCCAAACACTGAATAATTTAAAAATGTTTCATTGAAAAAAAAAATAAATCTGTGCATGCTAAAGAAATTTCAAAATTATATTCGTATTAAGCAGAAAGAATACTACCAAAAATCACCTACTTGAATTTGGTTATAAGAAAAATCTTAAATTTTGTTGGCCAGTGTAATTAGCAACTCGACTTTCAGGAACTGATCAACGTAATCTGCAATGGGGGGGGGGGGGGTAAGGAACATTACCCGCGTGCACGGGCATCTTGGACAGCCCTGGTCTAGATTAAAAGAATGGCAATTAACGAGATCGACTGTCTGCTTAGTTTGTTTGTTTTTTTGATTATGTGGATCCAATTTTCCGGTATTTTCTGTTTACCGGAATTCTTTTTTTTTTGGTTTTCATAAAATTAACATACAAAGTCACATGTTGAAAGCTTAGTTTTTCCATTGGTCATATAAAATTTTCTTTGATTTAAAATTTATTTCAAGCATCTAGGAATATTTTTCGATTTATTCTGAACTAGCTGATATACCCGGCGTTTCTCGGGCTCTTTTTTGACGAAATTTTGCAATATACAGAAAAATTGAATATTATTCCCCACTTTTTTTCTCCTACACTGCGTCAAACTCACTCAACTATAGACAACATTCCAAAACGAGCGAAGTCGAGTAGAACTGCTAAAGGGCCGTTATTTGGAGAGCCATCCATTGGGAGCATTTTAAAATTGATTCTAAGATTTTTTCGTGTGTTCATTTTTTCTGTCTATTCACAATCAGATATTGTAAAATTTCATCAATAAAGAGCGCGAGCAAGGCCGGATATATCAGCTAGTTATATACACTGTCATATGACCACCCGCTTAGTAATGGGAGTAGCCCCCCTTCGCCGCTATAACTGAGGGTCCAGCTGCCGTACATGGCGAT
The DNA here is from genome assembly GCA_023313115.1 of Rhysida immarginata. Taxonomy (NCBI): domain Eukaryota; kingdom Metazoa; phylum Arthropoda; class Chilopoda; order Scolopendromorpha; family Scolopendridae; genus Rhysida; species Rhysida immarginata. The sequence continues at coordinate 13,412 of JAHWFO010023078.1, read as the reverse complement.
CAAGGTGCTCCCACAGTTGTTCGATTGGATTGATGTCCGGAGAATCAGCGGACCAAAGGAGCACTCGAAAGTCAGTAGAGTGTTCCTCGAACCAGTCCAGAAGGAGACGTGCTTTGTGGCAGGGTGCATTGTCCTGCTCGAACACACCATCTCATTGGGGGAACATCGTGAGCATGTACGGGTGCACCTGGTCCGCTAGCCACAGGCATTCAAATCGCCCTCTAGACGAATAAGTGGATCTAACTGCTCCCAACAAAAGATTCCCCGCACATGCCCACAATAGCCTCCTGCAGTCTCTTTTCATGGTGTTCACGACGCACTCGCCATCGCCCGTCAATCTTATGGAGCAAAAACCTTGACTCGTCGGAGAAGGCGACCTTAGCCCACTCGTCTGTGGTCCAATGGCGGTGCTCACGTGCAAAGTTTAGGCATCGTTGACGATGACCCCTGGTCAACATGGGTGCAGCAACCATGCGTCGACTGTTCAGGCCCTTGCGTTCGACAGTAATGTCGGATACACGTCTGTTGGCACCACTGTTGAATCTGGTGGTCAGTCGATGGACTATGGCTCTCCTGTCACCTATTACGAGTCGGATGGCTCGTGATCCTTTAAAGTGATGGCGTTGGGAGGCTATTTCTGTCCCTGCTGTCCGCTCTTTATACACCTTCACTACAGCGGACCCGTGAACAGTTCACAAATCGCGCCGTTTCGGAAAGGGCGCCACCCTTGCTGCGATAGCCTTGAAGAGGTGCTGGTCATAATTCATTGATATATATTTAAAGGGTGCATTGAACTATGTCAATTGGTTAAGCCCTTTAGGAGATATTTTTTTCTAAAATTTTGACAAAAGGATGCAGAATGCTCGACAGTATTATGAGTTTTTGTTTTGAAATTACCTCCATACACCATACATGCATACTCAGTGCGCCGTACGTGCGACTTCCAGGAAAGTCACAGAGTTTCCCGGTACCGTGCCCAAGAGTGCATAATCAGATTGAAGGTAAATTTGTGTTTTTTATCCCCCCCCCCCCGACCGTGCCAATTAGGACAATTTCGCCTAAACTTCATAGTAACACAATAAGAACAACAAGCAATTTATTAGAGGTAACAACAAAAAGAACAACAAGCAGCAGCAACATTACAAGAATCGATCCATTCCACTTTTCAGCGATTTCAGCAAAGTCATTCCTGAATTCTACACAACAGCGACACTAAACTCATGAAAACAAGTCTCCCCCCACCTTACCAATAGGGTTGAGCAAGGACACAAGCAAAACAAAAAATATACTAACCAAGAAACGTCTTTAGCATTTAGTGTTTGGTTCCTCCACTGAAACGATGCCGGCAGTAGCAAAAGGGCCTAAGGGCGCCATCCTCCAAGCAGTCGCCCTGGTGGCCGTAGCGGTTGATGCGCTCCACTTCCTCCTTGTGGACGACGAAGGTGTTGTCCTCATTCGCATACAGCACCGTGCCTTCGAACAACCCATGTCCCGGAGATAGCAACACAGTCAGCTGAAAGGAAACAGACTTCCAATCATCACCACTTAACAACGTCGCATGCCTCACACGATAAAGCTGCAGCTGATGACACTTCTTGCGGTACCGGACAGTGAAGTTGTTGATCGCCTCCACCAGTTTCCGGCCAACGAGCTGCGCCTTTTGGCTATTCAAAGGCAGTGGGTGCCTTTCCGAGCACGGACAGAATTTCCTTCGAATCAGTGTCTTGGCGCACGTCCTGTTCGAGGGCACTTCACGCGTGAAAAGTCCTACGTGAGATGCGTTAATCTTGGACTCTTCCGCTTTTAGTTCGCCGTCCGCCAGGCGAAGAATGTCCAAGAGCGTCTCGTGGATGTCGAACGCCGTGACCAGCCGATTGGCGTTCGTCTTCAAGTTGGATGCGAACGCCGGGTACTTGGAAGCGAACCACCTCGGGAACATGATAAACAAGAACGGCAACTTGGACTCTTCACGTCCAACAAAAGTAGAACGCCCTTCCCCTAAGCCTAATCCGTGGTCGCTCATGAAGAAGACGATGCTCCTATTCAAGTGATTCTCGGCTTCTAGGTGCTTGAAAAAGTCCAGCACCAGGTCGTCGTATAAATGGAGCGTGCCCAGATACTCGTGGCTCATGAAGGAGAGAAACGTCCACGCAAAAACGGGCTCGCCAGCAAACACCGTCAAAAAGTCGCGCGTCCACTTCAGCATCATGCGCGCTTCAGTGAGGTGTCGGTTGCAAGGTGACGGAATCAAGTTGACGTATTCGTAGTGGAGACCCAATGTGCGAAAGTAGTAGTCGGTTGGCGGAGTATCAAACCCCCGCACGGTGTACTGGAAGGTGCCGAACTGGCTCATGTCTTCGCTGTACAAGGCCCTATAGCCGCGCTTCGCAAACTCCTTCCACACAAAAGGCAAAGCGTCCACTTTAGACGCGGACGTCAGGTTGAGCGTGTCCTGCCAGTGCTCCCAAAATTTCCCCGTGAACATGGCCGTCATGACGGGGAACGTATTCTTGGCCACTTTGGTGAAGCCTCGCATGTCGACCATGTTGACGTGACGTCTCAAGAAGCGGTCGGTCTCGGTCATTTGCCTCAGGTAATGGCCCCTCGAAACTGAGTCCACGATCACAAACAAGACGCTCAACTTGTTATCGTTCTTGTCTTCCTTCCGCTTCCAGCAACGCTCCTCAACGTCCTTCTTGCGCTGAACAAAGGGCACAAAGTCGTTCAACACGAGCCGCCCATCCAGCATACACGTGACTCTCACGAACTCGTCCTCCACCGGCGTATCCTCAGTGTCCAGAATCGTCACCTTTGCACTCACCCTGGTGTTGAAGTCGTCGAGGCGATACACGGCGCTATAGCCACACGTCAAATTCTCTCCATACAACGAGAAAAGGTTCGCGTCTACGCGCAGGCTCGGAGTAAGCGGGTCGTTTCCCGCAACGACCAGAGGCCTCATTTCGCCCTCATTGCACCACCAATTAGGGTCCTTCACGTAGAAAATACTTTTCGGGTCCACCTCGATCGCCACGATGCGGCAACCCTCCGTGTCGACGAGCAGTCCCGGCCGCCGGACGAGGCGCTCCTTGGTCATCGCGTCCTGACTCCAGAAGACCAACTGCAGCGTCGTCATGACCGACATCGCTATCACGAACCAGAACACGTTTTTCATTCGCCCCTTGTACACGCAGCCTAAAAAAAGGAAGACAAAACACCAGTCATTTTGGGAAAAGGCCGTACCGAGGGATCTTATGTCGTCGGCGTCCATTCCTTACCTTTCAGTGCTTTCTTCATCCTCAAAAGAGCTGCACGCAGTGAAAAAATTGCAGTGCACCGATCAGCAAGCCCTCCACAAGACATTCTAACGAGAAACAATGAGTGCGCGCTTCACGAGATCTACCGATTCCTGACAATGCATGCACGTGAATGCTCACTTTAAATCAATGAATTATGGCACCTTATTAAGAGAAAAAAAATAAACCAAACGAGCGAGTGTCTCACTCACCGGTTGTCATCAAAAATGTTAATCCAAAATTAGTTAGTCAAGCAAATCATTGTTGCTACGACATTTTTTATTTATCTATTAGCTGATATGCCTGGCGTATGTTGAAATTTTGCAATATTTGAATTTGAATATGAATAACAACACATGAACAATCTTTAGAGTTATTAGCTCATTAGCTACTTTTTATAACTCTCCCCTTAAAACGTGAATCATTAAGGCAAGCATCCTAACCAATTTCGGGCTTATTATTGGTAGAAATATAAGCATCCTAACAATACCCTATTGTAGGTGACGTAACAATGTATGACGTTTTTCGCGCTCAAGCTTTGAGTGGAGGTGGTGTTGTCCTAACCAATGACGTATATTAAAGATAGACTCCGAATCCTATTGTTGTGCTGAAAGTGCATAGAGATAGATGCTAGTGGCTAAGGTCAAAAACCCTCACCGGTGAGAAAATGATGACGTAATTTCTCACTGGGCTAACCGTCTTTTTCTCGGTGAGGACGCTGAGACTAACCGGTTAGGCATAGCAGCACTAACTGGCGTTTCTGACCGCGTTAAAATGACGTCACAAATTTCTCACTGGGCTTTCTGACCGACCAAGCGCTAACTCTTCTCACCGGTGAGAGTTTTTGACCTTAGCCAGTGAGTGAATCTGAACTGTCATGGCCTAACATCTATCTCAATGTGAAAGTGAGTGAAGATGATGCAAAACACATGGCTAAACACGAGAGTAGCTGATTAATAATTCTTTCACACGTCGATCACGGAGTGATAAGTTTATCTTTTCTTTGACTTTGTATTTGAAGTATTTTATTATATTTTATAAACAATTTTTCGATCATGGTTTCAATTTCAATTTCGTTTCGATTGTCTTTCAGGCCAAGGTCAAAAACTCTCACCGGTGAGAGAATGATGACGTAATTTCTCACTGGGCTAACCGTCTTTTTCTCGGTGAGGACGGTGAGACTAACCGGTTAGGCATAGTAGCACTAACTGGCGTTTCTGACCGCGTTATAATGACGTCACAAATTTCTCACCGGTGAGAGTTTTTGACCTTAGCCTCAGTACCGTATTTTCATTTTAGTTACGTATTTTTGATTTATTTTTGTAGAAAATGATTCCTGGTCCTTTTTCTTGTCTGTTTGCACAGTTGTACGCAGTTTAACTTTGAATTAAGTATTCCCCAGGCCCAAAATTTTCAAAAACAAAGCAGCCAGACGGCTAATTACTCCACGGCTCACTCCTGCCCAGAACTGCCATGGCCGCTGTTAACAATAGGATTCGGAGTCTATCTTTAATATACGTCATTGGTCCTAACTACTGAGAAAGACTGTACCGAAGCCCGACGCAATCTAAAGTCGTGGCATCATGCAAACAGATGCATTTTGTGACGTCATGCAAAAAGAAATCTAAAAACAAAATAAGGATATTTAAATTTTAAACTAAAATGACTTCTGTTCGTCAGTAATGCACATTTTATTCTACTCTATTTACTTATTTGTCAAACTATCCATCGGTTTTCGTGACGTTTCTACAATACAAGTGACGTAGTGCAATGGCTTTGTATCACGGTCTATACAGGGTGGTTTTGAATTGAGTACAGATTTTTTGGGAGATGATAGAAGCATTTTTTGTCATATGAACATGGGGTCCCCGCAGCTCCGTTTACTTCCAATACTGCATTCAACAATCAAACGACACCGGGACGCAGTGTGCGTTGCTAGGCCTACATTATTTGATTTTTAACAATTAACACAAGCAATCTACTGTAGGACTACTTTTACAGTAATTGTTCGAAATGACCGCCATTTGCTTCATAGCACAATTTGTAACGCCTTATGATGGATTCATGTACGCGTGGAAACAGTTGATTTGCACGGTCGCTCATGTCACCTGCTGCCGCGACAACACGAGCCGCCAACTCTTCTTCGGTATCTACGGGTTCCGAGTACACCATTGATTTTATGCTTCCCCATAAAAACAAATCCATACTGCCACGACCAATCCAACGATCAGGATATGTCTCATTTAGGTAATCTCTCTCTAAGTGCTCTTGTGTAATGCGAAGGTGCGCCGTCCTGATGAAACCACATCAAATGTGTGGTCATTAGTGGAACATCTTCAAGAAGACCAGGGAGCTCCTCCTTCAGGAAACCAAGGTAAGGAGATTGTGAATCATGCCAGCCCAAATATTCAACGAAAAACGATGCTGAAAACTGTTCACATGTGTTGCACATGGGTTGACATGAGACTACAGATGACTATTGGAGCTATTGAACATTCCCTCGCGTAAACGTTGCCTCATCTTATAGAAGGAGATGAAGCCAGAAACTGTGGACACAGATTAACAAGAACAACAGGAAACCACTATTCCACATCAGAGGTTTATTGCAACTATGCGCACTTCCTCAGCGTATACAAGAACTTGATCAGACTAGAGCTTGATCTACAGCACAAGTGACCCGAAACTGTTGAATTTCCTGGAGTCGTATGCCATCACCAGTGAAGAACCTGCTAATTTACTAAACAGTGACTTGGGCCCCATGGACGTGACACAATTGAGAGACTTGCCAAAACTTTTCCACATTCCCAAACTGACCTATGGAAAGAATAAACGTACCACAGACTCCTGATTGGTTGATCATCGTCTACCTGTACTTTAAACTTGCATTTATTTCTGTAATTGGATTGTAACTAGCTCTCTTTTACTATATAACAAGTGACTCTGTAAGTCTTCTACTTTATCAGAACAGAACTTCTCTGGTCTGATCAAGTTCTTGTATACGCTGAGGAAGTGCGCATAGTTGCAACAAACCTCTGATGTGGAATAGTGGTTTCCTGTTGTTCTTGTTGCCTCATCTGTCCACAGGAAAGTCTGGAATCCTATTCTGTTGCTGCATAAAACATTCCGCGAAAGCACGCCGGGGACCATGATCATTGGGACATAATTCCTGCACCTTTCGAAGCTTGAACGGATGTTGCAGGTTGTCATGTAAAATGTTCCATACAGTGGTACGTATGACTAGTATTCAGAGCAGAGTACTTGTCGATGGATTTCGGTGGTTAAACCTTTCCAAAACTTGATCCTCTAATTGAGGGGAGCGTAACCACCGACGACGTCCACGCTGATGATTATCATGAGCGCATGCGCCTGTTTCTCTTACGGCCGGTTGCAACAACGTCAGTTAAAACTAACTCTTCGTTACAGTCCCGTTTAAAATTTTTTGCGTTGCATCAAGAGAGTTTAAGGCTTAACCAGACGTTAAGTGGCAGTTTAACTTAAACGCTCGATGACCACGGTTTAAGTCCATGGTTGGCGAAGCAAAACAGCATTCCGAAATAGAATTATATATTAAACTAATTGGATAAACTAATTATCAAACAGATAAATGGATAAGCTAATTGTACAAATTATTTGGATAAACTAAATGGATAAGCTATTTGGATAAGTTAATTGGATAAGCTAAATGGATAAGCTAATTGGATAACCTAACTGGATAAGCTATTTGGATATGTTAAATAGATAAGCTAAATTGGATAGGCTAAATGGACAAGCTAATTGGATAAGTTAATTGGATAAGCTATATGGATAAGCTAATTGGATAAGCTAAATGGATAAGCGATTTGAATAGCAATTTGAATTAGCTATTTGGATAAGCCAAATGGATAAGCGATTTGAATAGCAATTTGGATAAGCTAATTATCAAACAGCTATTTGGATAAGCTCCTGGATAAGCTAGTTTGATAGCTAATTGGGTATGCTATATGGATAAGCTAATTTTCAAACAGCAATCTGGATATGCTAATTATCGAACAGTTACACGGATAAGTTAATATTATCAAAGAGCTAATTTAAAAAGATAAATGGATATGTTAATTGGATAACTAGTTGGATAAGCTAATTTTCTAACAGCTAAATTGATACCCTATTTGGATAATGTAGTTATCAATCAGCTAATTGAAAACAATCAGCCATGTTGACCGGAAGTTTAATTGGAGCAAAACGAACCAATCACACTCCTCGTTACTCATATTCCATCCAGTTAGCTAACTGAGACTTAGCTAGGATTGGTGCAACATTTCCCGGTTAAAGGACTTAACCGATCGTTAACTAACCGAAAGTTAGGGTCGTTTTAACTGACGTTGTTGCAACCGGCCGTTAGACGACGATCTACTGCACCAAATGTTCGTCAATTGGGAAGAATTCTGTTGGACTAACGTTGAGCATACAAACGCCTTGCACTATCCATGGTACCAGCATGCATGTCTGCATAATCATTCCATGGAAAACGATTCATACTGTTTGGTTAACTTTAACATCAAGTGAACTTTTTAAAACAAATCTTTCCCAGAATGCGATTAGTTCATTTCGTATTTGACAAAGGGGTTGGATACCATGGAATCTCCTGGACGAAGTTTGTCCTAAGACTTTTCAACAAACAAGCACGTGCACCTTGAAATTACTTTAAAAGTTCTTACAGTAGATTGCTTGTGTTAATTGGTAAAAATCAAATAATCTAGGCCTAGCAACGCACACTGCGTCCCGGTGTCATTTGATTGTTCAATGCAGTATTGCAAGTAAACGGAGCTGCGGGGACCCCATGTTCATATGACAAAAAACACTTCTAACGACCTCTTCTACCATCTGTACTCAATTCAAAAACACCCTGTACAGGTCAGTGAGCAAACCGTACATTTCTGTCGCCATTCGTTTTACGTTATTTGTTATATGTGGTAGTATCATCTGGCTATAGATGGTATGCATGATGACGTCACGCAACAAAGGAACTTGTTTTGCCGCCATGATTGAGACCAAGTTGAGACCTTCCAGCATAGAAATAGAAGGACTCTGCTCGAAGATTGAGACCAAACAAATGAAAAATTAAA
>JAHWFO010023077.1:1121602-1162545 GCA_023313115.1 Rhysida immarginata | reverse complement strand
GTGGTCATCGTCGAACGTCGGTCAATGCGGGTGGACGACCAGGCCTTGGTGCATTCGTACAATGTCCATTGGTCCTGTACTTCTTCAACACATACGCCACTGTTGATTTCGGGTGGTTCCGGAGAGAAAATTTAACATGACAAGGACTGCCCCCCCGCCCCCCCCATCCCCGGTCCTTGTAACGTTAATTTTTCCCTCTTGTATAATATGATCACACAATTTTAGGTACTTTTCAAGGTCAAAATGCCTCACATTGTAGTAGAATAATTATGGTAATTTTATGTTTAAGGTTACTTCCAAATCGTCAGTGGTGATATATAGTCAACGATAAGCAACATTGTCAAGCGAGTGGCAACGGTGTTAGGGAAGCGATGGCCGGCTCATATAAGTTTCCCCGGCAAGACTCTGTGATTGGTATTCGGCTTCCCATGATGGGTGGGAGGTTATTACGTTCATACAACGAAATAATAAAAAATTATTTCAAGACAGAACTAAACATTTTTGGAAGAAGCGCCTAATAAAGCAAAGTATCTGCATTAAAATGCCTACTTACATTTCTAGTTAAAAGCATTTGCATTTTGTCCAGTTCTTTTTGTCTTCTAATCAATTTTATTTTCAATCTTATTGAATCGCAATTATTATTCAATCCCTAAGTTTAATGCTTTTTGAGATAATTTTAAAAAATTGAAAGCATGATACATGTATCATGGCAGTACAGTATCACAATCTATTAAAAGATTTCAGTACACTATTACAGACAATATAAACAATCCTGTTAGTGATTATTTATTGTAATATAATTTATTTATTATATAATCCGTCAGCAATTAAGTTCGACGGGTGAAAATTATTTTTTTTCCGGCCACGAGGTGAAAAAGTTGTCAGTTGTCCTTTGTGAAGTTTTGTTGAATCTCTTCCTAAAACAAACGCGCTTTTGGTAGGGATTTCTAACTTAAAAATACGAAGGTTGGGGCCTAAGTCAAGGCAACTCTTTTTTTTCTTATAGATATGTGAACGGATCACAAACGTATATGGAAGTTCTGCAGGCATAGTGTGTATGCAGAACAACAGATGGCTCTGTGATAGCTGGTAGTAGCGCAGCAGGGCTGTGAAATCAGTCAGTTGGTGAGTGTCGTGCGAGATGGAAGTAACCAGTGTTGAGCAGCGCGCTTACATCAAAATAGCCGTTCTCCGAGGGAGAAATGCGATGGAATGTCACAGTGAATTAGTGGAGCCCTTGGGAATAATGCCCTACCATACCGTACAGTACAGTACGGTAGCACGGTGGGTAGGAAAGTTTCAGCAAGGACGTGTGTCACCAGTGATGAGCAACGTTCGGGCTGATGGTATTCAGTGCCTCCCACATCGTTGGCAGTGTGTGGTGACAGTAGCAGAGGGCTACTTTGAGGGTCTTTAGGCCCAGGTTTGTCATGTCAACTTTATGTGTACCGTGTTGTCATTCTTTTGCACCGTGAAGGCCATATTGCCCTGTATACTGCCGTAATAAATTAGTGTGTTACGATATTTCAGTGCTATTCATTGTCCACACATGTAGTTAACACCTTGTCCTTTCGTCTGTATATGTCACATTTTCCAACCGGACTGGTATCTTCAAGAAAAAAAACAGTTGCCATGACTTTTACCCCAATCCTCGTAGGTTCAAGTTTCCTGCACAGACTTTGATAAAAAAAAAAAAAAAAATTCTACGAGTAGCTTTCACCAATTAAACACCCATGCAAAGCCATTAGACGCATTCTCAAAATTTTCCGAGTAAAAAGATTCATAGTTTGTTACAATTGCCTAACACTATAAATTCCTGAATTGTAGCATAGATTTTTATCGCATTCAGGAGGCCTATTGGTAAAACACTAGAATTCTATTTGCAGATACATGTTCAAATTCAGTCTTCAAAAAAATTTTTTTCCCCTCTTCATAAATTTTTTTTAAACATGGGAATGTGCAATTCAGTTACTAAATATATTTCCAAGTTTTCCAATTTTTGACCATAATTTTTTTTAATAAACTGCAAATACAATTATTATAATTAAACATAATCTAAAGTTTCTGATTTACTAAGGTTATTTTTACATAAATTGAAATGTTACAAATTCTATTTATTTCCTTTTTTATTATTAAAAAAAAAAAAGTTATAATTCAGAGGTAAACTTCTGCTCCTATAAGTAGTAAAATTGTAATTTGGTGACTATGTGCTAGTTAAAAGTGTTAATGAAGGCAACTGATAAACTATATATACCAATATGATGCATTATATGGTGCAATAATTATTTAATCTTTGTGTGAGTTAAATGTCATCACAAAAGTTGCGAAGTTTATAAAAATAATTAAACGTGGATAAATAAACTTTTTTTAAATGCTCATTTTTCACTGTGGATCATTAATTAAAATGATTCATATATGCATTTTATAAAAAAAAATGGTATCAAATTTCAAAATCTGAAATATATTTAATAAATGAATTACACGTTCTAATAAATGTTAAAAAAATTTACGTAGAGAAAAAAAATTATCGGAGACTGGATTTGAACCCATACCTGCAAAATAGAATTCTAGCATTTTACCAGTAGACCACCTGAATGCGATAAAAATATACGCCTCGATTTGGGCATTTAAAGTGTAGGCAATTATAACAATTTTTATGAATTTTTTCTCGTAAAATTTTGAGAAGTGCTTCAAATGGCTTTGCATGGGTGTTTAATTTGGTGAAAGCTACTTGTTGAATAGTTTTTATCAAAATTGGCAACTCCGAGTTTGTGGAGTCTCCATGTCAGACGCCATAGAGAAGCATGGTTTTCAGCCCCAACCTGTTGGTCAAAGCTTTTAAGGTACCAAAACTCTCCTATTCCCCTGACGCTATTTTGCCAGATTTGTAGAAGAAGAGATAGTGATCAAGCTATGTCTAGTTGAACAGCAAACGATGGGGAGAAGGATTATTTTGCTGAACAGCATTAAATTTTTAAACTGCAAAGCTCCTGTGATTTTGACTTCATACTGGAAATGAAGGAACCACCTCATGGCAGCTGTTTCAGAACTGTTCCTGAAGTTCTGTAGGCCATAGATTGCTCCATTCGTACCATTCAAAAGACAAGACACTGATACAGGCTTCACATCGCTAGCAACCGGTTCTACAACTGCTGGGGACTACACACTGTAGAGGTTTCACTGTAGAGGTATCTATTTTGTTCAGTTGTAATTAATAATTGCCAATAATAAAGAAATGGTTCTTGTATTAGGATGCTCTGTAAGAAGGAGGTTTTCCACAGGTTTTGGAGATATTCTAAAATGCATCCAAAATTTTACAAATAAAATATATGTACAAGGATACAAAGAGTGATGGTAAAACAAGGACTTTTTTAAAAGCCATGATCCATAACTGCTTAAAGTAATATCAAACAGGCCCTTCATGAATTTTGCTATCAGAAACAATTTCTAATCAGAAAGCCTCTATTACAGCTTTTTGCAATGACTTTATGGCAGTTTTCATTTAGATTAAGGAAATTTTCACTTAGATTAAGGCACTTTGCGTTTATAAAACGGCAGTTTTCAATAACTTTAGCGCAATTTTCAGTTAGATTAAGGCAGTTTTCATTCCATTAAGGCAGTTTGCATTTAGAACATTAAGGCAAAGAATATACTAATTAATCGACGTGTTTACTTTTTACAGTAAGTATAATATCTAATGTATTACCAAAAATTACGATAATACAGTAAGCGATTATGAAATGTCGGCATGTCACAACGCTGTAAAATAAGGGCAAATTCGCCCAGTGTGACTCGCACAAGCAAGCATTACGTAAACGGTTAAATTTAAAATAGGTAAAGCTATGTATTTTGCAGCCGTGAGAAAAAAATGACAGTATTTTTCAACGTTTATAAAAATTCCATGACCTCCTGTATTATCGGAAATTACATATCACCAGTAAAATGTAATATCATGGTTATCTCATTCAATAACAGTGATAACACTAAAAGGAGGTCATGGTTGAATTAAAGGAAATTCTCAGAACCCCTTCGATTCGAACCAGAGACCGTTAAAATACCCGGTCTGGTTAGTTTAAGTTATAAAATAAATGCACAGTAAAATTTTGAAATTGCCAGACATCATTTTGAATCAACCTCTATATTCACTGTAAAATTTTGAATACAGGCCCGGGCGTCTATTTGTCTCAATGGTCTGGACCCCCCCATGAGAAGGCATACACATAAAAAGAATTTAATAAAAACAAAAATAAAGTCACCAATCTTGAAAAACGATGGAAGAAACTTGTGAGATGGAAGAAAACTTAAACGATGTAGTCTATTGTAGATGTTGTTGATTGTAGAAATAAACTTAGTCTATTGAGGATGTAGATGAAGTCTTGTGAAGATAGTAGAAAACGATAATCTTGAAGGAAGTGTTGGTTTTGAAATACAGATGAAATTTTGAAAAGGGTGATCCAAATATTTGGGATAAAATTTATATAAAACTTTTTCGAGAATATTTCTCATCATCAGTAGGATAAAACATTTTTGAATGGTGAAAACAGTTGAAATAAGAATTTAACAATTGATAAGAAAAACAATTGATATAAAGATGATGAAGCTAAGTTGGTTGTAACTGTTGGTTATGATTGTTGGCTATTGTATACTAGGGTAATTGTCGCTTAAAGTTGGTTTCAATTCTTTGTTATCTTTATTGATGGCTTGGCTAAATTTTTGTTATTTTTTAATGATATTTATTGCTTCTTTAATTAATCTTTTTTTATAATTTTCTTCTTTTCCAATGATTTTTGTGTTATTCCAATCTGGTGTGTGGTTTTCTTTGATAATGATTTACTAAATGGTTGTTTTTGTCTTTGTGGCGAAGTGCTCTTTCATGTTCTTTTAATCTCATTTCTAATTGTCATTTAGTTTGACCTGTGTAGATACGTTCACAATTTTTACATGGTATTTGATAAATTATATTTCTAGTGTACCATTTTTCTTTATTATTTTGACATATTTCTTTGAAATCGATATTTGTGCTATTATTTTAATTGATTGTTGTTTTTAGGTTGGGGGAATCAAATATTTGGATCACCCTCTTCAAAATTTCATCTGTATTTCAAAACCAACACTTCCTTCAAGATTATCGTTTTCTACTATCTTCACAAGACTTCATCTACATCCTCAATAGACTAAGTTTATTTCTACAATCAACAATATCTTCAATAGACTACATAGTTTAAGTTTTCTTCCATCTCACAAGTTTCTTCCATAGTTTTTCAAGATTGGTGACTTTATTTTTGTTTTTATTAAATTTTAATTTTACGATTTTCCCCATTAAAAGGAGACTACCCACATTCAAATTTTAAATTAATCATTTAAACTCCTTAGATCAATAATATACATAAAAAGAAGTTTAATAATCTGAAAGTGAGGAAAAACGCCAGAATTTAAATGATGAACCGAAAAAGACCCGGCATTTATTTGAGACCCGGCGTTTAATCCATTTTTAACACCCCACCTGGCTTTTATTCGAGACCGGCGTGTATTTGAATACCCGGCCTGTATTCAAAATTTTACGGTATTGCGGCATTGCTAGAATATAATTTCTACAGCGCTTTGTTAAAGTGCCTTGCTAGCACCTTCTTCCATCATGGTTTTTTAACACTGGAATTTTCAAGAAATACTTGCATAATTTTGTTATTTTCCTTTATAAAGCAAATTAATTTTCTTCGTAAATATTTGTCATAATATTAAGGAAAATTGCCTTAATCTAAATGAAAATTGCGCTAAAGTCTGAAATCTGCCATAAAGTCATTGCAAAGAGCTGTATCAAACAAAATACTTAAGCTTAAACAGAAGCAAAATCAAAAACTGCATGTGGATAATTTTAATTTACAACAAACAAAATGCTCTTTAGCCACAATGATACTTTTATAAAATTACAAATTACAGATTACAAATTAAAAATTATAATATACAGACAAGGAAAATAAAAAGAAAGAAATACAAGAATGAAAAGTAACTACAAAAATAAAAAGTATAAAAAGTAACAAAGGCAAAAAGAAAATTAAAACACAGTGAAGGAACCAAATGGATGAAAAACAGAAGAATAAAAATATAATCAAAGAATAAAAACAAAAAGTAGTACAACCTGCATACGTATTTCAGAAGAAAGGCTTCCATCTTTCAGCAGGTACAGTCAATCCATAAGAAGTGAACTAATTTGAGGTTAAAATTACCACCCAATTTATAAGAAGCCCGAACCAATCGGAGGAAATTGGCAAAAACCAATCAGAGCAAAGTGACAAAAACCAATAAGAGAAAAGTGGGAGGATTTGCTTTCTGCTGTGTCACGGATTTCGCGCACCATTTTATCAATGGGGCCTGGATCTAGGTTTAATAAATTATCCTTGTTGGTGGAGAGAATAGCCACTCTCCATGGGGTCTAATAGATTATTCTTTTGGACAGGAAAAAAGTTTTAGGTCTTCAATACTAAAATATGCCCTGTCTCTATGGAGTGTTTGGCTATGGTGGATTTTTCTGTTCTTCCAAATTTTCTATGGGCGAGTGTTCTTTAAATCTGGTGATTATAATCCTTTTTGTCTGACCCCGATAAAGTTTTGGACACAGAATCTTAACTAAGAATTTCTCTTCCAATATTTAAGAGCCAAAACCTATCCTTGAATTTCAAAAACCCCAACACAGTAAAAAAAAACTCTTTAGATTACCCTAAAGACACCATCCACGATCATAGAAAATCAGGAATTTATGAAATTAAATGTAAACAATATCCAAAACTTTGTTCCACAGAGGGCACAATGGTCGTTATTGGACTCAACCAATCAGAATACTCGACGCCTGTTGGTGCAGCATCGCAGTGGTAGGGGATATATAAGGGGCCGCTTTTGCTTGGCAGTCAGTATAATGTCAATTTCGAATCTCTATCTACATCAGGACTCTCTGCTCTGTGACTACCATTTATCCAGGACTCCGAGTGTGAAGGTGTATATGTAAGTACCCCATTTCATATTTCCCTAACAGCCATTGCAGATATCTTCTGATATTTCTTAATTTTCTTTTTATTAAAATACATAATATAAATTTGCGGTATCCTTTTAAAACAGCAGCAAAAAATTTTATTGGTTTCAATTTCGACTCACTTTACGTAAGGATTCTCGACTCCTAAGCCGAATTTGTAAGTACCCCGTTTCATATCTGGTATTTTTTAATTTTCTTTTTTTTTTAATTAATTAAAGATTTCTTAAACGCATTTTTTAAAATTCACATCATTTAGACATCAAAGCGACGTGCACGAAAAAGGATGAATGGATGGAAGAGGATGGATGACAGAAACTATTATGTGCAGACGGAATGATTTATTATTATTTATTTATTATTATAAAATGTATTATTTAACATGTATAAATTAAAATTTTTTCCTCACTAAATGCATATTCTTTTTTTGAAGTATATAAGAAAAAAGCTTATCAGCTGCTGTGGCCTTACTTCTGAAAAATACGGTATCTAATTTTTAAATGAAAAACCTACCTTTGCTGCCTGTTATAACAGGAACATTCCGAGGACGAGAACGTATGTCATAAATGATTGGCCTTTGTACCCATGGAATAAGGAAATGGGTCCCTTCTCCAACTACTTTATTTTTGACACCAGTAAACCGATCAAATATAACAGCTCGATGGCCCCCATCCACTACAGATAAAACAAGTAAAATGCAAAAATGAGGACTGGTAAATCTAAATATGAGGGCAGCTCAAACGAAAGTCAAGTCCTGTTATTCCACATTCATAAAAATCACTGGATTACTGCAGCAGAATGTCTCTAACTGCCGCTTGCACTTCATCGTCCAATGTGATGCATCGACTTTTCAGTTGTTTCTAAGATAACCGAAAAATGAAAGTAGCAGAGCTATAACAGATGCTTGAGAATTTCCCAGCCTTATGTCTGCACTGTTTTGCTAGCCATTCTAGCTTTATGGGACTGTGCATTGTCATGAAGCAAGACAACACTCCAGGCCGATTGCTTTTGATGGTCTGGCACAGGTGTCCCTGCGAGACACAATAATATTCAGCATTGGCTGTCTGTCCCGTTCAGTGAATTTAATCAGCTGTTCGATTTTTGGAGCCTCCACTGCAACACTCATGTGCAATTTATTCTGCTGCCGATTCAATTCATGATCACTTAATCTTACAACATGGCTCACCACACTGGACAAAACAGTTTATGGGTTGGGTGGATTGGCTCACTTTCATTTGACTCGCCTCAATATACTACTTACATTCAAAATTATGAGACCGATTTTTATTTAAAAGATAACTACCATAAACTTTCAAATTTTAACTTTAAAGACAAATTATAATCAGTTGTAAATAATTTTATGAAATTACTTTTTAATTATTTTTATCAAAAATTGTTAGTGTAAATAATTGTAAATATTGAATTACTTTGATTTTATTAATGTGAATATACTGTGAATATATACCTTTTTATTTATTTTTTAGTGGAAAAAGAAGCATTCACTTCCAACCTCTGTATGAATTCTCCCAAGTTTACAGTTTATTCCAATTTGGGAAGCCAGTGGCATCACCTGGTTGCATTGCACACAATAGCTTATTCTTCCACTATACCAACCTCGAGCGAGGAGGTGATGGATGTGGCACAGGTAACTGCTGTTATGTGTGTTGGCTGACAATACGAGTTTTCAAAAATGGGGGTAAGGGTTTTAAAAAAGAAAACAAATACATGTACCTACGATGATGCCATTGACTTCCCAAAATGAATTAAATTGAGTCCATGAGCCCATTTTGAATAACCCTGTATATTTATTCTTTTAAAAAAATGCAAAAAAAAAAAATCTAACAGATTTTGGGACAAATGGTACTGAACCACACAGATGTTCTGCAAGGGCTAGAAACGACAGGAAGGGGGAAAAGACTTGCTCCCTCTCCAAACGAGTGCAGGTGAAAGCAGTTTCATTCCTATATGTGACGAGCAAAAACCACTTTTCAAGCAATCCTGCCCAATGCTCACCTCGGGGCAAATTTTGATACTAAATGCTAATACGTAATCGGTCCACACCTCTTTAGACCTGGCAATATGAAATGGGCAATGAAACAAGTATGTAGTAGGTTTTAGACGTTTCAACTACTGACCCCAAATGTTCTGGCACTTTTGTGACAGACCAGCAAAGTAGCGTGTAAGGTAGCAGTGACGTGTGTTCTTATATGTGCCAGACCTGTAAGTTTATGGCAGGGTTTTACAGGTGGGAAACTGGTCCAGCGTCAACAGGAAGCCACATGAGCATTTTTGAAACAACACTATGTTCTGTAAATTCAGATATAGGTAATAAATTATTTATGTCTTTTAAATACAGATTTATTAAATGCTTCATTTTGGCAATTTAGAATGACCTGCATTTAGAAATTTTGCTGGTGCATAACTGATCTTATGGAATGAAAGTGAAGCAGCTCAAACTCCATCTCCAAGGATTTGTCAACAGCCAAACTTTGTAGATTCTGCTCAAAAGAAATGATGTAATCTACAAAAGTACTGCCTCGTGTAGATGTATATGAAAAACTTTTTACAGAATGCAAGGACTAAGTTAAAATCTTGAATTGATCAGTTGAAAATTATACAACAGAGATGTTTTTGAAAAGATTTTTTAAACTTGTGCTTTAGTCGATTTAAAATTTTGTGCTTAATCGACATTCATAAGCTGTATTTAAAACAGGATCATAAATGATTCCACTTTGTGAAATGCATACAATTTCACTCATGTTGTTATGTGAAAGCCGGGGCAAGTTTAACTGCCTATTCGATAAATCCGATTTGTATAATTGACTTGGGCTTAAAATCCGATAAATAATGAAGTTTTACTTTATACCAAAATAGACTTGAGTTTAGTAAGCGTAAGAATAAACTAAAATGTCTTGCGAATAATAAAGCAAATGCGCTCTAAGCCTAGCAGAGCTCAAAAGCGCGATAACATCAACTTTAGCATTAATTTAGGAGAGTACGAATGTTGATAGTAATATTAGATCTTATTTCAGACTAGTGTTTACAAATACTTACCATTATATAAGGCGGAATTCACTACTCCACCAACCACTGCAATTCCTAAACCAATTTTACCTATCGTATTGAGTAATTGTGCGGCTGCCATGCTGCAATTGTTGTTAGGCCTAAATCAGCAACTGACGCAACTTTTCGACAACCTGCAAACAAAATGCGGATTATTATGAACAACGAAAATATAAACATGCGTCTTCAAAATCAGAATAAAGCGCATTATTATTGTTTACAATATTTACTATTCGGTCTTAAAATTAAATAGTTGAGAACAAATGTTATTTTTTTTCTTATATCGATAAGCGCATGCTCGTTTGTGGACGCAATCTATCGAATGACATTTCACGACAACTGAAGAACATTTCGTGAACTCTTGATTTTAATTACCTTGCAGTTTTCATTTTAGAATAAAAATATTAATAAAGATAATTAGCTTTATTTCTTTTATTTTGTAATAATGCAACTGCATTTACACTCCTAAATGAAACTATAACAAGTAAAGATTAAACACCATTCAACGATTCTTACAGCGCACACGAACTGCTATAAATAACAGCAATTTCCAAGGAAGGTTTTGTTTTGATTTTTTTTTTCTTCCTTCCTTGAAAATATTTTTAAGTTATTCTGCTGACATTTTATTTGACACTAATTTATGATTGTTGGTTCACCGTCAAAATCAATCGGACCAAATACCTAGCTAGCAATGCGGAGACCATGCGGGCTATGACGTCGTGCTCAAAATTAAAGAGGAGATACAAAATAGATTGGAGAGCACTGATTCATTTTCAAAACATTCATATGTAGTAGTGCTAGATGTCGATTAGACTAAAATATGTAGCAAAAATGTTTAAATATAAGTACACATAAATGAGATATATGATTTTCTATTTGTTATTCTAAGCTTTGTTAACGATATTTCGCATATGAAGTGAAACGCACCAGGAAGTAGATATGCCCTCCCGAGTACTGTAAGGGTAGCTCTCTGAAAGGTTAAAGTAATGACTTGAATCAACTTTGGTTTCTATGTTAAGTAATTGATTTCTTCCTTTTTTCGAGTTATGAAATCCAACATTAAAAGGTATATATCTTTTTATTTCTCTGTCTCTGCTTGAAATCATAAAACATCTTTGTTTTTTAAAATTCTTTCTGTCGTGCTTCGTTAGTTTCAGCTGATCTGTTTACAGGGAAGCCGCTCTCTTTAATTCACCGGCAGTTGTATCTCGCTTTTTTTTTTTGTACTTACATTTATGATGTATATAAGAGAGTAGTGTAATATAGCAATAAGTCGCATGAATTTGAATCTTATTTTAATGCTTTTACAAAATTGTTATGTAACGAGGTGAATCTAAATATGATCACTGCTTTAGGCGTTAACATTTTTATGTGCATTATTTTTTCCTCGATGATATGCACTCTAAGGAATTGTCGCTAACGCATGAATTTAAGGAATTGTCGCTAATTACTTTCATCCATCCCTGGTTTAATATATGCTTTTCCAATAGTAATCGGGGAAATTCGGCAATCATTCACGAAGATAAAAATTATCTTGAGCATATCAAACTTCCGTTTCGCATTACATTTCTGAGTAAAATATTTGCTTGTTATGAACAACATCTTTACATCCGCTCTTATATAATAATAAGTTCGGATGAACGATATGTCTTGAACTATTCTGATGTTCCAGGGCGAGTAATATAAACCTATCATTATCTACCTCAGTTTATAGTTTAATGCGTACCAAAATGACAAGTTCGCGAAACAACTTTTTATTTAGAAATGTAATGAACTATTTTGTGTGGTAATTCTGTCCATTCATATTTATTGAAAGAACTATAACAATCATTTTATATCGCTATATTTATTGGAATTTCTAACAATTATCTTTTGTTTTCTTCATTTATTATGATCACCAGGAAACGGAAAATGATATCGTTGGAGTTCCTCTAGTTTATCGTACACCTCATCAGGTAATTGAAATGAATTGTAATCACGACTCATTGAAAATGGAAAGTTAAGCTTCATGTTCCCCTAATAGCATTTAAGGTAGATGTACTATTATTGATTGATCTGATAATAGATGTCTTTGTGTTTCCAGTTTATAGCTTCCTCCCTTTATCTTCCTAAACATAAATGCATTATTGTTTCATTATGAATTTATTGTTTCTCCTATATTTTTCTCTTTTGGATCAATGGCAAATCCGGGTTTCATCATAAAGGGATGACTATGTGTTTGGGGGGGACATACATTTTTCTTTTGAGGAATTTTTTGTGTACTTTTTTTTTTTAATTTTGATTTTTGAAATATTTATGATTCATATGTATGTTCACTCATCATAAATTTTTGTTCTGATCCACCTTTTTAATATTGTTTTAAATGTAAACTTTATGGTAACATGCATCATTGAGAGCACTGGGTGTAGGTTTTCCAGTTCTTGAATCTATCCAGTTCAACACTTGGCATAAATGTTTATCCAAGAAATATGTAAAACCAGTAATCAAGTAGAAATGCTTAAGAGTTGTGTTAAGGATAGCGTTCGTGTTGAAATGCCAATTTTTGTATTAAAAATAAAAATTGGAAAAAGTCATTTATTTGTTGTCAAGTTATGGTTAATTATATAATCTAAAAAGTCTTTTATTTTTTTCTTGTATAAATAAATGTCTGCTCGCATCACTGTTGAATGAAAAGATCTTAGTGGCAACAATTAACGAACTTGACAATGATCTGGTTCAACAACATTTCAGAAATTATTGATTTTGAATGTATGACAATACTGAAAACAACACTGACAGCATTGTTAAAGCCAATTAAATAAAGGGGGTCATAATTTTTCCAAGAATTATAGTATTTAATTTTCAAGTATTCTTAATTTATGAATTCACAAAGTTATTGGAGTAATAATTTTTTAGCAGATGAATATTGGATAATTCAGATAAACAAGGAATTTATTTTTTTTAAGCACATATGACAAAAGGACTAGTTTACCAAAGAAATGCCTTAATGAGGCAAACAACTATTGGAAGCTTGTATTGTGGTTTGAGTTAATTGGTCATAATTCTATTGAGGTATGTTTGGCGACAAAAAAAAAAAAAAGCTCATCTAGAAAAAAACACCGATCCAACTGTGCTGGCTCCATTCTTTTATGGGGCTGTTTTGCTGCTATGGGACCTGGTTTAATTATATGACAGTAGATATTGTCTGTTTGCCCATTGTTGAATGAAAAGGTTTTTGTAGGTTGTAGTTTTTGTAACAATGTGAAAGTTCAACAATGGATTATATTATGAGATTTTACAGTCAACAATGGGGAATTGAGGTAAAAGAGGAGAAATCAAAATTTATGCATTTCTATGAATGTCATCAAAAACTTGGGAAAATTTTTCATTAATTGGACAATTTCCTCACCAACTGATAACAGAGACATCAAACTATCATCAATAAAAAAAAATAGGACAATTGCATTTTTTACACTCTTTGGCGATATTCTATGCCGTTTGTGTATTTGGTTGCAATAAATATCTGGCCCAGTAGACGTATCTAATATTGATTTACATAAGGGAACCAATACCCAAAACATTTCATCAGAAATAGCCTTCCTTATAATGATATGTATTCAAGCTTTGGTATGCCAGGTACCCTAGTTTTATATTAAAAAAAATATATACTGGGTGACCCATTTTAAAGTTTACCCTGGAAATCTCAAAAACAACACATGGGATCGAAAAAAGTTCGAGTGAAATTTATTTGTCTCGGAGGGGGCAATCGAATGACTAAAATAGATCCCCCCCCTCCCCCATTCATTTGGAATGTTTTTCGATCCCATGTGTTGTTTTCAAGATATTCCAGGGGAAACTTTAAAATGGGTCGCTCTGTATATCATTTTAGCATGATATCTACAAAATAAATCATCCACAGGATGTAGGATGATGATGCAACTGAGCTAAGATTGTCAAAGTTCCAAACCAGTGATTATAAAGAAAAAAATTTTAACTTTAGCTTTGTCTTTAACACAAATTTCACATATAATGCACTTAAAAATGCATCTTAAAATGACTAAGCAAATATAATCATAATTCTAGGCCATTCTTTTCCACAGGAAATTATGTACAATAGAACCTTAATAAATTGAATTCCTCCCTAATTTGAAGTTCAGTCTATTTCCTTCCACTCCGAGGCTAAACCTTTAAAGTAATAGAACCTCCATAAATCAACTTTTTTTTTTTTTGGAGGAAAGTTGGCCTTTATAAATAAAAATTAACGCAAATAAATTCGCCCACAAATCAAATTTTGTCAATCCAGACCTCTATAAATCAAATTGATGTCGTTTACCCCTTCCCTATTAAAATATTTCTGATTGGTTTTCATTAATAAGCATTCTGATTGGCTTTACAAGTGTACTCGATTCCAATAGGCCAAATAATCATTCTAACAAATAATTTGCACTATAAATTGAATAATCGTCCACACAAATAGACAAAAATAATTGTACACTTTGTTATTTTACTTAATCTTGATAAATCGAGCCTCGATAATTCGAATTTTGATTTACTTAATCTAAATAAATCGAAACATTTTGTTCTTCCCTTGAGTCAATTTATCAAGGTTCTACTGTACAAAAGAAGAAAAAGTTTTGCAACTGAACCATTAGTTCTCAAGATATTACGTCAAATGTAAGTCAAAGCATCAAAAAGCTAGATTTTGAGAAAATAAGGTTAAAAGATAAATATTCGATATTAATTGGAGCACGTTTTGCTTCATGAAAATGCTAATGGCAGGGTTATTCAAAATGAATCATCCGATTTCAAAATGCTGTATTTTCAAAAATAAATGACACAGAATGATAAGTAAAACATGAATACAAAGGAAAATTATGGAAGTTGTTTTTATATATATATACAAGTGTTCAATATAACTTCCTTTAGTTACACTTATAGTGTCCAGATAGGTATGTAAATTCCTGCCAGACACGTAAAGTGTCAGTGGTAATTGAATGTACAGCAGCAGTAATCCTTTATTTAATTTCACATAAATTCGTGGGTAATGATGGCACATAAACTTTATCTTTTACAAATCCCCAAAGGAAGAAATCGTAATGGGGTCATATCAGGTAACCTAGGTG
Source organism: Rhysida immarginata (assembly GCA_023313115.1). Taxonomy (NCBI): domain Eukaryota; kingdom Metazoa; phylum Arthropoda; class Chilopoda; order Scolopendromorpha; family Scolopendridae; genus Rhysida; species Rhysida immarginata. The sequence continues at coordinate 1,147,359 of JAHWFO010023077.1, read as the reverse complement.
GCGAGCTATGTGAAAAGGCACAAAAATGACGTAGATGTCAATGTATCCATAGCAAACTAAACAAACAAACAAACAAACCATGTCTTTGTTTAAAACAAATGAACAAGATATCAATAATAATTTGGCACTTACAAAAATATTCACGCCAAATTCAAAATTCATAATTCAGGAACATTACCCCCCCCCCCCTCCCTTACAATAGGGACTCATGACATGAGTTAGGATCTCTTCTACATCATAGGAAAACAGGAGGTGTGAAATAGCTTCAGAATCATGAATTACAGTGCAGCATGATAATCTAACAATGAGTGTTACTCATAAGATTGAAAATTCTCTCTTGGAAATAAAAACTTAGAGATGCTCTCTCAGCCGCAACTAATGTCAACTATCTGAGAAAATGTTGCAAGTCAATATTTTATTATTTTAATTTTTATTATTCATTATATAGATAATGTTAATTCAAATTGCTCTCTTCAAAGAAACCATTCAAAATATAGTAGATCCCTGCCATATAAACCAATACATTCAAAGATCTCTTGTACAAGTGGAAATTTTTGCAGAATAGCAAACACCATTTATTATTTCTTATCCTATCATATGTAATATGCCTTTTTTTTTGAATCTAAATAAGGTGAATAAACACCATGTTAAAGTAGATATTAACTATAAATTATCCATATATATAAAGAGAGAGTGAAAAATGACACTCACTCATTCAATCATTCATCACGAGATCTCCAGAACTATGAAGCCTACAAACTTGAAATTTGACATGTATATTTCTCTTGGCTTCTAGGTGCTTGCTAAGAAAGGATATTATTTTTTCTTTCTTCCTTTCCATTGTAGTATTTTTTTGAAATTCAATTTACCTGGGGCTGAATGGGATTTTTGCCAGTGTTAAAAAATGTGACATCATCGTTTGCTTTGTTTAATGAAGACTTTTGCAATTGTTGCATGAAGCAGCATCAACAATGACTGCAAGTCTTTCATGCGGGAATATAGTGTATCTTTTATTTTATATATACATAAATATAAAAAATAAATACACTTTTCTCCGAGTGATGCCCGGTGGTTCAGCTAGTAATACCATAAAATAATAGATAAGAAATATCATAAATCATAATTTTTTTTAATAATTTTTCTCTCTCCAGTGTCTAATGCAAAACAAAAAAAATTGAATCACAATAATGCCTTGAGACTTCATGTGGGTTGATACAATAGTTTACCATGCAATTAAGAAGTTTTAATAATAATAATAATAAGCACCATGAAATTGTGGACACTCACAAATAACAAAGATGAGATAAGAGACTTTCCACAAAGAGATATTTTACTTTCATGAATGTACATTTCTACAGCTAAGCTGTCCTCCAACCACTGCTCACTGCTACCACCACAAACTGGCTGCATTCAGACATAAGCTGATATGATACAAATGATGCGTAAAATAAAAAAAAAATAAAAAAAAGGGAAGAGGATTAAAGGAATTTACGACATCGTAGACTTTGCTTGACTGTGACCCTAAACTGATCGAATGTCTAGCAAAGAAAATCAGAAAGAGGAATCAATTATCCATGGTCATCACACAAAAAATAAGTAAAAAAAAAAAAATAAAAAAAAAAATGAAACCAATTTTATTGTTTTTCCATTTAATAGAAGACTTATAAATGGATTTGAGAAGATTGCCAGGTCATTTTTCGTATCATGTATAAAAGTGGCAATAATATCCAAAAACTTAATTGGTGCAGGGAAGATATACCCCCCCTTCATACAAATCTGGGATATACGAATTATTCTGTAATTTCTATGGTTGTAGTTTCTATTTTTATGCTTGAAGGGAAATAATTTTAAAGCTTTGCATGTAACTAACTAATGATCCTAACCAGTGATTGTCAGTAGCATAAACCTGAAAGTATATGTGACTAGTACATGTTTGGTGAGGTTCTCTATTTATATTTAATTAACGTGTCCATTCATTTTGATGTTTTCTTCATAATAATTATGAGTGAAATTTAATTAGGATTGATATAATCTTAAAAGATAATATAAGTCTTTGCTTGTGTAAAAGAATACACGAGTCTTCTTTGGCCATGATTTGATGCATTAGTTTCTATATGCAGGATTATTCTAAATTATTTACCTGAAAGTAACATTTAAAATTCTGAAATTAACAGAGTGTATCATTTTTTCTGGTAATTTGAATGGCTGGTTAGATGTGGGGAAAGATGGTATGGCAATTCTAATTGGAAGGTTTGATGACCCATATGAGAATGAGAATGGAGTTTTATGCAGAAAGAGAGAGAGAGAGAGAGAGAGAGAGAGAGAGAGAGAGAGAGTGTGTGTGTGTGTGTGTGTGTGTGTGTGTGTGTGTGTGTGTGTGTGTGTGTGTGAGTGAGCGAGCGAGCTAACTGTTTATTTCAAACACATTCTTTACATTCATAACTTGGTAAAAAATCTGATGAGCATAATTAAGCTGTTTGTGTGTGATGAAAAATTTTGGTTACAAGAGTGGTGACAGGTGCAGAGATTGGATCAGATCATTATCTCGTCCTCGGTAGAATGAATTTTCTGAAAGGGATTCACATGTGATGCATATTGACATCCACCTTGTAAATAGCAACGGTGATTCAGTGTTTCAAATCCGTAATGTCCTTAATTTATATTCTTGAACACCTGGTCCTTTGCAAAGCCCCACAAGAAAAAGTCCAGTAGTGTAATGTTGGGTGATCGAGGGGGCCAAAAGATAGGTTCATCTCTTACTTCCATGTCCTTGGAAATGGAAGATATAAGGGTAAACTGGCCTATTTATGAAGGCAGAATTGAATGCGAATTTGGGTCCATTTTAGGGAAGCTCTGATAGCATCAAAAATAAACAAATGCATTAGAAATTGCTTATTGGATGTTTTTATAAGTGAAAATCAGGTATTGGCAGCGAGTGGGATACCCCCTCCCAGGTGGACACCCTCTCCCATCCAGGATTTAATGAGCAGTAGGATTATTTTCAAATTCTCTTTGTTGTAAGGTCGCCATGCTTCTTGAACACCAAGGCTTGTCTGTAGCAATCTTATTAAATTATGACCATTTGCTTGAGTTTTATAAGCAAAAATCAAGGGCAGAGAACGAGTGGGACACCATGTACAATTCTGGAATGTACGTGGAATTCTGAAATTCACTAAGATCTACAGGAAACAAATTGAAACAAAGAGAAATGAGAAAAATTTATAAAGCTTGTTATTAGTGACTACACTTTATAAATGTTCGAATTGTAGAATAGAATTCTATTAAGTTGTGGGGGTCCATTGGTAAGGTATTGGAATCCTGTTTTACAGGTAAGGGTTCAAATCTCATCTTCAATGAATTATTTTTTCCTCCATAATTTCATTTTAACATATGTGAGAATGTGTAATTCACATATGTGAGAATGTGTAATTCATTTATTCAATATAATTCCAATTTTCCAATTTGCTACCATTATTTTTTTTTAAATGTAAGAATTATTAAAATAATTAATGATCTACAATGATAAATAAGCATTAAAAAAATCTATGAGGGTGTTGTTCTCTAAACTGCTTATAAACGAAATAAAGAGAGGCCTTACAGTACAACATTTTGTCGAATATTATCCGACTAGTTTCGGCATTTAAACCCACCTTCTTCAAGGGAAAGAGGGGCTAGCAACCTTTATCGTTCACCGTATCATTATGTAAGGGCTGCTACCCCCCTTTCCCTCGTACCCTGAAGAAGGTGGGTTTAAATGCCAAAACTAGTCTGATAATTTTCAACAAAATGTTATACTGTAAGGCTCTCTTTATTTCATTAAAAAAAAAAAGTTCATTTATTCACATTTAATTATTTTTATAAATTTTGCCCCTTGGGGTTTTAACTTTCATAAAGATTAAATAATTATTACAACTTTCATGTACTATTAAATATAATGCATCATATTGGCATCTATACAGTTAATCAATGATGGAGAAAAGTACCCTTCATTAACATTTTTAACTAATACACCCACTAAATTGCAATTCCCTATTTTAGCAGAAGTTGTTTGTTATGAATGAAATTAACTATTGCCTCCGCCATTACCTGCACATAAATTATAACTTCTTTTGTGGTTTTAAAAAAAATGAAATAATAAACTTATAACAACCTTTTAATTTATGAAAAAATAACCTTAGCATATAGGAAAATTTCGAATATGTTTACAAAATATATTAAACACTTCCATACATGCTAAAATGATTTTAGGAAGAAAGAAAAATATATAATTTGATGATGATAGGATTTGAATCCATACCTGCAAAATGGGATTCCATTTTTGGGATCCTACTCTACAATTTGGGAATTTATAACATGTAGTCATTGATAATAAACTTTATGAATTTTTTTCTCGGAAAATTTTGAGAAGTGCATCAAATGCCATTGCTTGGGTGTTTAATTTGGTGAAAGCTACTTGAAGAGTTTTTTAATCCAAATTGGTGAGCTAGAGTATGTGGAGTGTCCTTATAAGACGATCTCTGATGTGAAAACTAATGCAGCCAATATTTTTTTTGGCATTTGGTAATTGGAAAACTAAGATAATACAGTCTTCTCTCCGCAAGTCGGCATTCCACAAGTTGGAAAATTCTATAAGTTGGCAATTTTTTCCTGAAATGCAAGATGGCAGACAATGACTTCTGGTTGGGGATTTTTGCAACAAAAGCATAATTTGTAACGATTATGATGATTAAAATATTCAAAATTAAACAATTTTATAGTTCCCCTAATGTATACAGCCTGTTTTGGAGGGCTATCTCCATCGGTCGGGAAAAATTCGCAAGACTGCAAGTCCCTGGAACTACGGTTGCCGACTTGTGGAGGGACGACTGATTTGGTTATTGATAATTGGAAATGAAATCAAAACAGAAATTATTTACAGTTGTGTTCTGCTAGAAACAGCAATTCTGTTACTAATAACGTTGTCAATATTCTTATTAATGGTTTACATAATTTAATACAATTATTAGTAAATTATCATTGTCTGGCCCCTATAGTTTTACCAAAATGATAATTTATAGTTATAGACAATACTTTTTTTTTTTTTTCATTTAGCATGTCAGTTAAGACAATGCTATATTATCAAAAATGTTCATCAAATTATAATTCATTTGTTGAAATGGGAAAAAAATTTGTTTACAGTTATTTCAAAATTTGAAATAAAATTTGTCTTTTTCTCATTTCTGTATTTTTGCATCTATATTCTGCAAATGAGGAAAATATATTCCCTGAATGCCCCATGAAAATTTGGTTTTCATAAAGTAAAAAAGAAAAAAATTGTGAGCATTTTATGTTCTGTGATCTCAAATTAGAACAGACCTTGAAATTTGAGGGGTATTCTAAAAGGTTTTAGCCAGGACGACTGCACACATCTTATGAAGACCATTCTTTTAACACTTTTCAAAGTATTCTACCTTGGCCTCCCTACAAAGTTTTATCCTCATGAATCAGCTCCAAAATGTAGTCATTGTATGCTGCTAGGACATCATCGTCACTGTCAAAATAGAACCCCCCCCTGAGCTCCCTCTTGACTATGGGGAACAAAAAGAAGTCGCAGGGTGCCAAGTCTGGAGAATAGGAGAGAGGGGTGCATCATGATTGACTCGATTTGTTGTGGCATGTGCTAAGCGTTGTCATGATGCCACAACAAATCTTTTGTTCTGGTCTTCAGACGCTTCACCTACTATATTTTCTAGGATTTTTCATATGCAAGATATCATATATCACTCTCGTTTTTTTTGTTTTTTTTTCAAGCACAACAGCATGCACATGGCTAGTGGAACAGACGAAAGTTGCCACCATCATCTTCCTAGCACTCCTGAGAATGTTTGCATTTCTGTGGTGGTCCTTACCATTTCGGGAACCACTGTTTGCATTATTCCTTAATTTCTGGATTCTTAGTAATTGAATAGGCTGGCCGTCACTGCGAGGTTTGTCTTCAAGTGAACACCTTCCCCGCTTAAACTTGTGATACCAGGACAAAACTGTGGCTTTACTCGGAGCTCTGCCAGAAAATTTCTGTTGTAAAGATGCTGCAATTCGACATTTCTAAGCTTTTGGAACAATGATTGAAAATCATAGTAAGCGATGCCTGCTGATTCAGCTCCATTATGTTTTATGTCTACCTACCAGTGCATGACAGTTAGAATTTTACCATGCGAAAACAATGTTGTGTGGCATGCTTAAATTTTGCAAACAACCATATGATAGAGTTAAGTACTTGAAGAAAGTAAAACAAACTTGATGTGTGCAGCATTCCTGGCTAAAAACTTTTAGAGTGCCCCTAGTAATGTTATTTTATTTTCATGTAATAACTAAGAAGTTTTTATAATCTATATAGGCCCCCTTATTTTGTGTGTTCAAAATAGAAGGCATTCCTGAAATTTCTCAATCGTTGCTGCCACCATGATGAAATGTGCCTCACAAACTACCAGAGGAAGCCACAAAGTTCATTTAATATGAAAAAAAATTAACAAGATCCAAAAGTCAGGGAAAACTTTAAAACTCCAAATGCAGATAAAAAGATTCACTTTGCACAGAAACAATTGAAATGAGGTCGGATTTTTTTTTCTTTTTTCCAAGAAAAACAATTGATGCTAGAATTGTTAGGTTTTTGACCAACAGAGACATTGCCAGGTTACAGACATCAGTTTATGCAAATTTTCAGATAGTAAGATGCCTGATTAACTATCAGCTTATAAATATTCAATATTCAATGTGCCATCCGTCATTCAGCAACACAGTCATCAGACACCACTCACAAGGGAATCCCTCGAACATGTATGTCACTGATTTCCACCAAATTGAAATATGTTACTCAATTGAAGCTACAATAGATGCTTGCAAAATAAGAGAGTGCGGATTTTTGTTTCTTTCAAAATAAACCACGAAAACGAAAAAATTTGAGCCATTGTTAAAGCAGTGTATTAATGCACTTAACGGAACTTCTTTCTTCCACTACTCACAGCAATAAGCACTAATCCAATTAGATGAAATAGACAGCAGCAGATGGCAATTGAATGGCTTCTCAAATTTCTAAACAAACTTAGTTTTTAAAATAGATTATTACAATTAGCTAATTGCCTTCCAGTAAAAAATGTCTAGAGTTATTTAATTTATTATTTCATTTTATTAAATAATTCGGTAATCAAACACGGGGCTGGCTTCATGTGCAACGTCGAGAAATACGTTGCGTTGGTGAGGGGGTATGTATCGCGGTGCCTTATAATTTTAAATAAAAATAGTATTCATGGATGCCTACCTCATCTTATAAATTATTTCGAGACTAATAATTGTACAGCAAAATTAAGGTTTTATGCTTAATAACAGTGCTCTAACTGCAGTTCTTTGTCGATCGCTGCTAACAAGTTTGCTTCCCTTCTTTCCGCCATGTTTTTTGAACTCTGTGCACTTCCGGGGCACTTCACTGGCACGCAACGCTATCGCTTTCACAGTGTGCTTGCGCGCAAAAAAAGGCTATCTGGGGTTCCCTTATCAGTTCATTCCATTAAGCGACATTTTTCTTGGTATGGCAGACACATGTTGCATGATGGAATATCTTTCAATGTTGCCGATGATGTGGGATGATCATGGTACACTTTTGACTTCACGTATCCCCATAGCCAAATGTCTCAAGGTGTCAGATCGGGTGATCTGGGTGACCATGTATGCAGATATATCGACTGAGGACACGATTCTCCCCAAATGTTGAGCGGAATAGTCATTGCACAGGCACAACATTAAGCGGTGGTGCTCCATCTTGCATAAAGATGACTGTATGCAGTGCTTGTCACACTTGCAATTCTGGAATGATACTGGTCTATAAACGTGTGCTGCATAGTGGATACCAGTGATAGTAACCATGTTTAGAACAGTCCCTGTGACATCCTTGAAGAAAAATGGACTGATTATGAAATTAGCGGTGAAGTCGCAGCAGACTGTAATTTTTGGCTGATGTAGGGGTTCTTCAACAATGCTTGTGGGTTTTAAGCACTTCACACACGACAGCTGTATGTATTAACACTGCCAGAAAGTGTGAAATGTGCTTCATCATTCCAAAGCACAGTGAAAAGCCAGTCGTGCTGCTGCTTCATTTTATTGAATATCTAATTAGTGAAATCTTGGCGAGTGATGAAGTTGCCAGGTGCCAGTTTATGATTATATTGTAACTTCTACAGAAATAGCTTAAGAATAATTCACACTGCTTTACGAAATGCCTATATGTCAGGACACTACTTGTGCACTGCTTTCCCTATGTGCAGAAATCTCCACTGTATTTGCACTGTCTGTTCAACTCTGAGTGACACCAGTGGATGGTGAGGGCCAGTCACTTCTTGGACATGCAGCCAAAGAACCCGTGGCTTCAAATCATCATATCAGTTTTTGTCACTGCAGCAGATCATAGATTTTTTACTATCTCGCTTTATATGAATGCGGATTTTTTTCCTGTGCAAACGGGAAAAAAAAAATATGACTTCATTTCAATCATTTCTGTGCAAACAGAATCTTTTTATCTGCATTCAGGATTAGCTTTGCACAGAAACGTGGGAAATTTGAACACCTGTACCGGCTACACTTCGTTCATTGAAGCTTGTATTAATATCTTAATACTGAATAATGTTTTTCCCCATGAATGAAACATTTATACTTGTATTTAGAAATATTCGATATACATTTCATGATAAATCGATTATCCGAAGTTTCAATGAAGTACTGAGTAAAACATCGATGATTCATTTAATCATTTAAATTTATTTTAAAGAAATTGTGTTAATATATAAAATCATTGACCTAATTTGCGAACCTCATAATTTATATTGAATAATTACTATAAAAAAATTGATATTTTAAATATCTTTTTTTCATTTATTTAAACACGAAGCACAGTGTTTTAATAAATAGTAATCCTCAAATATAGTTGTTTTTTGTAGGGGCACGCGATGCCTGAAACATCGACCATCGATGTTGCAAAATTGACATAAAACTTCAATTTTTTGTTACTATGATATAAAGATTTAAAATTTAATTAAGTTCATATTAAACTATGATATAAATTTATAATGTAATTTATAATATAATAAAGATTGAGATTTATTATCGTTCTTTAAAAAAAAGCTGCAAAATTCAGAACATAAATGCATCTTTATTAAAACTTTTTCAATTCAAGCAATTCAGATAAATTTAAAGTGTTTAGACGACATGTTTTTAGAGTATAGTATAAAATTTATACAGGATAAAAATATCGATTATTTAATCAATATCAATGGTATCACTCGGCCCTAACAAACAATTACCCAGTCAATGCCGATGATAAAGTAACAAAAACGGTACAATAAATACCGTAAATCTTCTACTATAACGCGACCTCTTATATAACGCGACTCCACTTTTTCAGCCCAAAAAATCAGCAAAAATCCTATCCTCTTGTATAACGTGATCCCCATTTTTGACTCCTCGCGAGAAATAAAATGTACAAACTTATACAGAAAAAAAAATCTTTATTTTTAAATAGTCTGGATATTTAATATTCAAAAACCTCGTCAGATGCCATCCAGCTAATCCAGTACTGCCTCACTCTGTCCTTAAATGGCTTCTTAAGAACCACGTCATTTACAAAAAAAAGAAGAAACTAAATAATAAAAAAAACAGAAAAAAAAGAAAAAGTACCTTAGTTTTGCTGAGTGAAGAATCTCTAAGTCCTGAATCACTAAATGCAGGTTGAAGAATCACTAAATAAATATGCTGGAGATCGAATCTAAAAGTATTGATGAACTGGATGAATAGGTTGTACTGATTTACACTCACATTGCCAGAGTTTATATAGTGCTTGCAGTGCTATTGTCAATCAAAACTAACCAATCAACACAAAGGCTAAGGTCAAAAACCCTCACCGGTGAGAGAATGATGACGTAATTTCTCACTGGGCTAACCGTCTTTTTCTCGGTGAGGACGGTGAGACTAACCGGTTAGGCATAGCAGCACTAACTGGCGTTTCTGACCGCGTTAAAATGACGTCACAAATTTGTCACTGGGATTTCTGACCGACCAAGCGCTAACTCTTCTCACCGGTGAGAGTTTTTGACCTTAGCCAAAGTGGTATATTGGGTGGCAATGTCCGTTGGCTGAAGAGTTCTTTTTTTACATGTTTTTATGGAATGAATCAGCATATCGTGCCTGTTTGTAACCCAAATGATTTTAATGGAGGAAATTAAAAGTTCAGTTACATGCATTTTTACACCAAAATTCAATTTAATTTTGGAACATTTGCTCCATAAGCAACAGAAAGCAACTTCGACAAAAGCAACTGCCTCAACTTCATCGAGGCAGTTTGGAAGTTTATAGCCCTACATTGATATGGAAAGCTTTCTCACTTGCACATCGACAAAAAAACACAACAGTACATCAATTTTCTTAATAAAAAGACAAGTAATCTTTATTCAGTTTAATATTTTCACTACATAAGCTTTCTTGTAGGCTTTGGTTCGAGGCAGTTTTGAAGTAGGCCTAATTAGAAGTATCGATGTTTGGGAGAAGTTATTATCAATATTGTTAGATGTTGGCGACGAGTAATTCGAATAAAAAGTGAATTAATATATTGTATAATGAACTGGACATTATATGCAATGTAATTAATGTATAATACACGGCAAATTCGTCTGAATGTCATCAGCACAGAAAGCGACTTCGACAAAAGCAACTGCCTCAACTTCGAGGCAGTTTGGAAGTTTATAGCCCTACATTGATAGGGAAAGCTTTCTCACTCGCACATCGACAAAAAAACACAACAGTACATCAATTTTCTTAATAAAAAGACAAGTAATCTTTATTCAGTTTAATATTTTCACTACATAAGCTTTCTTGTAGGCTTTGGTTCGAGGCAGTTTGGAAGTAGGCCTATTTAGAAGTATCGATGTTTGGGAGAAGTTATTATCGATGTTGTTAGATGTTGGCGACGAGTAATTCGAATAAAAAGTGAATTAATATATTGTATAATGAACTGGACACTTAATATGCAATGTAATTAATGTACGGTAATGTTATCAGGACAAAATCTCCTCTGGACAAAACCTCCTCCGGCCGCAGTCGTCGGAGGGCTGATTTTTATCCTCTAGTATAATACGACCCAGCAAATTTAGATGCTTTTTTAGGCCAAAAAAATTCGCGTTATAGTAGAAGATTTACGGTAAGTCTACAATAAGTACACAAATTGAACATTACAGTTGGAAAGCCTAAGCGATCAGTATGTTATTATGAAAAGGAAGTGAAATTATTTAAAATATCGAAATATTCGAAGGGTTGCACAGTGGGCCAAAATGAAAAAAGTGTGGACAAAATTCTTTTTTTGTTTCTAATGATTAAAATAAACATTAATGTGTTTTAAATTAATGAATTTACCATATATTAAAAAACAGTTTACCAACATTAACTGTTAATTCTTTTTGTGTAAAGGATATTTTACGGCATACTTTCAATACATATTTTCAATATGCCTTATTAACTTTATCATGATATAACTTCTAAAGGAGCAACTATGAGCAATCAATTTTTGGCCATCACTTTATATTCTTTTTGTGTAAAAAATTTTGATGGAAGTACGTGGAAGTTTTTTAATAACTCAACCAGAATTTAAACAAAATTCGTTTTCAGGGTAATTTTGACACATTTGTTAAAAAACAATTTAAAAAAACCCAACACGTTTAAAAAACTAGCAGCCGCCACGTAAGTTGAACGATCATTTTGACATGCGCAGTAAGTCATCTCATCAATATGCTTTGTCTGGATTTTACTCATGATGCACTTGTTTTACTATAGTAATGGTGGAGATATTGTTGAAGCGTGGAAAGCCCATTAAAAGTCATAATATAAAACAAATTGCATTCGAGTCGACTATTCTGCGTCATTTTTTAATTTATCAATTTCATTTATCTATTTAAAAGAAAAAACGAAAATAGGAACTAAATATAAATACGAAAGCAATGTTTCGAAAACGAAAGCGGATGTTTCATGGAATAGCTAAGCGATTTACTTCCCGTTAACGTCTATTGGCTGGCGCTAGAAATGACCTCATCCTGTCATTCAACTTATGTGGCGGCAGCTATATACAGCTTAGTAAATGTGTTCTAGAGAATGCATACTTACCAACTAATGACCCATCCATTAGAAAATATTCTGATAAAAAAAAGCGTTTGAAATGTTCAATTGCACCCTTTGCACCAAGCCTACAAAAAACTTTTGGTTTCTGTTAGCTGTTGGAGGGTACAAAAAAACCATCGCATGCATCCAATCTTGCACAATAGGGTGCAATAGACATTCAGGTACAAGGAAAACCCAATATTAGAAAGTTATAAGAGAAAAAAATTTTCGATTTTTGTCCAGCTTTCTGTCATTCTGTGCCCACTGTGGGTTGGTGGGAAAAGAGAAACATGTTGGGGGTGGGGGTATCGAAACCAAATGGCCACATGTATTGATCATGAAAGAACTGGAAATCATCTTAATGCGCTGAACAATTGCTCATTAATCAGAATAAATACTGGCACTCCAGCACATGTCTTCATGAATGACAAACACAAATGCCCAGTCTCCTTAGCTGAAGAGAAGGGGAGAGAAAATTTACTCCTAGGGCTGACGTGTCAATGCGGACTGCTCCGTGCCCCCGAATAAGTATTCCCAAAGAAAACAGTCGAATGCTCACAGGCGCGTAGCATCTCCTTTATGACTGGACAAGGGAGGAGGTACGGTAACCCCTCTTGGTGGGCACGGGTGCTAAGACGTGGCAGGCACTGGCGAGCTCCCGAGCTGCACCGACGTTGAGCGATGTGCTTATACTCAATGCAATCGAACGTTCGGTGATCGACTCCCGGAGTATTTATTCTCTACGCCTACTACTGCCTGTGACATCTGCACTGTCTCATCATGTATCATATTGTGGATGCAATTAGTTTATTTTACATACAAGGTAAAAATATTAACTCTAATAACAGTATTCTTCCAGAGGTTGAGACAGCCCAGGTGTCTTCACACGTGGGTGAGGCTTTTAACATAACCACCACGAGGATGCAGTACAGAATTGTGTCACTTTTACATCCAATGTCCTCGGCTGGAGGCCCGAAACTCAATCGAAATAGGTGCACACTCAAAAATCCCAACAAACTGTTCCTCGCAATGTTAATAGCAAATAAAAAGTCACTCACCAAGTTCCGCAACAACTCATACGGTTACTAGCCTTGACTTGTTTGATGTCTATGTTACTCTTCGAGAAACCCAGATCCACGGTACATGACTGTGGCGAACTTCGAATAGCTGACGTCAAATCATTAGGGCGACGATCTCCATTCCTTCTGATTTTACTAAACCAGTCCTTTTAAATTGGTTATGAAATATGCAATACTCTTTTAAACGGAACATTCCATGGAAAACAGGTACAAACTACGTATAAATAATTTAATCATAAATGTAAAACGTTTATAACACCGTCGCCATGACATTCGAAACTGAGAGGAAAAATCTCCTAACGCTAACGTATGTCTGCTCGGCTTGGGAGTTACGCACCAAAAAAAAAAAAAAAAAAGGAATTTTTCAACAAACAAAACACACATGCAAATTATAGCATTTCTTCTTGGAATTCTTCCTAACAATCCTCCATTGGAAGCTGAGACGATCTTCTCAGAATTCACTCTGAACAATCGCAGCTCCAACAGAGGATAATAACACACTCGTAAAATCTTCATCCCAACAATGCCTCAATAGTCTTTACACAAGCAACTACACATGATAAACAACACCTAATTCATAATCAACAATCACTTTATTAAAATACACTCATAGATACGCTAAAATATTTCAATCCTGACAGGTACAAACAGACGAGTTCTCCCACTTCCACCCACAAACTGTACGAACAATCAAAAATGGCCTAAACGCAAATAAAATAAAAGAAATATTTTTAACCTAACAAATATGCCTCTCGCCAGGCTCATATAACGCCCCGACTTGACACCCGGCTGACATGGAATGTCACAACCGCTCATGCAAAAACTTAGTTTCCCCCTCCTCTTCTTTTTAGTGTTGATTTTTAAAAATCTAAATCGTTTTGATATCACATTAGGGCCTAATTAATTGCATATGCTGGTCCAATCCTAATTGGGGGGGGAGGGGGTAATCCCCCCTTCTGAAATTGACCACCTTGCCAACTAAATCTGTTACTTGTCCCCAATAAAATTCTGGGTACGGCCCTGATCCCTTTAGTGGAAAATGTATTTTTTTACTGCTAAAAATCAGCTGATCATCACTTACAGAATATTTTTAAAAGCAATTGTTCAAAGGTGTTGTGCATACAGTTATTCTGTAAAACTTGTTGGTGGACCTGATGAGAACCCAAATTATGAAAAAGTAATTTTTTTATGCTATTAACCATTCCAGTGATATAAGTTACAGTAGGCTATATGCTTTGTTCATTGTGACTAACACGATGTGCTGCCCAAAATAACCAAGAATTTGAATATTCCACCCAAACTATAAACAGTACGAGGTTCTGCCACTAGATGCCTTTTAGTGCACCTTTTAGCTGTTGCTCTGCAAAGTTTCGTAATCGTAGACGCATTTCTTTGTGTGTTGCAACATGTTCTTGTGTTTTTGCGAATTTCACTTGGATTTTTTTTCAATGGGGAGTCAAAACGTCACCCTTTCATTTTAGGGAAAAGGTAGAAGTCGTAGGGGGCTAGGTCAGGAAAGTAGAGAGGATGGGGGAATGTTGCCAAGTTGTTTTTTTGCCAGGTATTCCTTCACAATGAGTGAGGGGTGTGTGGAACAACCAGTCTTTGTTCTTCCACAACTCAGGCTGTTTGTGTGCAATTTTCCCTCAGTCTCTTCAAAACCTCGCAGTAAAACAGGGTTCATTTTAGGCAGGGTTTACGGGGCACGCCACCCCGTTTGCCATTTTGATGAAAAATTTCCACCCCACTGCCCTCTGATCCTGATCACGCGCCCCAATACCCGAAAATGCACCCACAAAGAAAAATCTAAAAATCTTGTAAAGAGTTAAGAACTTCAAAAAGAACTAGGTATTTTTAATAGAAAAAAATCTTTTTTAAAAACATAATGCCCTTTTCTGAAAATTAAGTGCCCTTTTTTGAAAACGTCGCACCCTTTTTAGTCCTTAGCATTCTGCCCTTCTTCGAGTCTAGAATGAACCCTGGTAAAACTTCTTGTTGACAGTCTGACTAGGTCGAATAATTTGGAAATTTGCAGAAGTGCAAGGATACGTTGCAACACAAACTGCAGCAATTCACAAAGAAATGCGCCTACGATTACGAAACTTGGCAGAACAGCAGCTAAAAGGGTGTGCCAAGAGGTATCTAGCAGCAGAACCTCATACTGTTTTTGGTTTGGGCGGAATATTCAAAACTTTAACCTACAGCCCATGTGAACCACATACTGTAACATGAAGATGAGACTGGTTTGTGAAGTTCATCCCATCAGCTGGTGAATACGTAACATTAGCTGGTGCATGCTAAGTATTTGGCTTGTGAACTGTAAAGATTAGAAGATTAGCTGTTAAATGTTTAAGACTTCTTCCATCATTTTCAGGTTCATTCTCTGATCCTATGTGTTCGTCGTCTTTCAACTCTTCTCGGCCATGACGAAATCTAGGTAGCACCTCGTATATCAGGCAGAATATACCTAAAGCAGGGTAGAAAAACAAATGGCCACTTTGAGTCATCAGTAGGGACTGGATTTTTAAGTGCCACACTGATGCTATATTTTCTTTTAAAACTTAATGAAAACAATTGATATATTGATTGACACTTCCAGGGATGTCAAAAACATCGACGTATTCGCACCTTTTTGCACCAGTTTTGAATTCACGCACTTGTTCCCACCTTTTCACTTGCTTTGTGCTTTTTTTTCTACGATTACTTCAAATATTTCCCCGTTTAACAGAACTGGTTTAATCCATTTGTTGAAGGGGGAGATGTCTCCTTGGTTTTTAATCTCACCGGAGTCAATGCAAAAATAAAACGAATTGTAATACAATCTCAGGCGTGGACAGAGAAAGAACATTTAAGTTTCAAGATGCTCCAACTATCAGCAAGCAAGCTACAGGTCCTTGCTAAGGATTACAAAAAAGAAGGGAATTGTCATCCACACTATCAAACATGCCTTATACTGACATAACAGCAGATGAACTCTCACAAGTCATTAAACGTACTCACAATTGGAAGGTTCCAGGTGTAGATAGGATTCAGAATTTCTGGTATAAGCGCTTCACCTGTTTGCATCTGGCCCTTGCAAAACAGATCTCCAACACTTTGCAAACACCACAGGCATTGCTGCATTTCCTCACACAAGAAATAACATACACGGTACCAAAGTCACATAACACTACATATCCCACACAATATAGACCTATCACATGCTTGCCTACACTTTACAAAATAATAACTGCCTGTATCGCAAACAAAATTTATACACACATAGATACAAACAACATTCTCACTGAGCAACAAAAGGGATGCTGTAGAAATCACATGGGTTGTAAGGAGCAACTCCTGATAGACAGTGTGGGCCTACGGCAAACTCACAATAAACATCGACACCTCCATGTAGCCTACGTTGATTACAAAAAGGCCTTTGATAGTGTCCCACACTCATGGCTTTTATATACACTACGATTATATAAAATAAACCCTACACTTATCACATTTTTAGAAAGTACAATGCTGCATTGGAGAACTACACTACACCTCACACTCAACAGCGAAAGCATCACGACTGACAAAATACAGCTAAACTGGGGCATCTTCCAGGGTGACTCACTGAGCCCACTCTGGTTTTGTCCTGCACTAAATGCATTTTCCAACAGACTGAATAGCATAACTTACGGCTACACAATTAAACTTAATAAAAGCTGCCACTACACGCTTTCACACTTACTCTACATGGACGACATGAAAATCTATGCCTCCACACAAACACAATTGCACCAATTACTTGACATTACACAAACCTTTCCAAAGACATACAAATGCAATTTGGGTTGGACAAATGCAAAACCTTTCACATTGAAAATGGAGTACTCAGGGAAGGGGGCTTCACATTAGATGAACCAGATCACATTGCTGCTATGGAAAATGACGAATTTTACAAATACACTATATGATCACTAATATCCGGACACATGCACGTTTGCGCTCTAGCCACGATTTCATGGAAATCAATAGGGCGTTGCACATCCCTTTGCCCGAATCACAGCTTCCACCCTTCGGGGAAGACTTTCCACCAAATGTTGGTAGGTACTTTCCGGAATGTTCCTCCATTCCTCCCGAAGAGCGAGAATCAGTTCAGGTACAGAAGTTGGCCGATGTGATCTGGCCCGCAAGCGTCTTTCCAATTCATCCCACAGACTCTCTATAGGATTGAGATCGGGACTTTGTGCCGGCCAACCCATTTCTTCGACCCCTGAGTCCGCAAACCACTGCTGTACACGCCTCGCTTTGTGGCACGGAGCATTGTCGTGTTGGTAGAGAAATGGCCCGTTTCCGAAAAATTGCCACAACGTTGGAAGTGCACAGTTGTCCAAAACATTCAGATAACGGTCGGAGTTCATGATTCCTTGCACAGGAACAAGCTGGCCCAGTCCGTACCATGAAAATGAGCCCCACACCATGACTCCTCCTCCTCCGAACTTGACTGTGGGCTCTGTGCACTCAGGTAAGAAGCGTTCTCCAGGTATGCGCCAAACCCAAACTCGTCCATCAGATTGCCAGAGTGTGTAGTGAGATTCGTCTGTCCACATTACACATTTCCATTGGTCCATTGTCCAGTTTCTGTGGGCTTTGCACCACTCCAGACGTCGCTTGGCGTTGACCCTGCTGATGTGGGGCTTGTGGGCAGCAGCACGGCCATGGAATCCCATCGTGTGCAGTTCCCGACGAATTGTCATGGTACTGGCATCATTTGCAGAGGCGTTTCGAAACTCTGTGGCAATTTTTTCCGCCGAGGACTTCCGGTTGCTGCGGGTGACACGACGAAGCACTCGACGGTCTCTGTCCGTTAGTTTCTTGGGTCTACCGGTTCGTTGTTGAACTGTTGTTGATCCCCGGGTCTTCCATTTCATAATGACATCGCCTACTGTTGACTTGGGTATCTGAAGAAGGCTGGAAATGTCATGCACGGACTTGCCGCATAGGTGACATCCAACGATGGTTCCACGTTGGAACTCACTGAGCTCTGCCGAACGACCCATTCTTGCCAATGTCCAAGCAGAGTTGTGTCTGAAGGTGTGGGAAGCTATTTAAATGATGTGCAAGTCATTATCATGTGACATTGGGCCAATCGATGATCTGTGAGGGGTGTCCGGATATTTTTGATCATATAGTGTATCTAGGATTTAAGCAAGCCAAGCTTCTGGAGCACAAACACATAAAGAATACACTCACTAAACAATATCTTCATAGGCTAGAGACAATACTTAAAACTCATTTAAATTCCAGAAATTTAATCAAGGCCATCAATACTTATGCCATGCCAATACTCTCCTACTCCTTTGGAGTCATACAGTGGACACACACAGATCTTGAGGGACTTGAAAGGAAACAACGTACACTGCTTACAAAGCACAGAAAGCACCATCCACACACAGCTATTGAAAGACTCACCCTGCCTCGTTCAGAGAGAGGCAGAGGTCTTATTGACATAACAGATCTACACCAGAAACAGACTCAGTCACTCAGAGAATTCTTTCACTCTAAACAACACACATCACCATTACACAAAGCAGTCTGCATGGCTGATACAAAATACACACCTCTGAATCTGAACAGCATGCAGCACACCCATAACATTCCTACAACATGCACTAAACTTCAATCATGGCTCGGAAAGCAACTCCACGGTAGACATCCTTCTGACCTCAACCAGCCACACGTCGACAAAAAAGCGTCGAACGTTTGGTTGAGTGAAGGGAGTCTCTTTGGGGAAACTGAAGGAACCATGATTGCCATACAAGACCAGGTTATTAACACTAAAAGCTACAGAAAACATATTATCAAAGATTCGACTGATGGTCTTGCAGGAAATGCCATATCGCAGAGGAAACCATCCAACACGTCATATCCAGTTGCAAAATACTCACGCAGACAGATTATTTACACAGACATAACCAGGCAGCCAACATCATACAGCAACATCTAGCTAAGATACACAAGCTAAGGGACATTTACACTCCTTACTATAAATATATCCCCAACACTGTCTTAGAGAACACCACAAATAAATTATATTTTGACAGAGCTATAATCACTGACAAAACTATCCCTCATAACAGACCAGACATTACACTAGTAGATAAGCAAAACAAAGTGACTTACATAATTGATATCTCCATCCCCAACACACACAATTTACAAAAGACATACACTGACAAAATCACTAAATATACGGATCTTGCACATGAAATAAAACGCCTTTGGGGAGTTAACAGAGTACACACACTGATATGGATTGAAAAGACTGGATCGCTCACCCCATTGTTAATGGGTGTAACAAAAATGATTGCGCAATAGCACGGGCAGGCGCATCTAACCGATGAAAAACTGAGGACGATTCCTCAATAAGGCCAAGAAGAAAGTTATTATTTTAGCTCAAAAAAAATTAAACCGCAACATTAAGTGAAACAATTAACAGCAAATTAAATTAATAATTATCCCCCTTGCAGTAACAATAAATTAGACAATAAAATAACTGCAATATCGTTAAAAAAAATTAATTTCTTGTTAACAACTCGTCGAATTGTCATGAAATTTGTGTTAATCGATAGAGGATAATACATATTATATCGTAATGGCGATCCATTCGCTCAATTGCCATTAATTATTCTGATTAAAGCCACTTTCTTACCTTTCTCCATAGGCCGTAATGCAGAAACGTCCTCACTTTTCGAAATCGATTAGTCGCGCCTGTCCACTAATTTTTGTTACACCCGTTAACAATGGGGTGAGCGATCCAGTCTTTTCAATCCATATCAGTGAGTACACATTGTTCCTATCGTTCTTTCTGCCACTGGGGTTATTCCACACTCGCTACACAAAAGCCTGTCAACAGTAAATTTAAACCCACACTTATACAAAACCTTACAGAAAGCCACAATTCTAAACACCTGTCACATAGTAAAGAAATTCCTACACCCAAACATCAATACTCCCACGAGTGCATAACTTTCCCTCCCTCGCATTTGAGTCCCTTGGGCTTTGGCCCTCTTTTGGGTCCGCCTCTGGGATTGGCTTCTGGATTTGATCCGAGTTTGGCTTCCCCAAACAATGATAATAATAATAATAATAATAACTATTTTTTAATTTAGTATAATTAGTGTAATTAAATTTAATACTAAAGCAGCAACAACTGGGGAAACCCAGAAGAAATTCTGGTGGGAAGAGCCCCAAGTTGCCACCCTGCATGTACAATCCAAAAAAAAATACACACAACGTGAAAAAATATTTAGATAAAAACACCACGCAGCAAAAAGCTTCAGTCGAATAGATTAAAACGTTTATCCTTAAACTCCTCAATATTGCGATCTGCAAAATTATCCGCAAAATTTTTAATAATCTTGGCAATGGGGTCAATTTCTCGCAAATTGGTCCTCCATTTATACCGCTGACCAAAGGCATACCCTCTACGAGAATATGAGGAATGACCAAGTATGTCAGGAACATTCATCCTTTCATAATAAAGATTGATTAATATGTTGAAAAGAGAACGCTTGATAATTACATTAATGTTGAAAACATTACTCATTTCATATGAGGAATCCCGAATTTTAAATTTTTCTTGCACATACTTCTTAAAACTTAAAACTTTGTGCTGTAAAAATGCCAGCATTTGCATATTGCCCCCAAACCACACCCAACGAGAATATAGCATCTTTGGAACCACGATCGTCTTGAAAAACTTAATGAAAATTTTAGGCTCAGTAAAGAAATGGGTAAGACGTTTGATCAGTCCCAAACGCCGAGAAAAATCACGATTAAGAATATCCAAATGAGTTCGAAAAGAGCAGTTATTAGCAAACATCACGCCTAAATCTCTTACCACTTTCTTTCTCCTTAAGATTCCATCTTCCATACGATAATCATATATAAATGAAGCCGTTTTCCGATTGAAAGAAACGGTAAAGGATTTTTGAACATTAAGATCCAATCCATTGCAGCTGGCCCACTCCGCAACAATGATAAGACTAATAATAAAGTCTTATCAATAATGATAAGACTAAGTCTAATAATGATAAGACAAAGTCTTTGCAACAATGATAAGACTAATAATAATAATAATAGCTTTTCGTTTTTTTACAAAAAAATATTTTGAAATAATCAGTACAAAAAAGTGTTTCAAAAGTATAGAGACTCACCTAAATAAACAACAATGTTCCAGCCATGTTCAAATAAAGTTACCATTGGACTTAATTACTTGAAACACTCTATCTTTCATTGATGAGATCAAGTTTTGAAGAAGACTTGGATCCAAATTAAACCAAACCATTTCAATTTCACTTTTCAATTCTGCAATGGAGATGCCATTTGCTGTCATCACTGCCCAAGGGTTCTCAATAGGATTCAAATCCGGACTTTTGGCTGGCCACTTCATCACAGTGATACCCTGTGCTTCAAACCACTGGTTTGTTGACTGTGATTTGTGTATACTAGCATTGTCCTGCTGAAAAATGCCATTGTTCCCCAACCAAAAAAGACATGAAAGGTACCAAGAGGTTTTCCAGTGTTTCTTGGTACTTTAATGAGTTTTGTCTCCCAGTGAAAATGCCAAACTGGTAGTCCCATTGAAGGAGAATCCACCCCACACCATCACACTTTCACCGCCTTGCTGGTTGCTATAAAAGGATTCTGGTTCCTTCCTCAAATCATGCCAGTAAAATGCATTTCCATCGGGACCATCCAGGTTCCACTTCTTTTCATCAGAAAAATTACAGAAAGTCACTCATCTGTCCACGACATTCGCTCCCGAGCCCATTCCAATCGAACTCTCTTGTGCTCCTTGGTTAAACGTGGTTTTGTCTTCTCCCTGGTGTAAGCAAGTACAGGATTTGCCTTAATACTTCTGTGTACAGTATCTTTGGATATTTGTCCACCCAATTCACGTGGTATTTTCCGTAAGGAATTTGTACCAGTAGCAGCAAGCCGAAAAATCTGGCGCACATCTCGTTCAGTAGTGCTTGTTGGCCGTCCTGTTCTCTTCTTAGCTTCACATATCCGTTGCTCTGCAATGATTTTGTGTACAACAGACTTGGATCTTCCAATTTCAGCAGAAATTTCTCTAACTGTCTTGCCATTTGCTGTCAACTTCCAGATTTCACTTATTTCATCTTTAGAAATGTCTTTTCCACGAGGCATGTTTATTGTCACTCTTTATTGTGCAGGAATTAAATACAAATTATAACTTACTTTATAATTTGGACTATTCCAAAGGGTAAATTTTATTTAAAACAGGTTATGACCATTCAGTTTGGAGGTGAGTCTCTATACTTTTGAGACACTTTTGTACTGATTATTTCAAAATATTTTTTTGTAAAAAAAATGAAAAGCTATTTTTTTTTGAAAATATGTAATAATCAAGTTCACAGTGTGAATAAATAGTGTTTTATTTGGTATGGTCAAAAAATTTACTGATGTGCTAATGTGACAGTTTTTGCAAAGTCTCTATACTTTTGAATTAAGGAGACCAAATTCCTTGAACTCTTGCTTTTACAACTTTGACTCAGAGTATTAGAATATGCCAAATTTGCAAGTGTATTGACGAATGTAAGTCCAGTTCCCCTTCTCTAAAAAAGGGAATGGAGTGAATCAAAGTTTGAACTTTATTTAATAATGTTAATTCTCAGCATATGAGCTTCAAACTAAAATTTGAACATATTTAGATTTATCAAAAATTTTATGGCTGGAGAAAACAGATTCCGCAATCACGTACGAATTTTCATTGGTTCAAAAAATTAGAATAGCCTTAATTGTAAGAAAATGTAAAATCAACGCACAAATGAATTATTAGATAAAGTATAAATATACACTGGATAGAATGTGTGTGTTAATAGAACTAACACGATGGGATGAAAAGCTGACATTTCTGCCACTACTAAAGAAGTAATCATTGCCCTGTCAAAAACAGGACAAAGCCAGAAAAAAATGGCTCAACAAGCCATCTGGTTCAAGGGAGCGCATGTATCGATGTGCAAAAAGTTTTGATATCGAACTTTTCCATGTTTCATTTTGAATTCATTATCTATTGAACAACTGCTTAGGGTTAATGTTTTGATGTATTGCAATGAAAGAACACATAAAAACTTGCTGGTTGTACTTTCCTTGGTTTTATTGCTGGATTATCATTTGTTGATTATTATAAACAATTTTTCATAATACACAATTATGATTTTTTAAAGTTTTATTTTGGGATAAAGTGCAGCATGCTGCAAAGAGTGATTAATTTTATTTTATGAGGAATTTATTTAAGCATTGGAAGGGTTAATAAATGAATTCTAAATGGTTTAATAAATTATTTAATTGTTTGTAAACCCCACTTATAAGAGCGCTCCACTAATAAGAGCCCTCTGCTTTTAAGAACTTTCATTAACTCTGACTCATGCATAAGTCAAATGTAGTTTTTAGGAGCCATTTTTTTTTGGGGGGGGGGGGGCTCGACTTATACATGAGTATATTCACTAAAGAGTACCGTAAATACTGTTTTAAGCGCCCGGGCGCTTATTTGCAAAAACTTAGCGGACCCCCAGGCGCTTAATGCAGGCCGGCCGGTATTACAGGTCCGGCGCTTATAAAATTCTGCACAACTGTGATGGATACTATTATGCAAAATTCTCGCCTTTCACCTTCATCTTAAACTTCATCGTATCCTGCTGTGTTTCCATTTCCGTTAGGATCAATGCTAAACTGTTTGGCTCTAGTCTCTGTAGAATGGTTTTCAGCCTACTTTACTGTTGCGAGATTAAAATTGATGCTATAACTGTGAAGTTTTCATTTTTCATTAGCTATATTGCTTGACTGAATCCAAAATTAAAAACAAGAAATTAGAAGACAATCATGCTGGTATATAATTTCCGGTTTAGCAGTGGCATTTGGGAGAGCAAACATTCCCGTGAGAAAGCAACAAGAGAAGAAAAATCCACGAAATGAACTCAAAATAAGCGCCCGGGCGGTTATTGAAGGTCCGGCGCTTATTTGCAAAAATTCAGCGGACCCCCAGGCGCTTAATGCAGACGGGACGGTATTTCAGGTCCGGCGCTAAATACAGTATTTACGGTAATAGTGAATTTTTTTTAAGTAATTATTATTATTTATTGACTAGAATTTTGTGAGACAAATGTCAATAGGGATACCTTCAATTGATGCAATATGAAATAATGTGTGAGATGAGGAAAACTTTAGCAGGCTAAATCAATTTGGTACATGGCAAATCATAATGGGAATACTTTTGCAGAGCAGATGGTTTTGAACCAGTACTTACCAGTACTTAGAAGTTTTCTTTGATTCCATCACAAATCTTATTTTATTAATTTTTTTTTCTTTCTTCAGTTAAATACAATAATATTTCTGAATGGCTGCGGATCTCTTTAGTGATCAGTTTGATTCTGAGGCAAATTTCATCATGGTGGCCAGATTGATTTGGGAAATTTAGGAATCTGACTGAATTTTTACTAATTGTTGTTGTATACATGTACATGTATTAAAAAATAATAATAATCCTACAGCCTTCCTATTCCAGAATGTAAAAAAACTATAGTTTGTAGTTGTGAAAATATAGTAACTTTCTGTATTTCCACTTGTCAACAACATAAAATCAGTTAATACGTACATTATTGCACTTGTGAAAGCTAAATGATAGGTTGTATCATGTGCTGTATTGGTTCGACTTCCTTGTTCTGAAAATTTGCTGATCTGCTAATAGTCTGATCTGTAGACAGAAAATTTTAAAAGGTTCTTTGTCTATTTTAATCTATTTGAATGTAAAAAATATTAACTTCAACTGTGGCTTTATCTACATGAAAAATGGCTGCTTTAGAATCAATGATGAAAATGACTCCCACTTATACACTTATCATCTAATCCATATTAATCAGTGTAAGCTATCTTTAAGGATGTAGTACTTGCTATCGGTAAAATGCCTTTATATTCAGTGCTTAAACTAAACTTATGTCTTGTATTGAAAATTATTCCACAGATGTCTCAGTTTTTAATTGTTTTCTTTTAAGAAACATGCACATGTAATCTTATCTTCTATCTGCCTATAGAAATAATATATAATGAAAAGAGCACACATCTGTTGTAATGCTAGTCTTCGAAATAACATCCTATTAATTTTATTTCAGTGTTGAGCACACAGCTATTCTACTACATGCATTAAGCTTCATTGCATATTGTGTTTTTCATAAAAATGACTCCCCTAACAACCCCTGGCAAAGATATATGAGAAAATATTATGTAGTACCTACAGGAGGCTTGTCAGCTTTCTAGTTTTTCAGATCTCAAGAATGAAGATGATGGGAATTTGAATCTGACCTGTAAGTTCATGCCATCATAATTAAACAAAAGTGCACAAAAAGCATAATAACAAATAATTAAAAAAAATTAAATTGTTGTCTTAATAGTTGTTATTATTATTATTATTATTATTATTATTATTATTATTATTATTATTATTATTATTAT
>JAHWFO010023077.1:1094610-1121592 GCA_023313115.1 Rhysida immarginata | reverse complement strand
ATTATTATTATTATTATTATTATTATTATTATTATTATTATTATTATGCTACTGCTAATAATAATCATAATTTATTATTTATTTATTTAATAATAATAACAAGAATAATTTAGTGTTAAAAACGATTGTTAATTTTAATATAAAATGTTGTCTCATAAATTGTTATTTTATTTATTTATTATTTTATTTAAGACAAAAGTTATTATTAATCAAATTAAACATCAAGTAGATTTTAATTGTTTCTTAGGCTTTAAGTTTTTATTTATGTTCAAGGTTATTTTTGAATTATATAGGCTACTTATTTGTAGGAGAGAATATAACTTAAGATTCTGAGGGAAATTGGGTTCATTCCAAATAGTCAAGGAGAAATAAATGGGCTTTGCTGTAAGCATTCATTTTCAGAGACTTTGGCAGATGTTAAGTCAAAGCAAATGCAGTTTACTTTAAGGAGGTATTCTATTAGGAGATGCAGGAGTTATCTTAATACTGCACTAGATGAAAATTCTTAACAATATTAGATTTTTGTCCTTACAGAAGAAACTGGTTTTGTTAAAGAGCAATAGAATAATCCTATCACTTCATTATGATGTATTAAGAAAAGACAGATTAAGCTGTAAATTTAATTTGCACTTATATAATTTTAATTCCTTAATTATATTATTTTTTTCCATAAGTTATTAATGAAGTTATAAATGAAAAATTGTGTTATAAGAATTTTAACTTAAGTTGTATTATGTATAGGTTAGATAAATTATCTTTTATTGACAGGTTTTGCCCTTTTACATTGTCTACTGTTAATATTGTTTACTAAATACATTATTAATGTTATTTGAGGGGGGAGGGGGGGGGAGGATTCCATACAAAAGTAAATGTAAAGGTTCAATCATATCCAACAAAAGTCTTACAAGCATCTAAAATTACCTGTTAATAATTATTTTACATTACATCTTTGCTAAAAGTTGAAAATCTTTAGTTTTGATTTCGTTTATATTTTTACATTTTTAATTCTTTCCCGAGGTTGGTGTTCAAGAAAGTAAATTTTGAATGTTTTCAGCAGATACTAATAACATTCTTATATTTTTATAATCTATATAAAGGAAACTAAACTTATTGTTAAAAAAAGATTTTTTGAAATTCTATCATTCATTTAGGGTCAGGCATGCCTTTTGATCAGTTAAAAAAACACTGCAGGAAAAAATCATTAAGCAAGAGGGTAGTATAAAAGCAGTTATGCAACAACAGTATATTAAAGTTGTGGAATCCTAAGTAGAGTAACATATAATTGTACTAAACAATTATTTTTATTATAAACAAAATAAGATTACTTTTACTTGCATTTTAAGCTTAATTAAGTATAAGATTAGAATTTTAGTGATTATTTGTATGTTCATCTAAACAATTTTGTACCCCTCCACCCAGTTCATATATGTAAATACAGATAGTTAAATTTAGTTCAACTCTATTCAAATTTTATAATTATTGAGGGACAACATCAAGAAGTAGTCATTGCGTTTCTAGAATGGGATGTGCTCTAATCATCGTGTTTCTTGAGCTGAATTCCACTGCAATGGAGGTTAATTCCTCATGGTCACAGTGACAGCTCGATCGGATACTGTTTAAGCATAATCAGTTGCCACCTTAATCTGTTTCGTCTCCTCAAAACAAACTGAATTTTTTTTCATCCAAATGTGCAATGTGATCTGTTTATTTGAGGGTTTAAAAATTTTTCATGTTAATTGTCATGTTATGCTATATTTTATACTAGCTGAGATGCCTGTCTTCACTGAGCTTTTCAAGGCAAAACGAAGGTGGGGTATCAGTATCTATCTGCTCTAGGTATATACCAATGTTGTTTAAGGTTTGATCCTGGGACTTGTTAATTGTCATTGAATAAAGCTGGGCGAATGGGAAATTGTCGACGTTTGAATTCTACAAAATGATCAGTCGCCTGTAACGGTATTCCTGGTATTAAAACAAATTGCCTGCATTATCCCCACTGAGTGTTTAGCTTATATTGAAGCTGTTTAGTCGGAATTGGCTGTTGTATTGTTTAATACCCAAAACATTCAACCTAATGACCGTCGACCTTACAATTTACTGACAACTTCGGACGTTGCTGTGGTTTTTTACCTGGCAGGCAATCAGTGCATGTGGTGATATTATTTGCGCCAACGCACAGAAATAGAGTCTGTCGGATTTTAGAAAAGCATCCTTGGCATGATCCTCTGCAAATAGACTAGAAATCCACCCGTCATATGACTGGTGTCAATCGTACAGGTTGAAGGGTAAAGAAATGAAAGTGGAACATCAATGGTTTTCAAAACATATTCTGCAACAATATACTGTTCAACTGCATATAAAAAAAATCACCATTAAACATTTTTTATTTTATTTATTTAATTAATAACAATGACTGAGTATTGACGTAAACCACAACAATCCCTGGTTTCGGACGGACGGACGGACAGATGGACAAATGAGAGAATTTTAGCATTAGATGGCCTATTGTTGCAGAAACTTTACTTTGCATGAGATATACATTGTTGGTCTGCGCATATTGTTGGTCATGCATTGTCGCTTCATGACAGACGGATCAAGCAAAATATATTTTAGTTTTTAATAAAATTTACACTAATTCATATCACCGTTAATTTTACAAAAATCCTCTTTTGTTCAAATCATTTAATATTCTCTACTATTAAAATATATAATTATTATATAATAAATTAAAAAAAAATTTCAGTTGGTTTTTGCATAATCGTCGTTGATTACTCTATATACACACAAAAAATGAGACTTGTAACCTTTCAAGCAGTCAAAAGAAAATAGCTTCCACTTACACCTGTAAGTCACTTTCACATCACACCATAACTAGCGCTGTATCAACTTATCTCTTGATTACGCATATAATTATATCGATACTGTGCACCATTTATGTTACATTACTAACCAAATAGATTAGTTTATTATTAATAAAACAAAAATTCTCAACAGAACAGCCAAAATGATCTTTTTGTCAACATAGTTGAACATGTGATGTAAAACTTGCCTACCCCCGATGCTAAGATAAAACTTAATGGAATCGTCCCATAGTAAGCGTGTTCGACTAGACATCTGGAAAAAGCAATCTCATTGCATTGAAGTATTATAAGGAAGCCGAACAACTTTGACCTAGGTAAAAACTCTTTTGCACCAGACTGTACATACTCCTTGGGTTGTACAGTTAAAACTATGAACTATGATATAGAAAAAATATAAAATATATTAATGTGTTCTTTCTTTTGAAAACACATTTGCCATTGAATCGAGTTGCACGTCGTCAGTGAAACAACACATTTTAGAAGAATTTTTTCTTTAAAAATATGTGTTTTTAATATTTAAAGTACAGTTTATTTTGAAATGTTTGAAATTTGTTGGTAACCCAGACAACCCTAATATCCGCACATTTTGTCGAAATACCGGACAGGTGGCAACACTGAAATTGGAACACATTGCAATGGCTGCCACTTTATTTCTAGGCATAATGGTTGCCGTTTATTTCCAGCTCAAAGTTATAATGGCGGTGACACATGTGCTTTGATAATTGATAGTCGATAATTGATATCTGTATAAAATCGAAGTAGACGCTATTGGTGAAACATCGAATTAGAATGCACAATCGCAGAAAATACAAAAGAGAGGAAACTTAAATTTAAGGAAATTTTAACATTGATCTTATGAGCATCTTGCACAGACTATGAATTTGTAACATAAATTCTAGGAAAATTCGAAGATCATAAAATCGAAGTTTCATTATATTATTAAATTTTCAAATATTTATAATAATCTTGACTTTGAAAATGACAAAATAGCAAAAGCAATCGTCAGTTGTTGTATTAAACATTAGCTATTGCAAGAAAGATCCAACCATTTATTTATTGTAACTTCTAAACCTTAAGAGGTAGACAAAATTTTTCACTTGCAAATTTGTTAGCATTCAGTTATGAGCACAGTAAAAATAGAAATGCATCATAATTTGATGAATTAGACTCGGGGATATTGAAAAGCCAAAAACTACCTCATAGGCAAAATTGAGCTTCATCACACTCTTTACATGTTAGAATGCAAAATTCAGAATATGCTGCTCGTTATTTCATGTCATATTTAAAAAAAATATCATGTGCAGAAGGTATCAAAATTGGCAATGAAACTGAATTTGTTAGAAGAGTATAAGCGAATCAAAAAAAAAGTAAACGGGAAGGCTCCACAGGCCTAACATAACATTGTCAAGAGATGGGAAGCAGTTGTAAATTCAGTCTTCCTTGACAACGAATGTATTAGTGCTGAGATATCTTCCTTACTGTTTATACCTTTATCTGTATTGTATGCTTCAAGTTACACAGGAAAATTCCGAAATGCTATATGATTTTAAAACTCTATATAGTTTTTCTTTCTTATTTATCAATTTTATTTTACTTTATTATTTTATAATTGTTTTGTACCTCCATTTAAAGCAGCAGTTGATAATTATCATTAAATACAGTGCTCCTTTATATAATGGGACTCTATATAATGCCAAATTTATAACTGTATGTACATATGAAGAAGTTTTTTTCCAGAAAATTTCATTATATGGACTTGCCATTATAATGTTATGTAGAGTGGTATTATATTAATTTTGGAGAAAGAAAGTATTAATAGTATTGAATTTGAGTATTTTCTTATTTAGAAGCAAGGCAGTTGTAATTATTTCTTCTTCTATTTGAAAAAAAAACAACAAAAACATTATCTATATAAACAATGACACACAGGGAAACCACATATCCACATAGAAATTTTTTAATACGATGAATACGCATTTCGGCAACCACGCTGCCTTCTTCAGCATCTAAAGCTTCAGATTTTGCAAAAGCGTGTGCAATGGGCAATTATCAATGAACAAAATGGCTCTTCGCTTCTTATTCTTCAATTTCTTGTCCCAGGTCATTAAATATTGGCGGAAAATTTCAGAGTTCATCCAGGCTTTTCAGTTGTTAACATATTAGCAGGGTAAATTTCTTACATTTTTAAAGCATCACAGCTTTACAGACTTCCTGATGACTACTGGTGTTTTTTGTCACTGCCATCCATATTTGTACACAATAGCTCAGACACTCTCTCTTTGCTGCTTTTCCCTTCGTAAGAAATCAAAAATGAAAGATGTTAAAACTTTTTACTGCGTCCAAAACAAAATCTCCGCTTCAGAAGAAGCTTCTCTATCCAGTCATCCACCATTTATAGCATTTGCTTCTCCAGCAACTGATTGAAAAATGATGCCAGCCATTCGAACATGAAAAATTTTCTATGTCCATCTGCCTTGCGAACTGGTCAACTTTTTGTTTCCAGACATCGCAATTGACTGGAATACCACTATCTTTGTGACGTGTCTGCACACACACACACACACACACACACACACACACACACACACACACACACACACACATACACACACACTTAATAAAAGGTCACATCTTAGTAAACTTACAGGAAAAGGAAATCCTACTTAAACCATGTAATAAAGCCTCCTCCAAATCCTCATGCGTCACTGGCCGCATTCGTTTCCTTTTTAAAGTCTATTGGACTTCGCTTGATACCCAATTTTATCTTCATTTTTAAGAATCGTTAATAATGTTATATAAGTGATGTTAAGCGTCTTTGCCGATTTTGTCCACTTCATGGTTGATTTCCTTGCAGTTTCCAAAATGTCTAATTTCTGGTCCATCTTAAGATCGTTGCGTTTCCTCTTCTGTGATGTCGACAGTAAAAATACTAACTTAACGAAATGAAAATGCTAAATACTAACAAGTGCTATATAAAAATGCCCTATGGAACCAATCAGAATACACATTGATGTCTGATGGAACCAATCAGAATACACATTGATGTCCGATGGCACCAATCAGAATTTGCGGTTATGTAAAAATGTGTGCTTCGTTGTGTATGTCCAATAGAACCAATCAGAATTCGCAGAACATCATCGACTTTCGCATGACTAAAAAAATGAATGAATTTCTTAATTTTTTTGAGCCAAAAATTACGTATTATCTGGGATCAGTGAAAAAAAAAAATACGAATTTACATAGAAACTGCTTTCAAGGGGAATGGACCAAAGGAAAAACGCGTATTAAGTGGTATTATGTATTAAGCTGTCATGTATTAACAAGGTTATACTGTAGTAGTTTTAATGCAACACTGTATGTTTCGAGGATCAGGTCCTGTTCATCAGCATAACACAGAAACTGACCCCCTTGCGACGAGGTCAGGGAATGTAAGACAGACAGCTGCTACAGGATGCTGGCCAATAACAGGAGTCGTCCAGTTTAATCAGTTTAGATAGTATATTTAACCAGTATTAGTAGAAATTTATGCATATTAGTAGAATAAAAATCAAGATCATGTTTAGGTGGCTATAAAAAACATCAATTTTTTAAAGATTTCACTTTTTTAATTATGATTTGACTATACACTACATGCATAAGAAATGATAAAATTGATCACAAAATTTATATTTCCTTAATCAGTTACAGCATAAGTCCTTTGCTGGTGTCAATAACTATTAAGTTCCTTCCTACCTTTTTCTTTGGGCCCCATAATTTATTATTATAAATAGTCAAACAGCAGTTTATTTAAATATTTATTGATTTTTCTCTTACAGAATGAAACCTGAAAACATATATATTCTGAAGTCTTGATTCTGTCATGTTTATCCTTGTAATTAACTGACTGTCACAAGCATGACTTCTCATTTGAGGCACATTGCAACTGAACCTGCAAACCTAAATGATAAAATATTAAACTTAGATCGTAGTCCCAAGCTTCATCAAAGGTCTCATTCACAACTGCATGCATCAGATTCCGTAAGTATATTAATTTAGTTATGTCTTTAAATACCTTCATTAAGGTAGATTTCAAGCATGATAGAAACCTTTAAGTTAATTATACAAGTTAATATTCTATATCGGATATTGTATAAGGCATGTTCAAATGAAAGTGATTCAAAGGGCACTGACATGGATTAAATGAAAGTATTAATATTTACCTTTGTTTATATGAAAGAAAAACATCTTATAGTCACTATTATAGATGCACAGTCCTAAAAAAAATCTCCACCTGCCGCAATACAGGACTCCCCACTGGGGCATCAATCGGCTAATACCGTCCACAAACAAGTCTGTTTTCTGCTGCTCTCTGAACCATGCCTGAACAGTGTCCTTAACCTCCTCATCATTGACGAATCGTCGACCTTTCAGTGCCTTCATTACAGGACCAAACACATGAAAATCACATGGTGAGAGTTCTGGGCTATACGGAGGGTGTGGCAGAACTTGCCATCGCATTTTGGTTATCGCTTCCTCCACCAGTCTCGCAACATGTGGCCTAGCATTGTCCTGGAGGAGGATCACCCCATCACTGAGCTTACCAGGATGCTTGTTTTTCACAGTTTGGTGCAAGTTCTGCAGTGTTTTGGTGTATGTGATAGCATTAATACGGGTTTTGGATTCCATAAACTCCAAAAGCAGAGAACCGTCGGAATCAAAGAAACATGTAAGCATAACCTTCCCGGCTGAACTTTGTGACTTGAGTTTTTTTGAGCCATGGTGACGATGGATGCTTCCACTGCATTGTGGATACCTTCCCGGAGAGTTCCCAATAATGGCACCAGGTCTCATCTACCGCGATAATCTTCTTCAAAAATGCTTCCCCCTCACAACTGTAAAGTTCCAGATGATCCAAACAGCAGCCGAAACGCAGCCCTTTGTGCTCTTCCGTGAGAATGTGGGGTATCCACTGACAGCAGACCGTGCCATATCCCAGGCTTTTCACTACAGCATATGCAGAACCAATACTGACGTTGTGATCCTTCACAAGTGACCGTATGCTGATCCGCCTGTCCTCACGAATTGACTTATCCATGTCTGTCTTCAATTGATCGGTGATGACCACGTTTGCTTGGCCCAGACGTGGTTTATCAGCCGTTTCCACACGACCATCATGGAACATTTTGGCCTTTGGCCCAAAGCACCACGTTTGCTTTCGAGACGCATGCTTCTCCATAAACATTCAACATCCGAGCATGAATGTCAACTGGTGGAAACATTATCACCGCTCGTTGGTCGTTTTGGATAGAAATTTAATAGGAGTGTCCATTGTAACACAAACAAAATACGAGCATAAGCCTAATGTAACTTCCCACAGCAGTGTTTTTCAGAACAAGCAGGCGATACGTCAGCAATCACCCGTTTGCCTCGTGTCTGCGCACTCAAGTGCTTGCGTGCTACAGCCCGAACTACTTTCATTTGAACATGCCTTATATTTCACAAAACCAGATAGGATAGTGTATATCACACGTAAATAAAATAAAAATAAATAAAAATATATTTTTTCTTCATGGGAAGTGATTCTTAGTTGCTGATAGGTTATAGGTTATGTCTTAAAAAATACAGAAAAATCTATCTATGGTTTCAAACTATGATTTATGAACAGGGTTTTGATATTCAAAATTTTCTTAATACAGTAACCTCGATAAATCGAATCTCAAAGGAAGAGCAAACTGTTTCGATTTATAGAGGTTTTTGCTTTATTAAATAAAATTCGAATTATTGAGATTTTGCATGAGATTTGACTATCCATATAGATATACAACAATGCAAATTATTTTAATGAAAATAAAACCTTATTTACGTAATACATATTCACATACTATAAGAAACTAATTAGAATTAAAAAGTTTAAAATTTTAGACTGCTTCATACTTCAATTTCAATCGAACTTGAAAGCCTTCTTTATCTATTAGTGCAACAATCAACAATCAACAAGTGAACAGCAGAGTATACATTTTTCAATGAGTCAGAAGCAGTACTTCCACAAATACTCAATAGATACCATAGAAAATATACGGTGATAGATAAAAAAACCTGATGGGTCTGCCTATGTATGGAAACCAATTAGAACAGCCTATGAAAACTCCCAATACAGAAGAGATAAACTAATCTAATGGTTGCATCTTGGACTAATTTGCTGAAAGACTTAAAATGAAAAAATAAAGGACTTGAATAGCAAATTGGTAATTGAACTTTAATAAACCTACGCGTTTCGTGGTAACCACATCATCAGGGTAGGACACAACTACATTCAGTCCAGGAATGTTGCCAGTATTTATGGCCTTACCCCTCCAATCAGAAACAAGTTCCAATAGAGGGGTTTACATGAAGTGCAATACATCCATTGGTCACAAGCATAAAATAATATTAACAATAAGACATTGTTGACGTTTGTCCTCTATTGGAACTAACATCATTTCAATTTATAGTGGTCCTGATTGACAAAATTAAATTTACTGTAATTTCAGTTTATAGAGGCTAACTTTCCTTCAAAAAATTTGATTTATGGAGGTTCTATTACTTCCCAGAGTGGAAGGGAATAGACAGAAATTTTGAATTAAGGAGGATTTCATTTTATCGAGATTCTGTTGTATGGTAAATGGAAAATTCAATGATTTTTATGATTTTATTTCTTGAACAGAAGAAAAGAACTTCAAAACATGCAATAAGAACATGCATTTATGGTATTAATCTAAGAAGGTCCAGATCTTTTAGATAAATAATTAAAAAGACTATCACTTTCATGAACCAAGTTCCAAATCCAGGGTGGACTAAAAACAATAGGGACAAACTTCAGGAGATGATTGATATAGAAAAGAAACAAAATATTATTGTAGAATTGCAAACTCCTTTTTTCTTTTTTTTAAACGTTGGGCAATAGTATATCTGTTATCAGCAATGTGTGAAAAACTGATATTGTATAGTTAGCCTGACATTTTTAGGCAAAGTATAAAATATCTGGTTTTCGTGATTATATTGCATACTTTTCCTAGGCATTCTCTACATTACTTGGATATTATACAGAATGACAAGTACACTATAGGCAAAGCATCAAAATATGCTTTTATTGGCACTGAACAGGTTTTTGAAAATAAACAAAGAACTGCGACATTAAATAAAGGATGTTCTTATCAGGTAAACACGAAATCAGAAGTGAAGATTAGCTACTTGTTGCAACAAGGAAGACTAGAATGGCATTTGAATTACACTTAATTTTCTTTTTCACACAAAAACACTGAATGTTTTGGCACTTGGTCTTGCACATGCACCTCACGAATCCTCCTTCTGCAGTTCCAAGTTAGTAAATGCAGTCTTATGGCACTATAATAATCTTGACCACTATACCTTTTTTTTTTTTTACACTTTTTATTATCGATAATTTTTTTCTGGCTTGGCTCACAAAGGTATTACAATTCAATATCATGACGAGTAATATTCTTATACTCATGTGGAAGTTCTTTCAACATTCTTTCGCTTTCCCCATTTCCAATGGCCAAATCAGGCTCATGAAGTACGTCAAATAATTCAGAGTACATGACATAAAAATGAATAGCGCTGATGCCTTTATAACAAAACAATTATTACTTTTATAAAAAAATTATTAGATGGAAACTGGAGGTAATGCTCCAAACATAATGCTGGCAATGATATTATCAGAAAAATGGAAGGAGATATTTTTGAACCAAGAACCATGAGCATCTAGCTTGTTGCTTCTATCAACTGGGTCATCGTGAACATGGTACAGCAAGGCTATCACCAGGTGTTCTTAAAAATTACAAGGTAGTCTAGATGGAGGTCCAATGATAGGATGGGCACCCAGCTCGCAGATCGGGAATTTCTCCTTTCTAAACCATCAGAAAAGTTGATGAGCACACATAAGAAATTATTAAATGGAAATAGGAGATAATGCTTCAAACATAAGGTAATACTGATAATATCATTACTTTTGTTCTCTACTACCATTACATCATACCGTTTCAGCAGCTAATAGTGCTATGGCTCCTTCTTAGTAATTGTCTTAGCATTTTTCACATCGTCCAGTAATTTTTGGTAATTATTGGTGAGTAATGGGAGTATTCTATACTCTGATTGCTGGCCCTTTGGCAATGTATAGAATGCCTAGGAGATGTGTGAAATATAAACCATTTTGAACTTTGCCTACAAACTTTAGTTATTATATACGAGGGGAGATCAAAAAGTAAGTTGCACTTCCATGGTATGGCCATTTATTACACCACCTATGCAAATGCAACACTGCTATAGCAGCATACAATGTAGGTTCACTTTTCCACATAGTCCCTAAGAAACCCTAAACATTTATCCGAACGATCAACCAACTTTTTGATTTCGGATGCATAGAAATCTACTCCAGCGTTTTGTAACCACATGGTGATGGCCGCTTTCACCTCCTCATCGTTTCGAAATCGTTGTCCACCGAGTTCCGTTTTGAGCTTACTGAAAAGATGAAAGTTGCATGGCGCTAAGTCGGGACTGCATGGAGGATGTTGCCAAACCTCCCACTTGAATCGCTGCAGCAGTTCGCATGTTTGGCAGACCTTGTGAGGTGTTGCGTTATCATGCAACAAAATCACACCGGCACTCAATTTCCATATACAGCAGTGATTTCACGATGAATGTCCATGCAATTCACCCGTTTGGCCCCTAGAAATCGGATTGCTGCTCGCACCTCAAGTTTGGAGTGAACATCCAGTTGACGTGCCATTGCTTTTAGCCCGCTACTCACACAAAACACGACGGGAAACCACAGTAACCATCCTATCCGACGTCTGCGCAGTTAATGTCCCTTTCTCCGCTTTGCCCTAGATTGCGACACACAGCGCGCTCCTGCGGCGAGTTAGTCCAACTTACTTTTTGATCTCCCCTCGTATATTCCCTTGGCATTCTGTACAATGCTGGGTTTAATACAGGGTGTTTCATAATTGGTTCCCGTCTTTAGGTCCAAATAACGGCTCAAGGGGAACAGGTGGGGGAAAAATGAATATTGATTATTTGGTTTTGACGTCCACTAATTCCGAATAAGAACATTTCGCGTCCCTGGGGGTGAAGGGGTAAATTTTGAAAATTTTAATTTTGTAGGGGTAGGGGTTAGACCCCATGTGTTATTTAGAAAGTTGTAGAGCATCATGTAAAATGTGGGTTTAGCAAAAAACCCGGTGAAAAAATTTCATGCCCTGCTCCCTTTATCGAGTGGGTAAAGTGAAAGGTATGGCTAGCCGATGTGGACATCAAAACCATACTTATTAGAAAACAGTAGGGCCTACATTTGGAAAATTAATGAGAATGAATGAGTCGTTACCCTGAAAAGCTAATAAACGCGTTCATTCATTTTCAAATGTACTGTTTTCTAATAAGTAATAAAGTTCTAATGAGTTTTTCTGTTTTTGTCTACATTAGCTAGCCATACCTTTCACTTTACCCACTCGATAAAGGGCAGGGGATGAGATTTTTTCACCGGGTTTTTTGCTAAACCCACATTTTACCTGATGCTCTACAACTTTCTAATTAACACATGGGGTCTAACCCCTACCACTACAAAATTAAAATTTACCCCTTCACCCCCAGGGACGCGAAATGTTTTTATTCTGAATTAGGGGATATTAAAACCAAATAATCAATATTCATTTTCCCCCAATCTGTTCCCCTTGAGTCGTTATTTGGACCTAAAGACGGGACACCAATTATAAAACACCCTGTATATTGCTGGTAACATATCTAATAATAACAAATTACTCCAATAACATCAAATTTAAAAGTTAATTTTTACTTCTTAAAAATTTGAAAAATCCCAAAATAAAAATGTTAACATAAAAAAATAATTATATTAAAAAATTAACACATTCTTCCTTCCCTATTTACAAAAACATAACTGAGCCAACCATGCACATAGCCAGGCCTACCCCATGACAAGAAAATGTAACGGGCCCAACCATGCATATAAATTTTAGCCCTTCAACCAGAATAAAAACTTACAATCAATAAGGACAAGCAAATCTACTGTAAAATATTACTACAATAACAGGATCATAGTATGCCTAGGGTAATCTCATGTCCATAATCCACTATCACTTCAATATATTCATAAAAACTTGTGATGTTGCAAATTCATCATAGACTCAGTTGCTTCATGAAGATCCTGAAGTAAAAATTAACTTTTAAATTTGATGTTATTGGAGTACCGGTAATTTGTTATTAAAAAATTATCATATGAACAAAGCCCAGAAATGGACAGTTTGTCGTTAATAAAGCAATTAGCGCTGAATATGGCATCACTATGGCAGTAATTGTGTCAATGTTACAAAAGATATTCAAGGTGGCCTCCTTGGGATGCAATGTAAAAATTCACATGCCACATCATGCGTTGCCACACTCATCCAAATGTTCCAGCCTGTACCCGAATAGCACAGGCGGCATTGACATGCTGTTCAAGTGTCTCCACATATACAGCATTTTTAAGGTGTCCCCACAAATAAAAGTCAAGGGGGTCTTAGTCCTGAGGTATCAGTGAACATTAATGCGGAAGTGGGCTGATGTTCCATCATGCAACAGCCACATGACTTGTCGTACTACTCTCAAGCAGCACAGGCAGACGCAGGAGTTCTGCAGGATTTATAAATTCAGGCATCCTGGAAGAACAAATGGTCCAAGTAGGTGGTCTGTATTGTTATGAGGACATAATGTCATGCATACAGTTATTGCTATTTCCATGGAAATTGTGCATTTCTGGACAAATGTTGATATGAACTTATTTTTGTAACTTGTGAGGACTCACCCCCTGAAGTTTGCCCCAGTTTGCCTTTGAATTTACAGTGGTTCTTTTTTGGAAAATTGACTGATAAAAAATTAAAGTTTGAAATTAATGATTGGTCTTTTCTGTAAGTATTGGAGACATAATCCATCAGAAAATAAACGTTAATTAAATTTATTATAATCGCTTTTTTTTAATTGCCTTATGTTATTTCACTTAAAAGATTATTACACTTCAGAACATGAAATGAAATTAGAATCGATAATAATGATTTCATATACCATATTTGATATACATATTTGCAAACTACTTACCCAATGCTGGATGAACTGCACATGCAGATGTGGGAATCATGGTGTAACGTGCCTCTGAGCCAGAGCAGTAGATACTGCTCTAAGCAGCTATAGCCGATAATATAGTTAACGTGAGGGGGATGATGGTAGTGATCCGTTGGATTAGGTGCCTATTTCAAGAGGTAGCTATGGCCATGGCCACCTTTGCCTTACCCTGGCTATGGCTCAGCTCAGCTCGGGGCACTGTGATGGTTTAATAAAATTTCCTGTATGGAAAGAGGGTTTACAGGGTGTCTATCAACAGGGGTAACTGGAAAAAATGATGAAAATTTAAATGTCTGGAAAACCAGGAAAAGTTGGGGAATTTTTTTCTTAATGATAATAAAAGTCAGAGAAATTGTTGTGCCTTTGTTGCTCTTTAACATAAGAATGATCAACATCGCCTTTTTTTTTTTGTCTTTCAGCTTTCAGAAAAAGTTTTTCTTTCTTTGAAGACTGTATCCGCTAGTGCCGCGAATCAATCATCCAAAGTAGGTAGTAGATCACATATATCTATACAGAAACAAGATAATAAATACTATAAAGTGATATTAAAATTTTGAGAAACAATAATTCAATAAATCATAATCAATATAACATGCAGTACAAACCCGGTCAAACGTGGTCGTCAGAAGCCACTATCCAGCGACCGCATTAGATAAAGTCACAGTATATCGAGTATAACAAATAAATACATGTAC
Source organism: Rhysida immarginata (assembly GCA_023313115.1). Lineage (NCBI taxonomy): Eukaryota > Metazoa > Arthropoda > Chilopoda > Scolopendromorpha > Scolopendridae > Rhysida > Rhysida immarginata. The sequence continues at coordinate 1,106,891 of JAHWFO010023077.1, read as the reverse complement.
AAAAATAAAAAGAAAAATTTTATTAATGAAAAGGACAGATGCTTTACAATACCTATTTATAGGAAAAGATAACTATCAACCGGTTTCACTTTTTATACCTGGCTTTTTCAGGTTGTGATGATGATGATGATGATAATAATAGAAGCTGTTTTTTTAAATTTGAAATAAAGTTATTGCCTACAATAGAGATGTTGTTTACAATGAGTTTTGATGTACAACAATGGATCATTAGGAAACAATTGATGATACTATAATTCTATGAATAATATACAATTAGTGGGTAAATTTAATTATAAAAGATCAGAAATGGATGATAATATTTGGAAAGTATCAAAGTTTGTCTGGTGTTTAGTAATAAATTTGATGTGGAAGAGAAGGCTTTGTAGATTTCAAAACTTTCTAGAAGTTTGATAGGATGTCCTGTTTCAAGAAAGTGGTTTTCATAGGTGGATTTTTTCTTTTTCCTTTTGAATGATGCATTGTGTTCTTATTGAGAAATTTTCAGTGGAGAGTCCAATCAGGGTTCGCGCTAGGATAAATTATCTACGAGTCAATTTGTCTCCCAACCTTGAAATCTGCGAGTCAAATTTCAGAAGATGTGAGTCAAAATTTAGATTCTTTCTAACTTCCATATTTTTACATGCATCCACAATTTCTATAGTTGCTGCCATATTTAATTAGAAATGTAAATAATACCACATGTCACAAAATGAAGTGAGGTTAAAATGTGATGAGAAAGATATGGGCCGATGATATTCAAATTTAACAAGTCAATTTTGACTCGCTGATCAAAAAATCACGAGTCAATGTTTAGCAAAAATGCCTATTTGACGCGTAAATTGCGAGTAAGCGCGAACCCTGGTCCAATGCTATCTAGGCGGTATTTTCCAGAATTTTCGAATTTTGTTGTATTAGGGAATTGGATTGGTGATTTGAGAATGGGGTGGAATGAGACATTTAGATTTTTAGAGGATAAGTATTTGGCTAATGGATATGTGGAATTTTTGGTAAAGGTAAGGGTGATCCAATTTTTCTTTTGAACAGTGTTTTCTGGAGATGGGATTTTTTTTTTCTTTGTTGGATTAGTTTTGGGACAATGGAAAGAATATAATTATTTCAAGTTCTTCATTGTAGGCTTTTTTGTCTAATGGGAGTTTTTGTGTTCGGTCTATTAAATATCCGAATGTGGAAATTTTTTTTGGGACCATGGGTGGTTAGAGGGTGAATGTATAAGATTGGAAGATGTAGGTTTTCAGCAGAGTTTGAATTCTAAACAGGTTTGGATAGGTTTCTGTTAATGACTGGTCTAGCTAGGGCAAAATGCTATTAGAGTCCATTTCAACAGTGCAGTGAATTGAATTGATTTAGAGAAGGAGTTGAAAAGAGAGGTTATTTCTGAGGGGGTGGTGTTACGTATGTCAAATAGGATTAGAATGCCGTCAATGTATCTGTAGTATTTTAATATAGTTGAGTTGGAGATGATTGGTGGTTATTTAATTTTTTCCAGTAAATATATATTGTAAAGCAATTAAATACCTTTTTCATAAACAAATAAATTAAGTTTCTTTTTCATTAAATGATACAATGCAAGGACTTCTTACAACTATAAAATTTATTAGTTGCTTAAAAATGAATTCGAGCAGCTAGAACAACCAGAACAAACTACAAATATATCAAAATATTTTATCGGTAAATTTAGGCCAGGAAGAAATTTAAACTTTGATATTAAAGGAGTATCGTTTATTTTTTCCCTGTTGTTATTGAGAATGGTGCCTCCAATTCAATCATAGTATATTCAGTTGTAAATCTTAAAAATAGAAAAGTGAAACTGAATGTAATTAATTGACTTGTTGTAAAAAACTTTAGTATAATGAAATCTGATGTAATTAATAATCCGTAGATGTGCCCTAAAATTTCCGGGTTACGAAAAATGGGGCTTAATCCAGAAACAGAACCATTTTCCTAAATTTCAGATCATTAGATGTTCTGAACTGTTGAGTGCCGGATTAAAGAACTTTTACTGTAATTTTCTTATTATATACTAGCAGAGGCGGCTGGCATTGCCTGGATAATTACAGTTGTAGGTAAACAAAACAACCTCAAGAAGTTAAATAATAATTCAAATTGGTTTTTATGTAATTCCACATTTTCTTGCTGTAGACAAAGCTTCTGTTGTTCAGATGTTTCCGATGCCTGGATAACTTTTTGTTTTCTCTGATCAATACTCGTTCTTTTCTTTGGTGACATTTTGATATATATTTATTAATTTGTATCCTTCAAACGCTTATTAAAGAGCACAATACTGTGTGCTTGTTGATTTGAAGAGTCAAGTTGATGATGTATGCTTTATTATTGGTTGTCATAAACTGTCGCCAGAGACCGACCAGCCTCCATATATTCCCAACCCACTGGAAGAGGAAGGGGAAGCTGCTGTCGCGTCTGGAAGGTTCAACACTGTTCAAGGGCTCCAAATATTCAAATCATCTGAACTTTTATTAGGGAGCTGAAGGGAGTCACGTGTATCTCTTTGCCTCCTTGAGAGAATGCCCTATCTACATCATGCTATTATACTCATTTCCTGCTCATTGTTAATAATTCTATGTTCTATTGCCGAGGGAACATCATTGCATCATCTTGAAAATATTGTTGCATCATCATTACAACAGTTCGAAGTTGATGTGGAAATATATGGCAACAATAACTCTCTTCTTAGGTGGCAGTGGATGTAATGATCGTTTGTTTCTATATGCTCTGCAATCCCAACAATCTCAGTGGGGTTCTTCACTACTTGGTATTCTGTTGTTGCAATTGCACTCTGCTCTCAATGTCTTGAAGCAAAACTTGGCTATTCATCACTTTGCGCCATTTCATCTATTGACATGCTCACCACTCGCTCACCACTTGCTCAGTTGCAGCAGTGGCGCTGGCCAAACCAATATGACACTGAGCGAAGGGACTGCTTCCTCTGTCATTTTTCCACTCTCTCAATTGGGTTCATGCTCTCCATTATCTCCAGTTACTTTTCATTTTTAAGGATTTTCAAGAAAATGTTAAGTTCTATACAATTTTTCAACCTATCTTGGCAGCGTTGGGAGTGTTACGGGGTTTAATCATTCCCTCTTTGAGATTGTGTTATCTCGCTAAAAAAAAGAAGTTCCTAGGATGAAATGGGATTTCTTAACTAATTATTTTGAAACCAAGAATCAAATTATTATTTTTATTCAATTTCAAGTACTTGTGAAATTTTAAGAAGTATAATTAATGAGAAATATGGAATTTTAAAGATAATTGGACTCACACGTGCGCTATTTGGCGACGCACACTTTTTGCTTTGTTTCCAGTTTACATGTATTTTCAATCAATCACCATCACTGATAGCATAAGTCTAGAGCAGGTGCGGAATACTACACAGTGGTAGCTGTAGAGAGTAGTCTGCCTCGTATTCGCATAACACTTCTAACGCTACCAAGATAGGTTAAAAAATCATATAGAAACTATCAATTCTAAGGAATTCTATGCATTTTGTTTTATAATTCGCAGAAGTGGGTTGGAATCTGCATTACATGCCTTAATGAACTTAATTTATATTGCACAAACTTTGGCTTATATTGTTGGTGAATTGTGTGCTGATACCATTGTTGATAAAGATACAACGGACCTATTGTTGTACAAACGTTGTCTTGTATTGTTGGTCATTAGGTACCTCTGATTAGTATGCCCTCCCATCATTATGAATATTGATTATTATCAATAATTATTATTTTTTCAAAATCTCAAGTAGACAGTGACCATCTTGATCAAGTGTGCAAAATTTCATCAAGATCGGAAAAAAACTGTAAGTTTGTATCAGATACAACCAACGAGATTAATATTATTAGAGTGGAAAATAACTGATCATCAGTGCCACCACTATGAAGCAGAGATAACTTGAATGTGTCGACCTCAACTGCTGTTATTTAACCTCAACTGTCATGGCTGATGCTAGTTAAGTTGCTCATATTAATAATATAAGCCAAGTTTAGACTAAATTTATTTCCTGCATGCAGCACCATGATAAATATGATTGTAATAAACCGAATGTTTATTTTCTTATTCTCATATTTCAAGATTTTACCTCAACCATCAATTAGCTTCAAACATGGCATCGTTATTTCCACTCTAATAATATTAATCTCGTTGGATACAACCTTACAAACAAACAGACAGACACACTTATTTATATATATGATTAATTAGTATATCTATTATATTTATAACAAAAAAATGCCCCTCCCACCATAAAGATATTGCTTTAGTTTGTTATCCTGGAACACTTCCTCTGTACAAAGATACCCCCCCCCCCCGGTGGGGGGGGAAGAGTCGGGGGGTTTTTTTTGTTAATTTGGTAGGCACCCTGGTCTGGTGATTTCCATGGCTGGTAGTGTATATTTCACAACAACATTTAATGCATGAGTGATGTGAAACACAATAAATTGTTTTTACTCCTTGTAACTGGCTAGCTAGAGCAAGAAGTTAACTTTTAATATGAAATCTAATATTTTGTTCTCCTGCTTATGTTAGCACCACTGTGAGGAGTAAAATTCAAATAAAATTGAAATCCTTTTAAAGACGGATTTAAGGTGATTGCAAAAGTTCGTAGAATAAGAGTACGAGGTCTGTTCAAAAAAATAACCGAACGTTTTTAATTACGCGGCAAAGGATCGTCGTAGTGACGAGTGGTTGGCACTACTGCAATTTACATATCCTTCTGTCTAATGGACTATTTACAAGTTTTTGCATGTTGTTTAGTTTCCTAGTTATTGCCATTTGAATGCAACGTGTTTCAGTGGTCGTGGCGATTTTTACAATGTCTGATTTACGAGAACAACGATGCAACGTGAAATTTTGCGTGAAACTGGAGAAAACATTCACGGAAACGTGAGTTGGGTTTACAGATACAACTTTGAGACCGAAGTTCAGTGGTCACAGTGGGTTGGCAAAGGATCTCCACGCTCAAAAAAAAAAGGCAGGCTCGGTCCTCTGCCAAGGTGATGCTCACTGTTTTGTTTTTTTTTTCGATTTCAATGGAGTTGTGCATTTTGAATTTTGCCTCAAGACCAAACAGTCAACCATCTGTCCTAAGAAGACGTTTGCGCAAAAAAATTCGCAAAAAGAGACCACTGTTGTGGCAAGACGACTCAGAGTTGCGCTTCATGGTTGCGCCTGCCCACTCAGCCTTGTTATTTCGCCAGTGTTGTGCTAAAATCAGATGACTGTTATCCCCAGCTTCCCTACTCCCCATACCTAGCTCCCTGCGACTTTTTTCGATTTTCACGTTGCATCGTTATTCTCGTAAATCGGACATTGCAAAAATCGTCACAATCACTGAAACACGTTGCATTCAAATGGCAATAACTAGGAAACTAAACAACATGTAAAAACTTGTAAATAGTCCATTAGACAGAAGGATATGACAATTGCAGTATTGCCAAGTGCTCGTCGCTACGACGATCCTTTGCCGCGTAATTAAAAAAGTTCGGTTATTTTTTGAACAGACCTCGTATAAGATTGTAAACTATATCCTACACATCTGAGTACATTTGCCGTAAAATGTTTAATATTCCAGTGTTTAACTCTGAAATACAGTAAGTCCTAAATCGAGTTACAAACAGATGTGTTGATTTAAACACACAAAAAATGTAAACAAATATTTAAACAAACTAGATTGTTGTTGGAAAAATATGTAGAATGTGTTTATGATCTTAAAAAGAAACAATCTAATGTTAAATCTGTTTATCATTGTTTTTTTTATAAGTTCAAAAGCTTGATGGTCTATTGAAGTAATTAAGTTCTGCATCAATCCAGGGTCCAACTTATACCAACACTATTCAATTTGGGACTGTAGCTCACTGACCGTATATTGCCTTGAACCAGAATAAACTTGCTTTGAAAAAGATGTCAATAACATTAGTAATCTCACCACACACTGTAATAAATCAAAATACAATAAATCATTAACACAAAATAACTAAATACATAATCTTCTATTCCTCCCAATAAACAATTCTATGTCAACAGCTTAATTCATTCCAGTTTTAAGTCTCAAAATAAAACAATTAACTATGAATATAAAACTGCAACGGAAGAGCTTGAGTTTTAAAAACTTTCTAAAGAAACGTTTTTATATTTTTTTAATAATAATAATATACATTTAGAGGAAATTTTTAATATTAATACTATAGTTAAAAATGTTCTTTTTAATACATTACTTGGAGTATTAAGAGGCCAAATGCGGGTTGGTGATTTGTTAAATATTATACATGTACGTCCCCAGTTATCCTTAGGAATTATAATTTCCTAGAAATTTCGATAAAATAGAGAACAAATCTCTGTAATATTAATCCTTTTTATAAGCTTCTTGTTAATTACCATAAGTTCTTTTAATAAGATAGACATGTTCTCCAAGCAAACCCCTAGGCGTAATATATTTGGTTAGATTTCACGGTATCTCCTCTTTGGGTCTGTTTGTAGTTTACTGTTTGTATAATATTTATTCTATTTATGTTTTTTTTTTTGTTTTTGTTTTTTTAATATTTATTTATGTATTATTATTATTTTCTTTTTTTTTGTCATTGTTTGGTCTTGATTGACTCGGCTTTTCTTTTGCTGTGATTTTATTCTGTTGATTATTCATTTTGGTTTTTTTTTGTTTGTTTGTTTTTTGTTTTCCAGTTTATATATATTTTCATTAATCCCATTTTGGGCTGTGGCCTGTTGGGGGGCAGCAGGGATTTGGCCCTCTGGAATATCTGGTGGGTTTTCCCTGCTGTTGTCACCAGATATTCCAATATATTCCAAAATAAATAAATAAAAACAATAAGATATCTCGATAAAACTTATCTTTTATATAAATCCCAAGAATACATCTAATTTTAATAAAATCCTAATACGAATCAACTTCTAACGCCCATATAATCTCAATAAGCTCAATGCCAAACACTGAATAGCCATCTGTTCTTCAGCAACAGTAATAAATCCCTAAAACTCTAAATACACAAAATATTAAATGATACACTCCCACTATATTTCAAACCTAATAAGTAATAAAATACAACGAAGTTATCAATAAATAACAGTATATCTTATGCATTGCTATAGCATTCCAATAATCAATCACAAAATGAGGCTTAAACAAGAAGACCACACCATAACTAACAAGGGAATCCCTCGAACATGTATGTCACAGATTTCCACCAAATTGAAATAGGTTACTCATCTGAAGCTACTATAGATGCTTGCAAAATAAGAGAGTGCGAAATTGTTTCTTTTTCAAAATAAACCGCGAAAACGAAAAAATTTCAGCATACATAGCCATACAAAGACTCCATTGTTAATGCGGTTCGGCTATGTGGGGTTCCCTTATAAGTAAAGCTTCCCAAAATAAACTCAGTAGAAACTTGGCAACTACTCACCCCTATTGACAAATACACTTTCAAATAATATGTAAATCGTTACAAGAACAACAGTTACTAAAGGTAACTCAACTAGAATCAAACTTGGAGTTAGAACGTCGATTCTCAGTAAGCACAAACAGCATGATCTCTACATTGGGGACAAACAAAACAATCATCAAAATTACCTATTATAAACATGTACAGGCCCCAAAACTTCCCTTCCAGATCAGCATTCACTAAAACAGCTTACTAAAGAAATGAACAACAAAATGGCTAAAACAACCATTACTCAAATAAGGTACCACAATAACTGTTATAAATCACTTAAGCCTTCCTAATAAAAATTACAATACAAAATTACCATTAACCTTCTCATAAAAATTACTAACACACTGCCCTCCCACCAAAGAAACTCCATAGCGTGCATTAAATACAACTAAATAACCAAAGAGAATAGAACTCTGAAGCACTCAAAATAACAATAACAACAAGTTACATAAAAAGCCATAACCCAAATGAAACGAAAAGTTCTGTTTACTGAAAAATGTTCTAACAACAAGCCCACTGCTAACGACGGGCTTCTAATCCACTGCTGATTCTCTCCACACGAACGTGAAACAAGTCCTCTCCGTACTTGGCTAGTGTAGGGATCCCAGATTTCCAAAACAAAAAACTTGGGTACTTCAAAGTAACTGAGAAATAAGCACAACGTTAAACATTATAATGACCTATATGCTTTATTTATTACTACATTATATTATTTCTTTTTTAACATTTTTAAGGAAACACATTTAATAATAATAACTTGTGAAAAACTGGGGCGTCTGGAATCCATAGTAAGGGGGCACCACTAAACCAAGCCTTGTCCATCCACAGGTATTGCCGAGCTGGAACTGGAACTCCATTGCTCCGACGATGGCATTGTCGACCTTGGTAGGATGGTTTCCTAGGCTAGTATCAGAGAGCTACCATTAGGCCTAATGCTTAAAACTCATCTGCCTAAGCCTAAGCTGACATCGTTTGGCTCCAAAATGATTCGATGGCTCTGCTGGGCTTTCTGGGATGGCATCTCCTTCACTGGAGCTGGTCAATATGTTGGTCTCAATTGTCAGGATATTGTCGCTTGCTTGTCGTTTAGAATGATGTTGTTGCAGGTTGCCTGTATCGAAAATACAAATTTCCGGCCCATTCATTCAGATTATTCACTACCTTATGAATCCTGGTGGGAGGATTCTGGCACCGTTCATATCTCGTGCAGAATGGCAAGGTCGCTTCCAATTGGGCCAGCACCTGAAGTCGAAATACGATTGGCAAAAAAACTGAAAATGCTCATTAGATTGAAAGCAATCAACGAAAAAACACCCAGGATCGTTGATCACAACACAAATTTGAACACATATTTCAGTGATCAAATGATGTAGATCATCCGACAGCCAGATACAAAAAACAAATTACAACATGGGCTAAGCTAATAAATGAGTGCTTAAAAACTTAAAACTAAAAAAAACCATGTGATATATCATAAACCAGGCCCGTGTTTTTGTTTTCAAAACAAGAATGTTAAAGTTTCAAACCTCTACCTATGATAGAGGGTTGGTTAAGTCACTAGTGGAAAGAGAGATCGTTTATTTCCATTACAGTGATTGAATATGAGAGCCAAAAGATCAAACGATAACCCAATTCTTGTTAATAAGGTTCAGCAGAAACTGTGAATGAAGTCTTTTAGAAAGAATGAAACCGGCAGTTTATTGCAAATGGAAATATTGACGAAGCGACGTTATTTAGTTTCAAAATGGACAGTGGCTCGAGACCAGAGGGTCACGGGTTCGAATCCCATTGAGGGCATGGATATTGCGTTTGTCCTTTAACTAACAAGCTTGGAAGACTAAGCAAAGCCTCAGCAAATAACCATACGATCTATTTTCAAATAGATCATATGGTTATTTAACGTCCTCGACATTGAAAAGGTAAAAGAAGGATATAAAAAAGATGAAAAAAAAAAATAATGAAACCACTTTTCCCTCTTTTCTAAAAAAAAAAAAAGAAGAAGAAGAAAAATCCAATTCTTACCATACACATGACTGCACATAAAAGCATTTGTTTTGCAACTTTGTGCTTATACATAGACAACATCTTTCAACATAGCCCCAAAGAAAAAAAAATTTACAAAGGGTCAGGTCATCAGGGAGCAACTATATTTAGTAAAGGCATATGTTCATTCAAATATGGCAGACCCGTTTGTTTCTAGAGGCTTTGTTTTCTAAGTTTAAACAAAGGATTCAGTTGTTTTTTATAAGCTTTTATTAACTTTGCTGTGTTAGTTGTTTAGGTCAAATCTTGTAATCGATATTAAACCAACTTTCCGACAAGCTAGGGAGCTGCAATTTGAAACACTTATGCAGAATCGATGACAATTTATGATAAAGAAAAAAATTTTCAAATCGGTTCATTGGTTCGTGTTCTAATGGTACTAACTCATTACTATGAATTGATTGTTGTAACAATTGGACATTTCGTTATGGTGAGAGTAAATTTGTCTATTGTTTATTGTTGCAAAATTAAGCTGTATTGTTGCCACTAAATAAAACATTATAAAAGCTTGGTTTGATAAAAACCTTTTTCCTCTTAACTTGTTTCTATTGGTTTCCTATGCAGGCCTCTATCATAAAGTAATAAATGTTTCAAGTGTGAAATTATATACGTTTATAAATACATAGTGATTGTCAAAATTTTAATTAATCCTCTGTAATTTATTTTTTAATATAATATTCATATCTCTTAAGTAAGTTAGTCACATTTTTGTAAGAAATTGTGATTAAAAAATAGTTTCAAATTTTAATGCTGGTAATGATCGCATTTTTATTTTCTCCCTTATTTTTATGCTATTTGTAAACTATGGCCTTCTTGTAGATGCCGAAATCAACATCATGATTGTTCCTTAGTGTTAAGCTTTTAAATTTATTTGAAGTTTCATCATCTGCAAAAATATTATTTTCCATCTGGTTCACTAATTCAACACTTGTTTGTTTGGAAATGATTTTTTTATTATCTAAACACATTTTGACTAGTAGTCTTCATCAGTGGAAATAATGGGAACAGGATAGGAGCGGTTAAATAAAAAACTAAAGTGTGATAGGCAAAAAAATTGTTAGGATTCTTATAGGAAGCAAAAACCAATCACTTAAGAGGCAGGGACTCCCCCATCCATGTTTCTCTCTTTATTTAACAAAATATTATTTAATGATTGCAGGAAGGAAGTCTTGGCACTGGGAGTTTGTCACAAGATTCTCAGCCAGAACGATCACCTATAAAGCTGAGTCCCGGTGTTAGCCCAAGTCCTCGTTCTATTTCAAGCCCCCAAGAACAGCTGCCACAAAGGCGAAATGCAGTTAAAGGAGAATGGGAAATTCTTGAAGGCTTACGAGAAGGTCAACGATGTGAAGAAAATCCTGAGAGATTTGAAGGATTCATGTTGAAAAGACGAAAATGGCCGTTGAAAGGATGGCATAAGGTAACAATCCTGACTATCTGTACTTAATATTGTTTTTTCAAAAATTTTATGTATTAACTTTAAACAAGATTAGCATTAGCTTAGAATTTTTTATTACGTGTTTAATTTCACAAGTATTATAATACGAGGGGAAGTCAGTAAGTTACAAATGGATCTAGAAATGAAACAAATAAGAGTACTGACTTGAAAATTACTTTTATTTCTCCACATAATATCCCTGTATAATGAGGCACTTGTCCCTTCGTTTCACAAGCCACTCAAAACCAGCAGTATAAAATTCCTTGGGTTTTATTCCAAAATTTTCCGTAATTGATGGAAAATATTTGACATGGCATTTTTGTTTCTTAGATTTTAAATTAATATTTGCTACCATAAAGGGATTTCATTTTACCATTTTTATTTACCTTTAAAGTATTTATTTAATATGAAAAAGAAAATTTCTGAAACGCAAAAAGGATATAAATTTTTACCATAAACCTCTCCCCCTTCCTGCTAATATTATCACTAGTCCAAGTTAAATTCAAGGCAAGACTATTCTATAAAATAACCAATAACTCGGTGGAAAAAAAAATAGAACGTTAACAAAATGTCATCAAAGATATAGCAGGTCAATAAATACGTCTTCCCATAACATTTGTGAAAAATACAAGAGTCATTTTTAAAGTAAGAACCGTTTTGTAATAAAAACAAAACTACTATATATATTTTCAAACTTTTTCTTTACCAGATTCTATGTACCTTATACTATTTTTCCACATAATTTACAAGCTTATTTAAGCACTTATCATAGTGCTCAATGTATTTCCGCATGATCACTTCATAAAAGCAGCCGCCAGTGAAGAAAGTCACACAGTTTTCACTTGTTCATCGTCGCTGAAATGCAGGCTGCTGATGACCTCCTTTAGATCCAGGAACAGGTGGTAGCCACTTGATGCGAGATCCGGACTGTAAGGAGAGTATCAAATTGTTCCCAACTAATCAGATTTTTTTGTTTGGGAACAACTTGACCACCCGCCTTACAGTCTGGACCTCACGTCCAGTGGCTACCACCTGTTCCAGGATCTAAAGGAGGTTTTCGGCAGCCTGCATTTCAGGTCCCACGATAGTCAGGTTTCATGAAATCACCCTCTTTCTCACGCATGATTGTCTTAAATCCTTCTCATGTTTTGTACTTCTCATGCCATCGCAAGTGGTTTTACTACCAGCAGGAACAAATTCAGTAAATACGAGGGGTGATTGATAAATAAGGTCTCCATGGCTGTAACTTTATTTGTTAACCGATTTTCAAAATTCTTTTTGTATCTTATACTCACATTTGTCCTCTATGTAATGCACTA
>JAHWFO010023077.1:1060742-1079610 GCA_023313115.1 Rhysida immarginata | reverse complement strand
GTTAATAACTCAGGTTCTGTAAAGCCTAGATTAATGAAATTTGGAGGAATAACAGGGTACATAAGACTCTATATACCGTTAGAATTTGACTGAATTCCAACAAGAAGTTTTCGAGTTAATCATTCAACATCATAACACGTTTACTTTTGAGTACTAACCAGCACTTGTTACAATTTTCACTGCGTAACTCGTTTCCCCACATAAAAAATTTTTTCCTTCAAACGTTGCATTTTTTTTCCTTTTTTGCCTCGGCGCGGTCAAGGCGTTTTTCAACTTTTTGGGCTCAAAAACAGGGGGTCGGCCTATGCACGGGTTGTCTTATACACGAGTATATACGGTAACTCGATCCAGATCGAGTCCGATAAGATGCCCTGTGGGTAAAGCTCTAGATTAGGAAAGTACGCCAGACTTTGTCATCTGCTACAGAATTCGCCATTGTTGGCTCAGTGGGCCTTATCACTTGAATTACGCTTCCTCTAAAATACGGCTGAAATGCAATTTTTTAAAATTTTCTCATTATTGTCGTCTGGAAATATAATTGACAATCAATAAATTTTGCAATTATTGATTTTTTCTTTAAATTTTGTTTTCAATTAAAATTTTCTATATATAAATAATAAGGTTGAGGTTATTTATAACGTTAACTATAATGTTATTTATATATCAAGTTTTTGATTTATTTACCTCAATATAATAATCCTTAATAACTTTTAAAATGCATTTGCATGTTTAAGTTTTTTATACTTATTTTTATCAAAATATAATTTTAATAGATTTTATCAAATTAATTTTTAGATTTATATCAAAAACTTCAATTTAATAGTTTATTTTAATTGTATTAAATAATAAAAATTATAAAATTACAATTATAATAATTGTAAATAATTATCAAATTATAATTTAATAAAATAGAAATTGTTAAATTGAAATTTTTGATATAAATATAATATTTAATTTGATAATTATAATTTGATAAAAAATTATTAAATTAAATTTTGATAAAAAAATATACATAAAACTCCAATTTGATAGACAATTTGAAAAATTTTAATTAGGAAAAATGACATTTTGATAAAAAAGTTTACAAAAAAAAATTTAAACATGCAATGTATTTTAAAATTTATTCATTTATTTATTTATAAATATTTATTATGTTGAGGTATAAATCAACCAAGAACTTATTTTGGATAAAATTTTCTATATTTTTTCTTTCAACCAAACAGCAAATTTAAACTCGATCCGGATCGGGGTGTTTATATGCACATTATTGGATTGACCTCTTTCCTGAGGCATGCTTCCCTGGTTTCAAACCACCTCTTTCGACTGGATTGAACTCGATCCGGATCGAGATGTTGAAGCCTGTTTACATGCCACTTTTTGCAGGATTGACTTGAAACTAGTCTTTCGATCCGGATCGAAAGTGTGTATGTAAACGCAGCATTTGTCTTTCAGCTCTCTTGAGCTGAGAGACAAGATTGTCAATCTTCTTAATGGCCTTCTGCAACTTTTTTCTCACCCTTTTAACCCTGGAGAAATCCTCTAAATTATCTGGCTTCAGGGATCTGTAAATAGATTATTATAAATTGAAATCCTGCAATGGTTTCTTGAGCAAAAGATCTGTACATTACCTATTGATAATTATACATGAACCATTTGTGTGCTTAGATAAAATTTCTAAGGCTCTTGTAAATTTTTATATATAATTTCTGATCAAAAGTACAGATACGGTTTCCCTTACTTCCTCAAATGAGCTGTCAATTGTGCCATTAATTTAATATTTTGTCATTTAAAAATAACAAGCAATTTATAATATCAATTTTATTATAAAAACAGCAATGCATTGATAATAACAAAATTTCGATCACGAGATGTTTACTAAATTTACGGTACACAAAATTAATTATTTCACAATTATCTATATAATTGCATGCATCTTCTATGTTTGATATTTGATCATTATTTAATAAAGTGATTTCTTAGACTATCGGAAAAATGCAACATTAGTTACGGATGGGAAATTTTGATTGTAAGTTGATATTTGCTGGCATAGCCCTTTTCTTACCCTTTCACATAACTTTGTTCATAAATTATCCTAAGATTAAGGCAGTTCATTTAATTAATAACTAGAGCTGATATAATCACTCTGAAATAAAATGATGATTAAATTCAAGACATAATCACTCTGAAATAAAATGATGATCATGCTGCTTCACACAAAAATACAGTGTACCATAATTTTCAGTAGATAATATGCACCCCCCCCCCCCTCATCAAACAATGACCGACCAAAAATATATATATATATATATATATTTTAAATCTTATTTTCATTTTTTATTATCAGAATATTAGATAATATATACATTTTATAATATGTAGCAGTGATATTTTTTTAATGCTTATTTATTTATTTATTTATTTATTTATTTATTTATTTATTTATTTATTTATTTATTTATTTATTTTTTTGCACATTATGTACCGAAAACTAAAGGTATACAAAATAAGGGTAAAATGTGGTATCTGTTCATAATTTATTATAAAATTTCATTTTTTCTTCTTTAAATGTAATTGCTTTAAATTTTTCAACTTTAATTGAATATTCAGAAAGAACTGTAATGTGGTATGGCTTGTAAAGGAAGGAAAACCTCTGAACATAAAAAAATATGGTTTAGGCCTAACTTAATTAAATCATTTATTTTACAGAGGTACTTCATTCTGGATAAAGGCATACTGACGTATGCAAAAAATCCAAGTGAAATGGCACGCGAAAAAATACATGGATCAATTGATGTTGGTTTATCTGTTATTTCAACAAAGACAAGAGGTCGGCGAGTAGACATTGATGCTGATGAATGTATTTACCATTTAAAGGTAGGCTAATAAAGAATTATTTACCTTCTCTGTTTGTTTAAATTTGAGTTATTTCTGAATAAATACTATTCAATAAGAAGTTCATTTATCATTAATTCCAGAAGTATATACAGGTATTGGACATTGAAACTGAAACACCTCGTAGAAATCCAAAATCTTTATTTAATAAGGTGTTGGGGCACCGTGGGCAGCCAGCATAGCAGTAACACGTCTTGGGAAGGATCAGTAGAGGTCCTGCACAGTTTGCACCCCAAACCATTACTGATCCACCCATTACTGATCCACCTCTGTGTTTGACTGTGGGTGCCAAGCAGTCTGGGTTGTAGGCATCAGAGGGGCTCCTCCAGACAAATACCCTCCCTGTTGTTTGGAAGACAGTGTAGCTGGACTCGTCCGAGAATATGACGCATTTGAGGTCATCCAACGTCCAGGTTTTATGCGTCCGGCACCACTGAACCCGCTTGGAGGCATTTGTACTACTGATGAAAGGCTTCGGTATAGCAACCCTGCCATGGATGTTGGATTTATGCAGGTAACGACGGATTGTCTTCGTGCACACAGGTTCCTGGAGGTGTGTATTCATTTCTGCGGTGATTTCTGCTGCGGTGGTTTTCCGCTTTCGTGCAACAATCCTGGTCAATGTCCTGACGTCTCTTTCCGACAACTTCCGTTTTCCCCTGCAGTTGCTCCTCCTGGACGTGGTTCGTCCTTCCTGTTCATATGCACACATCACCCTGGATACTGTAGCACGTGAGACATCACAAAGTGTGGCAGTTTTGGACACAGATGCACCTGCTAGACGCGCCCCAACAATCTGCCCTCTTTTGAAGTCGGATATGTCTCCCATTATAGCGCTCTGCACAGACAATTTGAAGCTTACTATCGAACTTTTCTACGTGCAAAACCTCGTGACTACCAAGACCTCTGACACGTGATTCATTGATATGCATACGATTAATTACCTAGCAGAAGGTTCTATTCAGCCCTGGGGATATCCAGTGCTATTTGCAAAGGTGTTTCAGTTTCAATGTCCAATACCTGTATGTCAGGCATCTGGATGCAGTATTTTGCTTATTCAAAGTTTATTCTCTAATTATTTTTTTTTTAATAAATTTTTTTATTCTTGGATTTATAAAGTTTCTGTGATTACATTTCATAAAATAGGCATTTAACTCAGATAAAAAGCATTTATTATGAAATAACATTATTATATTGAAATTTTACCATCGTTAAGAAAATGCAATATATAGGGTACTGCGAGAATTGAATTCAAGAGTACAGAGTAAGTGGACAATATTGTATACATTCAGGGTGTACACAAAAGAATATCATAGTTTGAAAATCTTTTTATTTCTCATGGTGATGAGGACAAATGTTACTTTGGATGAAAGAATTGTGACAGATTATAAATGTATCCAACATTCAAGGTATTTTGAAAAGTTTTGCCTCTGAGGTGATAGCTTCAGCAATTTTCAAGATACTGACTTGAGCTATGCATCTGATGTAAACGTGAAATGCCCTCTACCAGAGAGTGTCTTATTTTGGAACATAGTCACCATCTCTGTCCATTTTCTCGTGGCAAACCTGCAGCAACTGTGGCGACTTATTGTTTGGAGTTCACAGTCTAGCCACTTTCTAGAAACTCAGTTAGTGGACTATGCCATCCCAGTCTCAGAAAATGGGCACCAACATTTTCTCTGCTGAAGTGGCAATTTTTAATATTTGGGGTTAGGTGAGTCCTTGAGTCTATACTCCATAGACTGTTGCTTGTTTTCTGGGTCATAACGATTTTTTGGCCCAAGACGTCACCATTGACAATCCGGCAGAAAAAGCCATCACCTTCTTGTGCATGTCAAATCAGAAGTTCCTGACAAACTTTTTTTTGCTGTTGCTTCATTCATGGTATCCATCGTAAACTTCCGCTATTACTAAAATCCAAGTTGTCTGTGTCTCCCTTTTATAGACACAGCTCTGTCTGTGTCTCCCTTGTATGATATACTCCGATATCACCTTTTCTTTTTTTTTATGGATTCTTCTGGAGAGGGAGGGGGAGGGTTCCAGATTAGGCCTCTTATGCACTGTCGACTGGTTGCTAGCAACCTCGAGACAAGTAAAATAGTCATCGTTTATGCACTTGGTTGTGGTGACAGTTTGGCAAACAAGTGCATAAACGGTAACAATTCTAGTTACGTTTTGAGGTTGCAGGTTGCCAGCTACCAGTTGATAGTGCATAAGAGGCCTTAGTGCTTTCCCCCCCCCCCCCCATTTTTTTTTAATTTGCCGTTTCTGCATCTCAATAGAGTTTTGTTTCTGTGGAGCAGTTTCTGACGTCATGGTTTGCTTTGCCAATTGGTTTTGTCGTGAGATTGGATGAACGCGGAGAGATCGCAACAACTGCAAAGGAGCTACTGTCTTAAAAAATTTCTTTTTTTAGAGTGCAGACTCCTATGTTTCTCAACAATCCTCAGAAATTTTAGCTAAGGCCACAAACATTTGAAAAGTTTGAAAGCATAAGAAAGGAAAATGCAAGTCCTGAAAGTCTTAAAACCAAGCACTGTTTTCCTTTTATAGGATTTCTATGGTAGTAGCATCATTATGGAACCTGATTCAACAACTTTCTGTCTATGCTAAGGTTAAATGAGGTCCTGCAAAGTTTTTGCTCTAATAAATTTTTATTGCAGTATAGAAACTTAAATTAAATTTTCTCTCAAAGAACAAATATTTTCACAAAAATTTTTTTTTCCATTTTTATAATGGGCCTTAACGCTCAAGTTTCCTATGGCCAAGGAAAGCATGGATAATGTAGTGGACTCGCTTAGGTGATATCCCAACTCTTGCGGCGATATCGTTCTGCTTGACACAGTGATTGGCATGAATCAGCTCGTCTATGCAAGCTTGATGATGTGCATCTGTGGCAGTTACAGGTTGTTCACTGCGCGACTGGCTAAGCAGGCCTTGTTGGTACAGGATTGTTGTCTTTCACACTCCTTGCCCACCATCTGACAGTACTCAGATCCACACAATCATTGCCATAGATAAAACACTCATTCTTTGAAGAATGTATATAGGTGCACAACCTTTCGCAGTGAGGATTTCAATCACAGGACAGACGTTTCAACCAAATATGTATGTCATCATTTTCTCAAATATTTTGTGCATGTGTGACATTGTATCCTGAGTGCCATTAGCTGTTGTGATAGTCAATGGATCAGGCTTTCCTTTCATACAAGTTTCGCATTCATATCTTCATATCTTTCAAATTGCTGAAGCTACCACATAAGCAGCAAAACTTTTTAAAAACCTCATAAGTAAATGGCTGAACAGCAATGGATTGGTCGAGAAGTGCCCTTGTGTGAAAGTATATTTTTGGCAAAGACTGTACCACCACTACTGATCAATCTGCCTAAATTGCAGCAACAGATGGTTGCAGGCATTCAGTCAATCAAGCAAACATGCTGACATCTATGTAGGAGGAATTGGATACTTAATGGATGTGCACTGCATCACTAGAGGATCACACATTAAGCATTTATCATACAAGCATGAACACTTCTTTTTTTTTTCATCCATTGTAAAAAACGAAAATCTAAAAGAGCATAATTAGCAATAGAAAGATAATTAATATAATAAATAGTAAAAATGCAATCCATGAGAACAGAATTGAAACGTAAAAGCCATCTTGCCATAATCTGGGCAAACTCCAGACTCAACTGGAGCAAGCATAGTAGGAAAATGATATGAAAGGAAGTGTTATTTGTTTTATTAATCAAGGGTGACTATTTTTGTCCAATGAGCCAATGACATCCATTATTTAAAACAAATTTTTGATCAACCAAAAAAAAACTTCAAGCTATTTTAATTTTTCATATGATGAATGAGCTGTTTACCATTATTAAGTTTGTTTTTTTTTTCCAAAAAATATTAGCAAGAGTTATCGAAATATTTTATTTTAATTAAAAAGTGCAATATGTGAACAAAATAAACATTTGCTGATAGAAATAAAAGAACAAACCTTATAAACATACCCTATAACTATGTGTAAATAAGCAGATGGTGACGAAAGATCAATTTTGAAAGCAATGCTGTAAACATGAAAATAAAAGGGGTTTATAATGTTTTGTTCTCCTGTGGTTGTAAACATCCACCTCTTTAACTAATCATGATCACATAATGTTATTTAATTCTGCATTTTCTCAACTTTTAATAATTCGAAGCAATTTAGGAACAGAGTTCTTGTATGAAACTTGCTTAAAGTAATTAATACCTTTTAATTTACTTCCCATAAATTTGGAGTGAAGTCAGCTAAGTGTCCAGAATTCTCTCAGCAAAAACACAACACAGAAAAACACAATTCAGCTTTTCTTTGCGGGAGTTCAAAATTGTACTGCATTTATGAGAACTTAGGAATATGTGACAGAAAATATGTAACAAAAACAAGGCCAATAAGTTATGACACAAGTACGGTAGATATAATACAGGGTGTTCACACTAAGTCTGACACATTTTATTTCTGCATACAAGTACGTTTGCACAAGCCTTCTCACACGCAAGAAGTTTAATCAAATCTTTACGTGACCACTGTTTCTCAGTACGCAGGTCCCAAAACGAGCAGACAATGCATTTCAGGTGTTTTCCAACATTTGTTGCGGAACCCCTGTGATAGCGGCAGTGGTTTTCCTCTTCAGGTCAGCGAGATCTATAATGCATTCACTGTACACAATACCCTTGATATGCCCCCACAGGAAAAATTCTGGCGGTGTCAAATCTGGGGAATTTGGCAACCGGGGGATTGGCCCATCTGACCCGCACCAGCTATCGTTGAAGACAGCATTCACGTATTCATGAACTGCAAGAGCCCAATGCGGTGGGGCACCATCTTGCTGGAAAATTACGCCTGCAATGTCATCAAGCTGTGGAATAACAAAGTTCTCTAACATGTCTAAGTAATTGTTCCACCTGACAGTTTCCTCTGCAAAAAAGAAAGGTCCAGTGATTCGATGACGTGTCAACCCCACCAATTGTTAACCTTTGGCGATGCCCATTCGAGCTCATAAAACTGATGTGGATTTTCCTGACCCCATACGATGATGATATGAGTATTCACCCTGCCACTAACATGGAATGTGGCTTCGTCTGTAAACAGCCATCGATCTAGAAGTTAGGCTCTATCCAGGCTCGGTCGATCATCATCTCACAAAATGCCTGACGCTTGGGATAATCCATCTCCTTTAGGGCTTGAACACGTTGGATTCTGTACAGATACAATTTTAAGCGGCACCAAACAATCTTATGACAGGTCGAAAATGGAATCTCAGTTTGTAGAGACAATCGCCGCAAAGATTTGTTAGGGCTACGTTGCATTGCTTGCTCCACTGCATGGATTTTTTTCCCTGAAATTGGCTTCTTGCTGCTGCCCTCTTGCCTACAAATGCTCCCGGTCTCCTTGAACCGATTGAACCACTCAAGAATGCCTCCTCTACTAGGTGCTCGTTTGGTTTTGTAAACCTTTCAAAATTCACGTTGAACAGCAGTAACACTTTCCGATTTCGCATACCACATTACGCACTGAGCCTTCTGTTGTACATTTGTCGCCATCTTTACTTTCCGACGCATGTACCAGAAACGGAAGTAAACATGCGCGCAGTGTTGCCTACTACAAAAACTTCTTGGGTGTGAGAAGGCTTGTGCAAACGTACATGTTAATCGGATGTAAACTTTTCTATTTATTTGCAAATAAAATGTGTCAGAATTCAAGTGAACACCCTGTATTTCTAAATGGTTTCTGAATAGCAATGTTGTGCAGTAGTTAAATTACTGATTAAACCACTTTGTAGTAGTTAAAAAGCACCGTAATTTACAACTACTTCAGCAAAGAGTAGTTTTAACTATGTAGTTTAACTACCAGTACATTTTAAAAATAGTTAACCAAATAAAAAAAAAATAATAATAATAAAATCAAATTTCAGTAAAAATAAAAGTTTGACACTTGTGTTAAAGGTCATGAAAAGGTTAAAGGTTTTGAAAAAAATAGGGCATTCTTGGGGAAAAAGGGGTTTCCTTTTGTGATATTTCATGTCAGTGAGTGTCACATGGGTCTGGCGGGAACATGGGGGTGCAATAATTGTGAATAAATAATTAAGAGGAGTTATTAAAATTTTGCACTTTAGTAGTTGGTTGTTATTTGTTTTTCTCTCTTTATTTCTGAATTTTATTGATTGAAATTATTATTTTTTTGATTTCTCGTTTGGTAATTTATCTAATTTATTTAATTTATTTTCTAAGCTGTTTTATAAAGTGAAAAGATTAAATTTAAATAATTGTTGAAGATCGCTATTTCTGGGAGATTTTCCGAGAAGCTGTGTCATCTTCGATTGTGGGTATTGTTGGGTTTAAGTATTTGTTTTTATATTAAGGTTTTTTTTTTTGGCTTTGAGCAACCGAGGAGAGAGGTTGAAAAGATATGTGAAAAACCTCTAATCGTTCAAAATGTGAGTTTTTGTTTACTGCTGCTGCCGTTTACCTGAGAGCATGACGTAGGCTAAAGCTGTGGACGCCTTAATTCTTCGCCCTCAAAGTTTATCCAAGGAAAGTAGAATTTGCTGCCCTCAAGTTGAGTGACGATTTTGGTTCGATTGAACATTGGAACGTATTGTTCACCTGAAGACGACAAGCCAATTAGATGTCATAGTTGGTGAGTTTATTCCATGTTGTGAATGTATCGAGTTATTTAACAAGTTCGCTAATTGCAACCCGTAAAAGAATTTAAAGGAAGACAGAACAATCATTAACTGTATTAGTACCTGTGTATAACGGAGTTTGAATACGTAGAGTTCGATTATAGTTATTTTATCGTCATCGGGAAAAAAAAAAAAACGTTGTAATGAGAGTGCTCCGCTCGTGTCATGCTACGATATGTTATAATTACATTGCTTTATAAAGTAAATAGGTTTGAATAAGTAAATATAGGAGGAGGTTTGGCAATGCAAAAGGCGGATATCTGTATTCGAAGTAATCATTCCGTTACAGAATCTTAAACTGACGAACTACTTCATGTTCGCACACTAGGAGCCTCGCTATGAGTGCGACTGTCAGAACGGGGTAAGGACGTTGCAACTGAGTGACGTGCGCATTGGAATGCTAAAGGGGTTACCACGGTCCTCCTCTTGGCCGTACGATGCGGGTTTGCGTTGATATAGGAAAATAAAAGCATTACCTTTGTGTCATTGTAGCTAAACTTTTGCATAATTTGTCGGAAAACCCGTCTGAACTGTCGAGGTGTGATTCATGTAGTAACATAGGTTAGAGCCGATTGTAAAGCCTCACTCTTAATTAGGAGTAACCACATGCCCGTTATTTATTTTGTGTATATAAGAATTGTGTCCCTTGAATAACAATGCTTGATAAGATGATCATTTAGGCATCCTGACACTGGGAGGGCCCTCTACAGCTGTTGCCTTATGAAATATGATAGCGCTTGTTGAGGTGTAATTGTATGTCAAATGAAGGTGTAGGAATTGTTGTATTTTTAATTACCATCTAATTAACATACAGAGTTAATCTTGTTTTTATGCTGTCAGAAATAAAGAGAGTTGCGATGATAAATAGTTTTGGTAGTAATTTTAATTTTAGAATTCACACCCTCGGGTATCAGTCCCGAACTCTTGGCGCCCATCCCATCCGACACTAGGTGTCGCCACAAGTGGAGTAGGGGGAGGGGTGTCCCACTTTAATCTCTGTAAAACTAGCCTTAAAAGTTTCTAACTATTTATAAAAGCTTTAGCCCCTTCCTGGACAGAATTTTCTTTTTTTTTCTTGTATTTTTGTCATCTCCACTGAGTTGATGCATAGCCAATGAAAAAGACTATGGCTACGGTTGATGTGTATTATTCCAGTGGTACCACCAACATTATTGGTCTTTGATATCAACTTAGTGCAACTACAGTATTGGTATCACTTAGATCCATTATTATAGAAGTACTTTTCAATAAAAAAAAGAAGTATGGAATCCTGCATAGTGAAATCATGCTACAGATACGTCAAAGCATAAAAACGTAATAAAATCAATAAAGCACACTGTATAACACTGGTCAACGGTGAATTTTTTTTCCCGAAATTTAATATGTATTCTAGGATATATCTAAGGCACTGATTACAAAGAAAATATTAGTTTAATAGTATCAGCTCTATTTTTTTATTGATACGAAATTAAAATTTTCTCCAAAAATACCATATTTTTTAAAATTTCTTTGTTATTAAATGCTATGAAATGTCTTTTATATGATTTTCTTGATTGAACGGCTTCAGGTTGATCTCTTTGTAAACTCCAATAGTAATCGGCCAAAATATGGATGTCCCACATTCCTTGATATCGCTCTTCCATTGTATGTATATCTTGGTGAAATCTTTCACCCTGCTCTTCACTGAAATCGTCAAGATTTTCTGGGAATCGATATAAATGAGAGTGCAAATAATGAAGCTTGATACTCATGTTGCAGCCTAGATCTTTCAAATTAGGCAGCATACAGTCAACTAACTCGGAATAGTTGACCAATTTATTGTTTCCAAGAAAATTTTTAATCATCAAAATAAATGATTTCCAAGCTTTAGACTCGAGTTTACTCATTGAATTCACAAAGCTTGGGTCTTT
Organism: Rhysida immarginata; assembly: GCA_023313115.1. NCBI lineage: Eukaryota > Metazoa > Arthropoda > Chilopoda > Scolopendromorpha > Scolopendridae > Rhysida > Rhysida immarginata. The sequence goes on along the minus strand of JAHWFO010023077.1, from coordinate 1,068,089 downwards.
TACAAGTTGTCTAATTTGTGTTCCATCAAAAATACCCGCTTTCAATTTTTCTGTGCTTAACCTGTAAACTTGCGTGAACGAAATGCAAAAAATTCACCGTTTTTGTCAAGGGCTTTTACAAACTATTTCATAATGCCGAGATTAATATGTAGTGGTGGGAATATAATGCAATCTCAATTTACCAAGGGCAAACTTGTACCAACCCGGATAACATTTTTTGTACCAATCATCAGTTTCTCTCTTACCGGAAAGACTTTTGGAGACTTAAAAATATTCAAAAACAAGAGCTATAAAAAAAAACAAAAACTAATGTCCTTTTCGATATCAGCACATTCGAAAAATTATAAGCGGAAAAAGTTAAAAATATTTGACCAGTGTAATCTACGAGGGTAGCCCAGAAAGTAATGCACCACAATTTTTTTCTCCGTCCCCAACAATGGTACAAATCCGAAACTTGAGATATGCATTCTTTGAAGTTTTTGGAGTGCGCGCGCAAAGTTTCCGTTTCTTCCGACAGATACTGTACGTGCAGCAATGGAACAACATGGCGTCTGTAAGTGATACGTTACACGCAGTGTGTCATCATTGAATTTCTCACTGCAGAGCAAGAAACAGTTGGAAACATTCACAAGCGTTTATGTGCAGTTTCTGGAGCATCAGCAGTCGCCAGAAGTACGGTTAGTCCCTGGGCACAGAGAGTGAGACCATCAAAAAGCGGTTCAGTGGAGCTCCAAGTTATTTGCCTCGGTCAGGGCGGGCATCTTCGGCTGTCACACCTGACAAGATGTAGCATGCAATGCACTCATTCATCAGGACCGACGCAGAACAACTCCGCAGTTGGCGCTGGAGCTGTCAATCGGCAAAGGAAATGTGGGTGAAATCATCCGTGCTCTTGATTACACAAAAACGTGTTCACGATGGGTTCCGTGCTGTCTTACGGAGGAACACAAAGCTCTGAGAAAAAACATTTCTTCTGAGTAGCTGCAAAGTTTTGAAGCTGAGCGGGAAGCCTTCTTCTCCCAGATTGTGACAGCTGATGAAACCTGGGTGCACCGTTTTGAGCCCGAAACAAAACGACAGTCAATGGAATGGCTTCATCCACACTCTCCACAGAAGAATTCAAAGCAACTGTTTCTGCTGGTAAGGTCATGATCACTGTGTTTTGGGACTGTGATGGTGTCATAGTCATTGATGTGATGCCGAGAGGCAGCACCATTAATTCTGAGGCATATGTGAACACATTAACCAAATTCCTTGAGATGCCATAACAACCCAGCCAATTGTTTGCTTCAACACGATAACGCTCATCCTCACACGAGTTTGAGGACATCAGACCACATCACGAAACAGGTTGGACAGTGTTACCCCATCCACCCAGCAGCCCTGACCTAGCACCCTCAGACTTTCACTTGTTTGGGCCATTGAAAAATGCCATTCGTGGAAGACATTTTGAGGATGACGAAGAGGTGATTCGCACAGTGAAGACATGGCTGCGTGAACAGAACAAGGACTGGTACCATCAGGGCATACATGCCTTTGTGTCTCGCTGGAGGAAGGCCATAGAATGGGACGGAGATTATGTGGAAAAACGGGGAGTGTAGAAGAAACATCATTCTTTTGTGGGTATAAGTTTCATTGTGTTCAATAAATAATTGTTGAAGAAAAAAATTTTGGTGCATTACTTTCTGGGCTACCCTCGTATTAAAGTTTTTAAAAGTTTATTACGTAAGTAGATAAATTAAAAAGTAATTGAAAAGTAGTTAACTTTTTTTTGTAGAAGTTAAGCATATAGTTATAATTACTTTATTAAAAAAATAATTGCAAAGTAATTGTAATTATTAATTTTTAAAATAGTTAGCAGTTGAAGTTAAACTACCTTTAAAGTAATTACTGCCCATCACTGCTGAATAGAATTACTCTGACTGAGTAAACAGTAATAATCTCTGCTGTTTACTGCGAACTGTGTTACTTTGTAGATTTATCCATAAAGGATCATGGCTACCCATGACGCTTTTATGAATGTATTTTCACCCCATTGTGATTTTTTTCAATTTTTAATAAATAGTAGGGTAAATTGTTTACATATTGCTTAGAGGTGACAGTAATAATGCAAAGTATGAAGCCGATCAGACTAACTGATGTCATTAAAAAAGTTTGTGGATGTTATTCTCGAATAGTAACCATTGAGGACCATATATTAGAATTTTGCTAAATGACATGAAAATATTCTTATAAAGTCATTATACATGTATTATTTTGCTTAAGAAGAAAATAATAAATGTGATTTTAACTGGCCAAATTTGTTATTTTTTGAGGGTTTTTAAATTTTTGCTCAACTAGCTGGAAATTACTTATTAGCAATTATTAGGGGCCATATCAAATTGCACTTTTGTTACAGAGATTAAGCTTTACACTCATTAAAGAGTTGAGGAAGCTCAACCATAATAATATGGTGGCATTATTGTAACTGAGTTTCATTTCATGTTCAGTGAAGAAATCTGTGCATGTGTTTGTGTATTCCCAAGAGTGTGACAATGCATGATAAACAGCAACTGTAAGGAATAGTTTCAGGTCAGTAGTTTGGTGTGCTGCCTTTCTAAATTAATGATGGAAACTGTATTGGTTTATTTTTACAGATTAAAAGCCACAAAAACTGCTGTGTTTTAAATACCTCTTCTTGGTAGTTGACAAACATTACAGGTTTCATGTTCCGCAATTAACATTACTGATTTAACATTGCTCTCTGTGCAACAACAGGAAATCCCAGAGCCATCTGGTGTTGTTGAAATATACAATGAATGCACAACAGCTTCATTGAAACCTATGACATTTTGTGATACCCTCCCTTAGCTCCGAGAAAAAAAAATTGTAATGACTTACGTCCTAATATTCATAAATCCTATCAGGAGTGACTATGGCTAAAAATGACAAGTTACAAAGGCACATTCTTATTTGTTATAATGTTCAATTATAAGGTTATATATTGATCTCACCTTAGGATATTTCAGACACCGATGATTATATGGTTACTCAGTATAATACCATTTTTTTGAAAGAAGGAAGTTAGCGAGATTTTAACTGGTCGAATTGATCACATGATTTCTGACTTGGAAAACAGGTATAAAGTTAAAGTAATTTAAAGGACATTGAACGAAGTAAAAGGACATCACTACTTTGAAGTCGAAGGATAAGAACATCAAAAACTTGAAGGAACAACTACAGTCAAGTTTTGGCAACGATTTTCTGTTAGGAGACAATGCGATTGATATGATAGTGGTAGCTGCAGTGACTCTGACAAATACGGTTGGATGGGCAGAGCAAGACTGTTCTTTGTATGATGTCATTCTTCTCATATGTTAGTTGTTGACAAATGAAACGATTGCAGCATTTGTTATTTGTAGAAGGGGGGGGGATAACATAGGTAGCCCTTCTTTGTTCATCAGTGCATACTGGAGTTTCTTACCAATGTTAAAAGCAAACAAGCAAGTAGCAGGCAAAGAGGCAAGAAAACAGGAAGGGAGCAAAGAAGGCAGGAACAGTTTAATTTCTGAGAAATTTTCACAAGCAAGATTGGCTAGTTTATTTATATGTCGGATTCATAGTCTTTGTTATAGGTTATTTTTGTAAACGTAAAAAAAAAAAAAAAGAAAAAGAAAAAAAAAAAGATACTGGAAAATACAGTAATCCTACTCTATAAGATTTTTACTGTTTTCCCTAAATTGTTAAATTTCAGATTTATGAGAAATTTTTTTTTTTTTTAACAAAAGAAATGTTTTATAATATGTTAGATTACACATTTATATTCAGGATTTTTTTTTTCTTTTTGTTTGATTTTATCTGTTAACTCATCCATATTTAAGAAAGTTTTTTTTTTTTTTTCCCCCACACGTAAATATTTTTTCATGACAGTTGAATATATATTGGCATTTACAAATGCTATTTCATAATAGGTCAAAACCAGAGAACAGTATGGTGATTGGGTTCAGCGTCTAAGGCATCATCGGTTATATCGTCAACATGAAATAGCATTTGGTAATAGAGATTCTGCAAAAGCATTGTCCCCTGTAGAAGATGTTCCTTTACCTCTTTCACCAGGTCATTACAGTATTTTTGAAACTTAATGTAGATGAATACCTTCAATAAAATTAATCAAAATACTGGAATTGTTTTTGTTTCTTTGCAGTATTAGCAATGTGTCAATCAGATCTTGTCCAAAGTTTTGCTCAGCGAGCAGCCCAGAGTCCTAGCCGTATGAACAACAATTGCCAACAGGGCAAAACGCCATCATGGCTAAATGAATTTGCTACATTAGAAGAATTAAATAAAGGTACCGTAAATGTTTTTTCATAATGACCCCATTTTTCATGTTGTTTTCCTAGGGGGGAAATTGGCATATTTTTTTCATATCTTGGCTACACTTCTAAATTAGAAGAAAAATAAAAAATGTCAGCCAATGGAGAAAAAATTCATTCCTCAATAATTAAATTATAAGCTGTAGATGTAGCTTTTATTCTTGAATCCATTGCACTTGGCTAGAAATACACTAATGATAATGCATTGATTTTTCCCCAAATCACAAGAAATGTTTATTTTATCTATGTACTTGATATGATGTATAAATATATTGTTAGAAGCATCATGTATTGTTCAAATACACTATATATACCGAAGTTCAAATCCTGCCGAGGGCATGGATGCTTCTAATGTTTCCTCTACAAGGATGGCATCAACAAGGGTATCCAGCCATTCCTATGAGAAAAATGGAGGGGAAAGCTAAGATAGAAGATGTGGTCAAAAGTATCCAGACACTCCTTTTAAGAAGTAGATCTGGCTTTCACGCAGTCTGGTGTGTCATCAATTTATTTACAAGGGTTGGACAAAATAATATGAATACCTTTCGATTTAGATGTTTTGTCGAATATCTAGAAAAAAACTTGACGAATTATCCTGAAACTTCAGGGGTGTAAAGAGCATGTTACACCTCATATATTTCAGCAAAAGTTTTGTCCCGAAGGCAAATAGAGGACCACCAACAAATTAAAAAAAAAATAATGTTTGGGATCACCCTGTAAAAATTAATGCTTGAAATGCATTGTAGCTGTAGCATATGATTATGAGGCTTGAAAATGAAGCGCAAAACTGGCTCAGGCAGCAAAACCCAGTTATTTTTAACAAGAATGTATTGAAAGGCACTTATGTCGATAAGACAAATCCATCAGCAGCATCAGGAATATGTTGAGAAATAAGAAGATAATAACATGCAAATCTAGCTGTGTTTCAGATTCCTATCCCAAATAGTATTTTTAAATCACCATTTGTAACTTCCTGATTTTCCTTCGTAATTAATTAATAGCCATATACACTGTATTAAAAAAACGTTACTATATTTATTAAAACGTTAAATGTTAAATGTGAAGGTATAAAAAAAAGCCTATTCACATAGTAGGTTTTTTGTCCTACACTGTATTTTGGCCCTTCAGTGTAAAAGGTCTTAACTTTCGAACTGCCAATCCAAGGTTATTGGCAAGAAATGCAGAGTTGAAAATGGTTGCAGCAGAATTGAAAGTAATTCGGGTGGCAATGCACTTACATTAACACCTTAAGATTTCTTCATATAATATTGTTTAGTTCAAAACAAACAGCTTTTAATTTTTATTTTTTCAAGAATTAAAATAAAACTCGGTACAAAAATAGAAAAGAACAATAATGAAATGAGTTCGATGGCTGGTCAAGACTCCTGTTGAGACTTTACTATGCTAAAGCAATTTCCAAAGGGTGGAACGGTATCTGATATCAATATTTCTTCTATCTAATAGAAACAATAACAGTGGGCAACGTAGTAGACTCGTGGATACGAACCTAAAACACAGGATACTTAGAAATGATTGCAGCGGTTTTGTGAATTTCTTGCAGGTGCTCTATCAGTATCGTTATCATAAGGCTTTAATTATGTAAAAGAAGCATAACATTATGATAATTTCCGAACTTCTGATAACAATATGTTTTGACATATTTCTGTTTCTTAGCTCATTATATAAAGAAATGGAAACATCAGGGAAGGGAAAGTGCAGCAGGATGAAGTGGTAGACCGAAGAATCTTACTGATTGCAGGCATGAAACCTCAAGGAGGTTAGTGAAGGAACATTGTATGTTCGAAATGGTCATGATCACTCGTAAATTTTAAAATGCCTCAGGTGTTGTTGCTAGCAGCAGGACTGTTCGTCAAGAGCTAAGAAATATGAATTTCCATGGACATGCAGTTGATCACAAGCCACATCACTGATATCACTGCCAAGTGACAGTTCAAAGCTCACTGCCATTAAGCCTTTGAGTGATCAATCTTGTTCACTTCATGATCTGGCAGTCCCCGATGGATGCGTCTGGATTTGGCAGATGCCTGGTGAACACTTCATTTCCGACTGCATTGTACTGAGACATAATACTATGTCAGTTGTGAAATAGAGACAAGGTCAATAGGACAAATCATTCCAGCCACACTCTAGAAAAGATTCGATGACCCTCCTCCCTATTCTGGGCAATGTAATCGAGTTAAATTATTGTTAAAATCAGGATATGCAAATTGGTCTGTGTCTTTAGGAAATAGTAAAAAAACACATGGTCTGGATAATGTCTAATCCTTAGATTCACAAGGATCTGTATGTCTAGAACCTGGCGCTAACATTCCACCTGTAATGCCAACGGCATTATCTGTTTCATCCCATATTATAAGCAGTAGAATAAAGTCACATGCTCTTTCATCATAAGTCGTTTCATTCACTTTCAACCACTCCTTCTGGGTGCTTCATTTCTTTTTCAGCCAATATATCTTAACTGTTGGGACTAAAGACACTGCCTTTTACAAAGTTCTGCCATGTTCTTCTCGGGGGTAGAACATTTGCCACACCGGACGTTTGCCACACAGGACATTTGCCACACCTAACTGCTTCAGTATCCTTCTTGTTCAGAGAAATTCTTGTACCCTTCTTGCAATTTTAATAACTATAAAAGAAAAACAACTAACTATTCACATAAGGAAAATAAAATTTTTTTTTATTAAGTAAAAGGTAAACAATAATACTAGAGTGTAAAAATTAAATAATAACATAAATACTTATGTGAATAATAACTATAAAAGAAATACGACAAACTAATCACATACTGGAAATTAAATATTTATTCAAGATAAACTGTAACATAAATATGATGGTGTTAGAACTTTCAATTCAATCGGAACCATAATTAATTCGTCAGGGTAAACGAAGCCGAAGATAAATATTAGATAATAAAGAATTACGATTGTGGACGGCGTGGTGATAAAGGTTTCATCCCGGGTCCCACTTCTGCTCA
>JAHWFO010023077.1:1024910-1060732 GCA_023313115.1 Rhysida immarginata | reverse complement strand
TGAGCAGAAGTGGGACCCGGGATGAAACCTTTATCACCACGCCGTCCACAATCGTAATTCTTTATTATCTAATATTTATCTTCGGCTTCGTTTACCCTGACGAATTATCGTTCCGATTGAATTGAAAGTCCTACATCATCATATTTATGTTATTGTTTACCTTGAATAAATATTTTATTTCCAGTATGTGATCAGTTTGTCGTATTTCTTTTATAGTTATTATTCACATAAGTATTTATGTTATTATTTAATTTTTACACTCTAGTATTATTGTTTACCTTTTACTTAATAAAAAAAAATTTATTTTCCTTATGTGAATAGTTAGGAAATAAATAGTTATTAATTACAAGAAGGATACAAGAATTTCTCTGAACAAAGATACTGAAGCAGTTATGTGTGGCAAATATCCAGTGTGGCAAATGTCCTGTGTGGCAAATATCCGGTTCCCGTTCTTCTCTGGCCCTTTGAAGGGGTGCCCATTTGTATTGTTTAGATTTTCATTGATTTCATTGTTTAACATAAAAATTCCATTTAAGAGCATCTACTAAAATTATTTTGATTTTTTTTTTCTTCTCTCCCAGATCTAACCAATGTTCAACAGACAATCTTCCAGTTAAGTTCCTTACTTGACCAGCTCAAACAAGTAGCTCTTAGTGCTTCTACTTCTTCTGTAGAGGTGAGTAAATAAAAATTGCTTGTTCTTTTATTTACATTGAGTATTATTCGCCTCTTGCAAGCTGCATGTATGCCACTAAGCATGAACTTTCTCAAACTATTTGTGGTCATGGGATTGGGAGTTGAGTGAAAAGAAAATGGACATTCTTATTAAATACGGGTTTTCAGTATATTATTTTCAGTTTCACAAGACCCGAAATACTTCTTTCTTTTAATCGCTTTGTCCATAGCCGTCTTTGCTGACGAAACCTGGGAAATAATATTTTGTTCCTTCTGGGGGTCTATAATATGAATTTGAACAACCTACTATGCAGCATATCATACCGGGCATATTCAAGTCAATTCAGCAAATTTATATACAAAATAAAGTCGTTCAAATTGATATATATTTGCGAGCGCCCATAGAAGAGAAGAACAATGTGACCACAGTTAGTTTACTCACATTCCCGCTAGGTGGTGCTTCGATCGAACTTTCAAGAGGCGAATAGCTGAATTGTATAAGGTTTATTTAGCAAATAATATTAGAACATAATTTTAACCCCAAAATCCTGCAGAAAAATTCACTAATTATTTAGTTACAAAAAAGAGATGGGATTGTATAACTTATTGCAGTTATGATAACAAATCATTATAATTCTTTGCCATAATGATTACAAATTTTATTTCAAGCAATAAGCTCCATGCAGATCTGTTTGCATGACATGCAGTTTTCTATTAAGTTGAAACCTTGTATTTCTTGGAGAAGTTACAGTACAAGATTACAAATGTAGGTTGTGACTACAGCATGCGTACGAATTATTCTTTTATGAAACTAAATGAAAAGGCAGCATTAATGTGAACTGCATTGTATAAGATTGAGAAAAATATACCAAGAATTAATTCTACTGCTTTCCTAGCAACCATGGGAAGTGCCAGAAAAAAAAATACCAATAAATTTCTTTTATAGATGCATACTCCAAATATTTGGAAAACAATTTAAGTCAGCTCAATGGCTGAGCTAAGGCTCAGGATTTGTCACTCTAGAGACTGGTGTGTAGCAGGTTTGAATCCCACTGAGAGTATGGCTGTCTGAGTTTGTCACGTATTTATAAGCTCGGAAGACCAAGCAAAGCTCAGTAGGCAGTTGTCCTGCTAGACTAACTTTCCAATAAATCCAATTGGAATATAACATATTCGACACTGAAAAGATAAAAAAGATAAAGGTTTCAGTCAGTCCAAGATTTGTTCATTGACAAATGCAAATCTAATTTTAAATCATAGTAAGGATAAAAAAATGCCTAACCGCAGTGTGATTGTATGGTGTGGAGTCCACTGATCTCCAAGGCCTCATTTTCCATTACGTTGAAAACATGATCAGGCTCTTTCAATTTACTTGCTTTCTAAAGAGTCGAATCTCGGGAAAAAAATCAATGAACACTACACTTTTAAATCCAAAAAAAAACAAAAAAACCTACCTTCTCTCCATGTTAAACATTCTGTATAACTCCTCCAAAAATTACAATTTCTTAACACCAGGTGTCTCAGGCATCAATTTTAACAGGTCCTGCCACCACATCTCACTAAGCCTGTCGGTAATGAAAGGTATTGGATGAAAACTGCATTTTCATTAATAACAAGATTGAGCTAATCATTTTAGGGAAAAAAAAAAAAAAAGCTTCCATCCTTTAAATGTTAACTTCAATCATATTGATAGGGTGAAACTTTGATTTTACAATCTTTGAATTTACGTTTTCACGGAATTTACGTTACAAATTCATAGCCTATGACAATTGGTCATAAGATTGATGTTAAAAATTAATTGAATTTACATTTCTTCCCTTTCGTTTTCCGCAATTGTACGTTCTAATTTGATGTCTCACTGATTTCAATCCATTCAACTATCGACTATCGAAGCGTTTGCACTGCCGTCATTATACACTGAGCCAGAAATAAACTGCAGCCATTATGCTTGAAAATAAAGCAACAGCCACTTTGTGTTCTCAGTCCGATATTTCAACAAAACTTCCGGATGTCCGGGTTGGATGTTCGATTGTCTGGGTCACTAACACATTTCAAAAATTAAAAAAAAAAAATCTATCTTTTACATATTAAAAAACTTATTTTTAAAGAAAACATTTTTTTAAATGTGTTGTTTCACTGGCGATGTGCAACTCGGTGCGATTGACACAATGACAAATGCATTTTCAAAAGAAAGAACACATTAATGTTTTTTTTTTTTTTTTTTTTTTGTTTTTATTTTGTTTTTTTTTTGCTTGAGTGTCCGGGATTTTTTCATCATCCAGGTGGCAACAGTGTCAAATCTTGAAAATAAACTGTTTATTGAAACAATAGGCAAAACGTAAACAAAGCACTGTTTTGTGCTGGCTTAAGAAATGAAGTGTTTGTAGTATGGATTGCAAATAAGGCATATTTGGAAAAATGCATATTTTATATTTTCCTTCATTTTCCCTGATTTTACATTATCCTCAATTCTACATCCTTTTAACTTTGTCTGCATGATGTCGTAAAATAGGGATTTCACTGTAATTATGAAATTAACAATTATGAATATTACTGATGAACCAATATATGTTCATGCATTTAATTGGCCATATCCAGCTGTTCTTCTACCATTCACGAAAGCATGGGTGCTATCACAAGGCCACTGTAGGTGTCTTATTGTAATTAGCACCTGGAAAATATTTAAGACTGAAAATCTAAATTTACACAACCCTAATAAACAAGCAACACTGATTCGGTGAGATCAATGAAATAATGGATGTCTTGAAAGTATCCTATGACACGAGGAAAATAAGCACAATGGAAACGATAGAAATATACAAAAGGCAGACAAGCTCACCACAATTTCTAGTTAACAACCAGATAAATTTGGAGATAGATCCCCTACATAGAATCATCCATGACTTCATTAATAATCTTAAATAATGTGAAATAATTAATTCAGAAAAGTATTACTAAGTTAAAGGAAAGAATAATTACATAATTATTTCACATTATTTATTATACAGAGTTATTCAAAATGATGGACTCGTGTAAATTGTGTTCCCAACTTGTGGTTCTTCAGTTTTCTTTTTCTGTTTCCACACATTGTATGGTATTTAAGTTTTATGCCTCAGTTTTGTTTTGTATTCATTTTTCTTTTGTTTTATAGAAACTCTAATTGTCTTAGTTTTTATTTTAATTATTTACTTTTTACTTGATCTTAATTAGTATTTTCAAACTTGATCTAATCCTATTTAAATAATGGTTTCCATTTAATTTTACTTTTATTTAAATGTCTTGTTCATTTATTTTATTTTCCATTATCAATTTTTACCATTTCTCAACTGTTATATAGGACTGGTCACTTTGTAATTTAATGCTCTGTAACTTTCAATTATCACTTACTGTAATAGCCAGTCGGAGCCGACACGCAAATGAAGGCTCTGATTGGCCAGAGAACAGGAAGAAATTTTCATCTGCAACAGAAAAACCGATGCAAGAGAGAGAGAAAAGTAGCATGAACAAAGAGGAAAGATATTTATAAGCCCTGTATCAGGCCTTGTTAACATCATTGAACATGACCGTTATATTGGTGGCGGGGTTAATGGTGTGAGTAGGTATCATGATGGCTTCCCGTACACCACTACAAATATTCGACATAGGGGCCATAACTGGCCAGGTTAGTGTCCTGCGACATGTTCAATCTCTTCAGAGGTGCGGTAGGTCCAGATTTCCTCTATCTGGATGATAATGCCTGTCTGCATCGGACTGGCATAGTGGATCACTACGTGGAACATGAGGACATCAGGTGCATGAATTAGCCATCATGGTCCCCAGACCTAAACCCCATCGAACACACATGGGACGCTCTTGGAAAATGTGTTGTGGCGTGAGTACCACCTTCACAAACAATGCAGGACCTGCAAACGTCATTGGTCCAGGAATGGATACCATCCCCCAACCATTATTGGATACTCTGGTTTTGAGCATTCCACCACGTTGTGCTGCATGTGTTTCTGTGAGGGGGGACCAAACAGCACATTAAACAGTCTAGTTTACAAAACTAGAGGGGGATTGCTACAAATTTTTGTGTCGGGAGTGTTAATGCACTTTTTATGTTCTGTCTGCAGTGGTGCTGCCATCTTTATGTTTAATGATTGAATTGTGTTTACGTGACCTAGAGAACAGCCTTACCAAGTTGGTGCCGATCGGATGTGCAAAAGGGTTCCATTCTGCAAATCCCTTAATTTATGGACACCGATGTATATTATTAGATTAAGGATTTCCTTACAACACTACATTTGCTATATGTTGACTATCTTATTTAGAAGTGGGTACCATGTGTTTCTTGATTTTCTATATTGTAATTTTCGGTATACAGGGTGTTCTCGAATAACGTGTACAAACTTGGGAGGGGGGGGTGATAGAGGGATCAAATCTAAGCAACATTTCCCTCTTTTATTTTTTTCTCCTGGGCATTGTTTTGAGATAAAAAAATGTTGGACGTCGCGTAGACGTAATATGCCACTCAACCCCGTGCTTCTGGAACACGTCAAAATCATGGTCAATCACGTAATAAAAAGAACAAAAACACATTGCATACAGTACAATAATGTAACTTGTTTTTTATGAAACATGCAAATGTTTTATAGTAAGTGTTCAAATTGACTCCCTCTGGCATGAATGCATGCTTCACAACGTCACCGCATGGACTGACGTACATGTTCAAAAGTTCCTGGTTCTTCGTGAATCTGGTCTGCAGCTATAGCGATTCTGGCTACCAGCTCTTCATCGGATCTCACTGGTGTCTCGTATACCAATGTCTTTAAGTGTCCCCACAGAAAGAAATCCACGCACGTTAGTTCTAGAGACGTTTTCTTGAACTGTGCATTTATTCTGTGATCGTTGTAGAATATCTGTCCAACCTTTTCAGAAATGAACTCACCCAAACATTTCTGTCGTGTAGTGTTGGATTTGTGAATCGTAATATGCAAAATATGCACTAAGTTAGGAACTATATGTATACCCCGCCATACTTGTTCAAAAACGTAGTGCATTATGGTCATAAAAAGTTTCACTTTCATGTTTTTAAAGGCTTTAGATTTCCAAAAAATAAAGAAGTTAAACAAAATAAAAATTTATTCATTACATTTAGAAGTAAAATTATACCAGAAATAAATTGATTTAAAATCCTCCAATATTCGATTGTCTGAGCAAAATAATTCTGTAATTTCTGTAAGCAGTTCGTTATTAGCCCTAAATACCTCTTCTTCTTTGATTTTCATGTGAATCGTCCACAGGAAGGGTAATTCCTGCTTTCACAAAAGAATTTCGAATTGTATTTTTTCTTGTACTCTTTACCTTGCAAAATGTACCCATTTGAAAGAAAATTCAAACGTTTTGTCTTGACTTCTTAAAAAGATCGGCTAGTAGCAAACATTGGTAAAATGCAGAATAGCGTCGCCTAACTTCCTTGGCTGGTATCATTATAAACTGGTCCTGTTCATGTACAACATTTATTACTGTATCAGCTCTAGTTAATGAGTAAGTAATGTGCTATATTTTTTGAACATTAGTAATTACGAATTTCACGCAGAAAAACATCTCAACCGGGTGGTCATTTTGAATTGCTGCTGAGAAAACCTGGGATGTTGCTGCTAAAAGGCTTTGAATATTGAATTTTTATACGTAGTTTTTTCATAATACCCTGTAATGATTTTTTAAAGTTTTATTTGAATAATATGCATATCATGTACTGAAAATTATGGTACTTGAACCATAAGAAATTATTATATAACAGTGAATTCGTTAAGATTATTATTTAATGTAAGGTAGTAGCAATGGTGAGATTGAATTAGATAGTTTGAAACCACCCCTTTCAGCATGTCTGCAACAATACCACACAACATTGAGAAATATTGTTTGATCCCTTGGCCTAAAGTGTAGCATGCTAGCCATTGAAATTAAGAAGAACGAAGAGGACCATCCATCTTCATTATCACGTATAAATCGGATATGATTATTTAACTAGGAAATAAAGCAAACATTGTATCATAAAAAGTACGAGAAACTTTAGATAAACAAAAAACCATAGAACGAAAATCAAAATACCTCTTAGTCCACAATAAAATGAACAAACGCTAAACTAAGCTCAGGTTCCTACTGATGAAGATCAGAAGTGTGATTGATAAAAATTTTTCTAGGGTTTGTTTGTTCATCTTATTGTGGACTAAGAAATATTATATATTCAGCATTTTCTCTTATGCTGAAAGTTGGCCTAACTTTTATCTTATTCACTTTTCACAATGTGTATTTTCAACTCCAAGCATAAACAAAGCATTTCAAACTCATGTGAGGACATCTATTGGAGAAAATCTCAAATGCAAACAATTAAGCTGGATTCAAAAAATTGACTTATCTGAAATGACTGTGCTCTCTTGTATATGCAAATTTACACAAGTTTGTTCATTACTTCATCAGTAAGAAAATGTTTTAGATTTCAAAATGTCCCTTTAGAAATGGATAACTACAGAATAGAAAAGCATGATTATTTTATTTGTCTCCTGATTCTTCAAACTGTAAGTAACCACATCCCCAGATATGTACGGTATTTCTAAATATTTATGCAATAATTTTTTTTACATATTTGCAATTTTTTATTTTTATTTTTTTATTTTTTACTTTCTGACACTTTAACAGGTTGAGGAGAGACATTTAAATATTATATTCCTCTTCAAAAATGCTTGGTGTCCTACATACGTAAATTAGCCTTGATACATTCCACATCACAAATCTTTTATCCCAAATGAAATCGTTTTATACAATACATTCATACAAAATTACATAAACAGTGTATTATAATACTAAATCTGTTTGGTTCTCGGCTCATGTTTCTCTTATAATTTCCTCATTCACATTTGTGTTTGAGAAAACTGAAATACTTAAAAATACAGGTTGAATCTTTCTCATCTGGCATTTTTAGAGATACAAGTACTGGATAAGAACATATTGCATTAAGTAACTTCATTATATTAGCACAATCAAATATAAAGCATACATAAAATGACATGAAAATGAGCTTATATGTTCGTTTCCCAAGCTTAAAACAATTTTTTTTCAGAAATCGACTTAAAATCTCACGATTTGAAAAGATATGTTTAAATTTTGAAAAACAAATTTCCATCTGTTGGTGTGTACGCATGTACGTATGGGACCAATTTTGTCCAGCTATCTCCTCCTAAATTGTGCCTCGACATATTTTTTATGACAGTTGGTTAAGCCTTTTTATAGATATTCATTTTTTTTCTAAAAATGAAAAAATGGCTATAGCATTCATACCAAGAAACCAAACTAAATAAACTCAACGTTAAACGAAAATAAAGACTAATGTGGATAATTGTAATGTGAATCTTAATATTAATAAAAAACTCTTTAACCACAACAACACTAAGAAATAGGATAAATACAACCTGATTCTGGAAGTACTTTTCGGAAGCAATTGCTACCATCATTCAGCAGTCCAGGAGCACCTCGAAGACAACAAAAGAACTACCTGAGTCTTGGAAAATATGAGTATATATAAGGAACTACAACCAATCAGAAATCGAAAAAGAAAGACACGAAAAAAGTCAATTCTTTTGATTGGTTGTTTGGGTCAACCACTTGATTAAAGGTGAATCGATAATCGGACCCATATCTAAGTTAAGTAGCGTATTTTTGTCTGTACGCTGGATCGCAATGCTTTCGAACGCATCCAACAGGTGTCTTTTATTTATTGATTTTATCAGTTTAACATTATGAAAATCATGGCCGGTGTCGATGGAGTGTTTGGCAACTGCGGACAAGTTACTTCTTCCAAACTTTCTATGTCTTAGGTGATCTTTGTATCTGGTTTCTATGCTTCGACGCGTCTGACCTTTGTAAACCATGTCACATTGTGCACATTTAATTTCGTAAATTCCTGACTTGAGGAGCGGAGAGATCTTGTCCTTAGGGTTGGGGAAAATGTCCTTCATTTGATTGGGATTGCTGAAACAAATTGAATAACCAAATGATTTTAATGTTGAGCCCAACCCTCTGATGAGTTGCTTGTTATAAGGTAAAGAAATAATACTGCCCTGTTTCTTGGTCTTGCCATGCGTGGTGCTGTCCTTGATAAATTTCTTGAACTATTCTAACCAAAAATCCAGTATTTTGATTTGACCATAAAACATTCGTTGGTTGGTTTATTAGAATTTTTGGCATCGACTACTAAGGTCATTTTGCACCTTTTCCACAAGTTATATCTTGCCGGGACAAACACAAACATCCATGCCCACGGTGGGATTTGAACCCATGACCAGGTAGATTCGAGAATTAGAAAGCCTATGCCCTAGTCCTCTCGGCCACCTGGCCGGCTAAAACATTGGAGAAAAGTGTTACATAACACTCAAAATCAGTTTCATGTTAAAAAAAATAATAATAATATTAAAAAAAAAAACCAGGAAAAAAAACGGATTTTTAACTTACGAGAAAGATGACTATAATTGATTTTCACAATTTCCAAAGCCTTCTTCACATCAGAATTCGTTGGTAATGGTGGTCTTGGGTTTAATCTTGGTTACCTCTGCTAAACACGTCTAGATTGCTATAATGTGGTCTCATGTTAACATGATCAGAAATTTATGACCTAAATAGAAAAAAATTTGCAAATATGAAAAATACCACAATGTTTTTTTATTGTATTTTCTAGTTCAAACAAACATTTATAATTTTACATGGCAAATACTGTCTTTTACCCAATCATGAAGTGCCAGATATAGAGATTCAACTTGTACTTTTCTATTTGTTGTTGTGCAATTCTTTATTTCATTCTGTTTATGTTTTTAGCTTCATACTAAAAAAATAATAATGCTTACTACTATTTTTTTTTCTTCCTTGGAATGATAATTTTTCTGTCTTCTCTTTTCCCTCTCCCTTCTAATAAATTTACCCTTCCACTTATTACTAATTCTTGTAACAAATTAGCCCTCATGCATTTTTTTAGATATCAGAACTTGGTACAACGAATACAAAAAAAGATCGTAAAAGATTTTTATTGAGACGAAAAAAGATTAGTAAAGTAAATTCTACTGAATTTTCAACTAAGGTCACAGCGATGGATAAAGGATGCAATAAAGAACTCGACATTCGTATCCCCTTGGTAAGTTTAGAGGAATTTATTACTGCTAAAGTAATGAAATAACAATTTGTGAAATTGAAAGATCATGTTAATATGCATAAAAAAATACTTGAAACTTTTAAAGATCCCAACTTGAGTCTCATTGATTCTCCTTTTACTTGTTTGCTTTTCTTCTTTTGTGATTCAATAAGAGAATACATCATATTTTTTTGTAAACTGAAAGAAATTATTCTATATCAACTGTGTAAAAAAATTTACCTACTTTAATTAACATCTTTTATTTTGTATGTTTTCTTTTCAAAATGACCTGCTGTTGAATGGGGGGGGGGGATCTATCATGGAACTTCTTTCATAAGTTAGTTATAACATAGTATTTTCTCCACTGAAACTGGTTTTTTTCTGTCTTATATTCTTTACCCTGCAATAAAGGAACAGTACATAGATACAGGAAAAGTGATGTTTTATTTTATTTAATATCTCATTGGACCTCTGTTTGCTGAAATTATGTCAATGACCCTTTTGAGCATACTTCTATCTTCTAGTATTTGTGTCCATTCTTGCTGTAAGACTCTAGCCATACAACAGATGCAATCGATTGCGAATGCAGCCAACACCACCTATAGAGAAGGCCTGTGGACAAAAGGTGTATACATCGTTACATCATCATCAAGCGCTATTGTTATCGCATTTCTACCAATATTAAACCCTAAATTTGGCTGCTTGATGATGATGTAACAATGTATACACCTTTTGTCCGCAGACCTTCTCTCTAGGAGGTGTTGATGCAGCTCACTGGCCCTCATTCGATGTTCCAACTCATCCCATTAATGTTCTATTCGGTTAAGGTTAGGGCTTTATATGAGCCGCAGAAGGCAATTGATATATCTGCGTGCCACTGCCTAACTGTAGCCGAAATATGACATGGAGCATTATTGCCTTGAAAGTAACAATCCTCGTTACCAAAAAATTCCCACAGCATAGGAGAGTCTGACTGTCCAAAATGTCTTTGCAGGCTTCAGAGCTGAAATTGCATTTGGCCACATGTAAAGGTTCCAAGCGATTTCATGAAAAACACCCTCACACAATGACTCCACCACCATCAAATTTTAGGGTTGGAACAATACACTCAAATAAAAAGCACTCTTTTGGCATTCACCATACCCAAACATGCCTATGAAACACGATTGTGTAGCACGATTCGTCACTCCATAAAATGTTTTCCCCTCTTCAACAGTCTAATGTCAATGTTCCTAATTCCACTGGAATCTGACAGCCTTGTTGTTTAGTGAGATGTTTATCTTGTTTGTAGTTACACATGCCTGTATGTAGAGTACAGGCAGTTCTTTCACAGCCAAACTAACTTCTGTTGAGTGTTGGAACTCCTTGTCGATGATCTGGAGTGGTTGCATGTGGATTCTTATGAACCTCACGCTTCAGTAGTGAGTTTTGGGGATCGTCCAACGTGGTGCATGAATGCTCTGTGTAAAGTGTTGTAATGCACACCGAATCCTGATCCATGTTGGAACTCCTTGTCAATGATCTGTAGTGGTTTCTTGCGTGTTTTATGAACACTTGATTGTCACATCCAAATAGTTTTTGGGATCGTCCGAAGTGGGACATGCATTGGTTCCAGTATCTGTTGTTCCATTTCTTCACAATATTACTAAATAATTGGATGTGGCTGTGAAAATTTTCCCAAAATTTCCCTAATAAGATAATGTGATACCTGGTTATTACTCCTCTCTCAAGGTCACAATGTTCCCTTCATTTAGCCATTCTCCACCTACAACAACGTTACACGAACAATTACTACATCAACTCTATAAAATAACATCTGCTGCTTTTGTGTGAACATAGGTTCCAACGCACATGTCGGATTTCATCTCAAATATAAATTAAGAGGTGTCCGTGTAGTATCTTGCCCTGTCTTTTACTTGGCAATATAAAATGTGACTTTTTATATGTCACTGTTGCATTTTTTTTTACAAAATCATGCACACCATAAATAATCAGAAAATGAAAAATGAAAGTCTTTGAAATCTCAACATATGAATACATTAAATGTTTAGTCTTTGGTTAATACATTTCTGTATTACTCATTCCTAATCTGATAGGCAACCAATGTTAAAATTTTTTCTCGTGTGATACTGCATAATAATAGTACATGTAATATACACTCACATGCCAAAAGTAATGGGATAGCACCTAATAATGTGTGGGACCTTCTCTAACCTGGTGAAGTGCCATAGTGCGACATGGCATTGATTCCACAAGTCGTGGAAGGCATCTGAAGACATTGTCAGCAATTCCGACTGGAGAGCTTCCCACAATTGCCCATTACGGAGCCACCGCCGGCTTGCACAGTGCATGCTTGACAACTTGGGTCCACAGCCTTCATGGGGTCTGTGCCACACTTGAGCCCTATCATCAACTCGTATCAGCTGGAATTGAGACTCATCAGACCAGGTCACACATTTCCAGTTGTCAAGTGTCCACTCGATCTGTTCATGGGCTCAGGAGAGACGTTGCTGACTATGTCTTGTTGTTAGCAAGGGCACCCTCGTGGGTCTTCTGCTTCCATATCCCATGGACACCATATTTCATTGCCCAGTTCGCATCGATACAGCTCTAGTATCACCCTGGTTAAAATCTGATTCATCTGGCGTACTGTCAGTTGCCTGTTAGAGGTGACCATCCTACTCAGACGCCATTGGTCTCGTTGTTTGAGAAGGTGTGGTCGACCACTGCGTTGTCCATGGTGGGAGGTAATGCCGTCAAGTTGGTACTCTCGGTAGATTCTTGAAACTGTGGACCATGGGATGTTGAATTCTTGAGCCACTTCCGATATTGAATGACCCATACGTTGTGCTCCACATACCAGGCTACATTCGAATTCTGATAGCTCTTGTCGTGTAGCCATTTGTCACACTGAACACCTCACCCCTTACCTGACTTAACTAAACCTACTGATATTGATTTACATATTTATACTGTTTGCACATGATGCTACTGCCACTTGAAAAATAGTCCACTGCTGTCCCATGACTTTTGACATGTGAGTGTATCTTAAAGTTCTCTGCACTATCTGTTATCTAAATGCTTTCAATTTATGCTGAAATTAAAATAAGTTTATTTTCCTTTAACATACTAATGAGCTGACATTTTTGAGATATTTGAATTCTTGCTCTCTTGTAACATTTATTATTCATAGCCTGTCTACTAAACTTGTTCTGTTCTCATTGAAATAATTTTAATTTCAAAATTCTTAACGAAACGCGAGCTGGGTAACAAAGCCAAGCTCTCCGTCTTCAAATCTATCTTTGTCCCCATTCTCACCTATGGTCATGAGGCTTGGGTAATGACCGAAAGAGTGCGATCGCGGGTACAAGCGGCCGAAATGAGATTTCTGAGAGGTGTGGCAGGTATTACCCTACTAGATAGAGTGTACAGCAGCACAATAAGGGAATCTTTAGGTGTTGAGCCGCTACTTCTCCACATTGAGAGATCTCAATTGGCCACATGATACGGATGCCGCAAACTAGTCTTCCTAGGCAGTTGTTATTTTCCAAGCCGGTGGGTAAGAGACCAAGGGGTTGGCCTAGAACCAGGTGGCTAGACTACATGGAGAATCTGGGTTCGAGTCGCTTGGATATTACCAGGGAGGACATGCGCTTGATGGCGGAAGATCGCGATCGCTGGAGATCCTCCATAGGGCTGCTGCCTCCGCGACCCTAACGGATAAGCAGGTTTGAAAAATAAGTAAGTAAGTAAAATTCTTAACTCAAAAATGTATTCCATAACATTATAAAACATGCAGTTCTTTGTACTGCCTTTCTTAATGAGATTTATGGAGGCTTTATAGTACTTGTGGAAGAAATACACAAAATTTTCCTAATGGTTTCATTCTTATTCCAGGCTTTATCAAGGGTACATATGAAAGGCCACAAGCCTCAGACCGTTCGCTCACTGTCCTTGTGCATATCCCAACCAATCATGTAATATATTTAGATACACTTGTGATATAATCAATGTTATCTTTATAGAGGCTTGTAACCTTTCGATTGTACTCTTGAGAAATCCTGGAATAAATGGCAAAACCAATTGGAAAATTTTGTTTTTAATTCCATGTTCAGGATGACAGTATCAAAGTGAAAAAATTTTATACAGGGTGATCCAAAAGTCAGGAAAAACTTTAAAACTCAATAATTCGCACACAAATGCAGATAACAGATTTGTTTGCACAGAAACAAATGAAATGAAATCAGATTTTTTTTTTTTTTTTCCCACCAGGAAAAAAAAATTAATGCTAGAATTGTACGGTTTTTGACCAACAGATGGTGTTGTCAGGTTACAGACAACAGTTTATGCAAATATTTAGACTGTAAGATACCGCTTTAATTACCAGCTTACAAACGTTCAATGTGCTATCCATCATTCAGCAACACAGCCATCAGATGAGACACAACTGTTCACTGCATTAAGCAAAATTTCTCTCTGTATGGCAGACACATGTTGCCGTATTGAATCTTTCAATGTTGCCAACGATATGGCAGGGTTCATTCTAGACTTAAAAAAGGGCACGACATTATCAAAAATGGACACTTTGCCCCCAAAAAGGACACGTAATTTTCAAAAAAGGCCATGGGTCTGAATGGCCATGCATGTAGAAAGTATCAACTGAGGAGACGATTTTCCCCAAATGTTGAGTGGAGCAGTCATTGCACAGGTGCAGCAATATGCAGGAGTGCTCCATCTTACATAAAGCTGACTGTATGCAGTGCTTGCAATTCTGGAATGATGCTGGTACATAACAGTGCTGCTTAGCACACATCAGTAATGGTAACTGTTTTTAGAACAGTCCCAGTGACTTCCTCGAAGAAAAATGGACTGATTATGAAATCAGCTGTGAAGCTACACCTTAAATTTTGCTGATGTAGCGGTTGTTCAACAAATTCATGTGGGCTTTCCATACTCCATACACTGCAGAAAGTGTGAAATGCGCTTCATCGGTCCAAAGCACACTGAAAAGCCAGTCGTGCTGCTGCTCTGTTTTATTGAATACCCTATTAGCGAAATCTTGGGAAGTGATGAAGTCTTCAGGGGTAAGTTCATGATTATGTTGCAACTTGTACAGAAATGGCTTAAGGATGATTTGTAGTGATGCCACATGCTGTAGCACAAAATGCCAATCCATCGGGACACTTCTCACACACTGCAGTTCCTGTGTGCAGAAATCTACAACAGTGCTTACACTGTCTGCTTGACTCTCTGGGTGACAGCAGTGGATGGTGAACTCTGGCCACTTCTTGGATGTGCAGCCAAAGAACCCATGGCTTCAAATCATCATATCATTTTTGGCATTGCAGCACATGACATAGGTCCTTTACCATCTCACATTCCATGCATGCTTCAATATGACCGCAATGCCACATAGGCATTTTTCTTCTTCTGATCATAAAGTTTAACTAAGAGGGCCTTCTCGGTTAATGACAACATTTCTATGCCTACAATTTCTTTACGGTGAGACGGAACAACTATCACTGTTTCTGAAATAGTGTTTGCAACGAGTACTGCTCTTTTTATACCTTCTGAAAATGTGCATAAACTGACGTCATCTGTTAAAAAAGGGCTAAGTAATGAGCTGCCAATCAGACTCGTGGACACTGACCCGATTAGACCCGGCGTTAAACAGAAACCCGGCATTTACTTAAAACTTTTGTTTGAATATCTGGCGTTAAATCGAGTCTCAGCTTCTATTGGAGCCTTTACGGTATATACAGTAGATCCAAGTTGACTCAGGACATCCATGGAACAAAAATTATCTACCTTTCTGCACATGATCAACCGTGCCTTATTCCTCTCACTCAACAAAGAGAAGTTCATAAAAGAAATGGACCAAATTAAATCTACTGGTCCAAAACCAGCTGTTAACCAACAGAAAAAGATGGTAACCAGAAGACCATCCAGAAAAAGAAGGTCATAAAACAGATTGTAGAGTTAACCAACCTCAAGAGGATAAAAGAAGAACAGAATAAAAGCAGAATTGTCATCACACACATACTAAAAGCCTTGAATGACACTTTTGAAATTACAATTTGTCTGTGGTTTTCAAAAACTCCCACTTCATTCAAAACATTCTCAGTTAATTTTTGTCTTATTGTATTAGCTCTGCTAATAAATGTAACAGTTGAATGCAATCAGTTATTAAAGTTTTATTTTGTATTGCTTCATTATCAATCCAACTTTATTTCTGATATAAACTAGTCTCAACTCTGATGTATAAGTAAATTCTTTTATCCGTTTTTTAATAATTTTTCTAGGTGAACACTAGTTCTATTAATATTCATGAGATGGTCCACCTAAGCACCTCCAATCCAAATTTACCAACTTCAGATGAAAAATTTAGACCTCACAGCTTACCTGAACCATCTCAGTTGTACGAAGGTGGCCTTGCAGAGCAAAATCAACCTAAAGAACTAAAGATACATGAAGAATTTATATCTTTGGCTAAAGATGGTGATATGCTATTATTTGATAGTCACAATTGTTTTAGCAACAATTTTTTTGAATACATAAAATTTATTTTTTTAAACCCTGTTAATGTCATTTCAGTTCATAGCTGTTTGCGATCAGCCTACTGGTCCATACAAGGAGAAAAAGAACGTTTAAGGCAAACACTTGAAACTGATCCCCACAACAATAGCCAAACAAATGTGGTAACTAATTTGAAGACTTCCTTAAAGCAAGTAAGTGGCCAGGTATTTCCAGGCAAAACATTTATTCACTGCTATCCACATTATTTTAGTCATTCTTTAAAGACTCGTACTCACCACCGTATATAAAAAAAAAAAAAAAAATTTAAAAAGTGCACTCTTTTGAGTCTGAACTTGCATTAACGTGTGACCAGTGTTTCTAGGAATATGTATTTTTTATTATTATTTGCAAGTTTATTTATTGCAAGCTATTTGATTTAATTGTTTATTACTCTTTTTATTTTATTTTACTTTTTAATATTGCAGTTGTTTATCCCTTTTTGTTTGATTTTATTTATCTTGTTTTTTGCCTTGAATAACCTGGCTGCTTAACACTTTTTTAATTACTTTATGTTGCTATTCAGCAGCTAATATGCAGCATTGCATTTACAAGCATTTTTTTTGAAGTTTAGAAATTATGTATTTTAAATATTAGAGGCATTGCTGTGAATATTCAATTTAATAATGTATTTTAAAATATGTAAGTTTCAAAAAGTTTCATTTATCTTTAAGTTCAGTATTCTTGTTTTAATTTCTCAAAGTTTATAATGAAAATATGACTCAACTGCAAAATGAATTACAAAATCAAATGCTTTCTAAGTCGTAAAAATGAATATTCTCTTGTTAATCTTATGTTGCTATCAAACCCATAAATATTTTGTGACAACAAATATTAAGTGCACTGTCTACTTGCACAAAGGGGAATTTACTAACCTAACATTTGTTTTTTTAATTAAAATGTTTATAAAGACACTTTTATAGTGACTATCGTGGAAAATAGAAATAAGGAAATGTATTTTTTGCATCTAGTCAGAGAAAAAAGGGATTTACAATGATTGTGTAAAATTTGTAACATAGGCATATAGAACTAAGTGATTTTTTTGAGGCCACCCATCATTGCCAGCAAATTTTACCCTATACTTAATGGATTTTCAGCTGTATGCTACTTAGAATGACAGTAAAAGGACCTCTGATCATTCTTAGTAACAACAATAACAACTCTTGGGTCCAAAAGTGAAACTCTTGAGATTTTTTACAATTTAAAACTGATAGTTATCATTTAATTTTCCAAGTGTGTATGATAGAGAACTAATGCGTTTTATTAGAGAGGAAAGAGAACATTTTAATAATGCAGCACATTATATAATAATGAAATATATGTTTTCTTAAAGAAGCAGTCGAATCATTGTTGATAGAATCAAAACAGAATCTCTGGGAATGAATAATTGTTTACTTTATTTGGGTATGCTGCTTCAGAATACATTGATATGGGAAATAGCAGTTATGGTATGCTGTTTCAGAGATCATTGTTTGTCCTTAAAGGACAACTATAACATCAATTTTTTATTTTTTTTTTTATTTTTTGCTAAATATATTCTTTCTTCACTTTCATTGCTGAATGTTTCAATGCATTTTATTTTTTAAATTTTCTATACAAAATAAAACATTTTCATTAGTGAAAATGATAACAATGATGCAATCATCTTGGGAGCAATTGAAGACGTCAGAGTCTACTTCAGTTGAAAGATTTACATTACACAGTTCACTCATATAATTATTTTGCAAATGAGAACTGGATCATACTAGAACAATTACTCACTTTCGCAATGAAAGAACATTATACACATACTACAATATGTACTGAAGTAAATATAAACCAACACAAATGCAAATGTAAACAAAAATGTGTATGATAATGAAACTCAATTATAACAAATTTCTCAATCTTTCTGCCTGTTCCAAATGTTGAAGCAGTAACAAAGCCAAAACTTCATCTTCTTCATCAGAAGAACTGTCAGATGAAGAGCCATTAATATTAAGTCTCTGAGGCAACCATTTTGATTTTGCAGATGACCACATAAGATCTGACTATGAATATCATAGGTATATAAACTACAAATGGAAATGCGATCCTTATATCAAGTCATTATGCGATCATTTATATGATATGGCTTGGCACAATAAAAGTGTAGAAAAGGTTTACAAAAAAGAATTTGAAAACATTGAAAGACTAAATTTACAAAATTAATAGTTATTCCTGTCTGTATGCACCAGGGATAAAAACATTTTCATTGTTTTTTACTGGAATCTGATGGCAGTTTGGAAAAAAAAAGTTTGTGTAAGTGATATAGGA
Source organism: Rhysida immarginata (assembly GCA_023313115.1). Lineage (NCBI taxonomy): Eukaryota > Metazoa > Arthropoda > Chilopoda > Scolopendromorpha > Scolopendridae > Rhysida > Rhysida immarginata. The sequence continues at coordinate 1,042,029 of JAHWFO010023077.1, read as the reverse complement.
AATATAGGGTGTTCATAAAATATCTTTACAACTTTAGACTTTAACTAGCTGATATGCTCGGCATTGCTTGCACTGTTTGTTTGATGAAATTTTGCAATATTCAAATTTGAACACATGAAAAATCCTTAGAATTAATACAGTAAATATTCACTTTGGAAAAACGAAAGAAAAATGCTCATACTGGAATTTTGTGTAAATTGGGTTTGGCCAGGGAAATTTGACATTGCATCCTTAACTTTTTAGAATATCAAAAAAAGGCTATGAGTATTGAATTATTTCTGTCTATATTAAAAAATACTTCATAGATGAACTATGTTTACAGTCTCATCAGCATCCCTCTTCAACATGTAATTGTTTCAATAGAGTTGTATTCAGTCACCGAGCATGGAATCATGTCCAGAATGTGATTGTTCATATTGACCATATCAGGTTTAGCAGAAAGGATTGCCCTCTCACACAATCAGTTGTGATCTTTATAATTTTCTAATATGTTTAGATAAAAATAACTTCTCTAAAGGAAGTTACTACATTAGAAATACCTATGAAATATATATTTTCTCCAGTTATTGGCTCATTAAGGAAAGTACCTTCACCTTTTCAGCAATAGATTGAGCTGTTGTCTGACCTCGAAGTTGTATTCTCTTGTTTATTTAAGAATAACTTATTATATCTCTCCAAAGATTTAAATAAAAAAGAAATAATATGGATTTTTATTTGTTTATTTATTTATTTAATAATTTTTATAATTATCCTCCTTAAAACGTGAATCATTAAGGCAAGCATCCTAGCCAACGAAAAAGATGGTCAGGTGACTTTTTGGCTATGGCAAGATTTAATTTCATCATCCATTGTTGATGCAAACATACAAACATGACCAACTGATCGTTGATGCAAACATTATCAGCTGATTGTTCATACATGCAAGCAAACAAACATAAACCAAGTCTATTTAAAATATATAGATTATTAATTTCTCTGTTTTTCAGACCCTTATCTTCAGTTTTGGATTTTTTCTTTCATTGTGGTAGTATTACACAGCTGTGTGTTAAATTTCAACTTTTTAACTTACTTCCAAGTTGCATTTTAAAACCGGACAAACATACATATATACATACAAACATTGTGCTTTATATGTATAAATAACCAAAGCACTATACAAGATAATAAGAAACGGTAAGTTTGGCAAAAAGTGTGCACGAAACTGTAAATCCACCCATTTGTATGACTTTCGGTGAAAACCATGAACGTTTGCCTCAGCATGTGACAAGTAAACTCGTAAAGTTTTTTTTTTTTTTCCTCATTCATAAACCTCAAAGTGTGCTCCCATCATGGAGTGCAGAAGCTTTGACAATGCATGTCTTCAAGTCCACTAGATCTCTAACCTTGATTCAGTAGACCTGGTCCTTTAGGTAAAGTTAAGAAGAAGTCCAGTGGCATGAGGTCGATGATTGAGGCTGCCAACCAAATTGGACCTTGGTTCCATTTCACTTGGGCTTTTTCCTGTGGAGTCCACATTTTTTGTCAAAACTGCTTCACCTTAAACAAAAAAAAAAAAAAAGTTTTATGAGTTGTCATATTCTAAAATCGTTTCTTGTTACCTTGTATCGTGTTGTAGTTATTAAGTCTAAAGTTGTAAAGATAATTTGTGGACACACTGTATAAATTATGGAGACTTTAATTCATGTTTGAATTCTGATTTATAAATTATTAATTTGATGATCTCCTTTTTTTTTTTTTTAAATGTAAATTATAATATATTTTTATTGATAATATTCTAATTTATACTTTATATATAATGAAAATACTTATACATAATGCCAGATGTTAGTTCTGTATTTGTAGAGGAGGAAATTTAAGAAATTATGCCGTTATGACAATGTTTTGTTTATGATGTATATTACACAGTTCAAAGATTTTTGCAAATGCAAAAAAAAGGAAGAAAGAATTAATTTATACATACGTCTTTTATTACTTCAGTAAACGCGATATGTACAGACTCCTCTCATTGAGATGACAATTTTTTGCACAGAAATTGCTTGGCTGTGATGAGCAGTTTTGGAGTTAAGGTTTTCAAGGCCCCAACCTGGAAAACAAAAAAAAATTTTTTTTTTCTTCTTTTCATGATGAAGTGGGAGGCCTGTGTGACGATACCATTTCATCTCATCCAATTTATGTACTGTATATGCATTGTCGATGTTAACGCTTGACCGTGAAGCTTGCTTTTTCCACTTGGGAGCACCACACCAGTGACATAACGGCCTTGCCCAAGATGGATGCCTCCCTATTTCAATTATTATTTTTGTTTTTTTCACACATTTAGAGTTTGAATAAAAATTTTTTAAATATGCCACAATGTTATTAATAGGTTAGGCTTTCGATTAAAAGTTGTATATGTCCCTAGAGTTGTCCTTTAAACAAAAATTAACCTGGTGGGCTTTCACTGAACACAACTTCTGTGAAGTTAAGCTACATCAGGCACAGGCTAGTCAGTGGATGGGCGACCATTCGTGATAGCCAATCCTCCCCCCCCCCCCCCCCTTCCCCTCCGGCTGCTGTGACCCAACTTGTCGGCCTCTGGCCATACAGGCCCTGGATGGACGTATTGGATCACAATTCATAAAAAAAAAAAATTAGAAAATTTTGTGCAGAATTGCTTTTAATGTCGTCTACTAAAATTGTATAGCTATCAAAATATATAGGTCAAATTGTGATGCAGTTGCCCTTTAATTAAAATTATTTATTTGAAAATAGATAATCCAGGTTGCAGATTTTTTTTCCTTTCTGTTTCAGTCTGTTGTCATAAAATTAAATATTAGATATTAAATATCTGCTTAGACCAATATACAAATTTCTCTGTAAAGTTATTTATTTTAATTACATAATTAAGTAATTTCTGTGAAAGGATATTAAGTGCTGAGTATCCTTCAGGAGTTTAAAACATTGAAATAAAGATACACAAACATCCATGATTCAAACTCCCAATCCAGTAGAATTGAGAAATGCCAAAGCTCCCCTTTTGCTACCTGTATTTAAAATCATTTAGCTTTGAATAGCTTTCAAGTGTCATGTTTTTATAAGGTTTTTGAGCCCATTGCATCTAAATCAGAAGCAAGCCTGGACAATCACATACTGTAATTTAAAGACTTATTAGATATGTACCTAAATAAGTTTCCTTTTAATTCTTTTTTTCTATAGATATGTGTAAGTGCAAAATATTTTCCAATAGGTGCCACAACCGTACTGTCAAAATTTATTATAATTATGTTTCTTTAGATGTTTTATAATTATTAGATTTTGTTAATACATATTGCTGTTTTTTTAAACAGTCTCTTAATTAGCCATATGTATGAATTTTATTTCCTTTCATATAGGCTTGTAGGAAATTTTAAAAAAAAAATCATTTACTTGCAAGTAAAATAATAAAAAATAACATTTTGATAAATTATAGTTCTTTATTGAGATAATATTTATTCATTTTTCTTATTTCTGTTCATAATCTCATATTTATTGCATGTGTTTTTCTTAATGCTCTAAGATATGCCATTGAGCATAACCCTCTGGACTACGTTGCTCTCCAACTAGTTAATCTAGCTTTCATTCGTATGTTCAGTCATTTCTTGCAAAATATTTTTTTAGTACAATTGGACTTACAAAGCATTTGGTGAATGTAATAAATGTTTCAGAAAGCTTGTGTGTGGTAAAGCAAATATAGTAAATGTTTAAGGAATATTTGAGATTACTTCTTAATACTCATGTAAAAATATTGCAATATACATTTGTTTAATTTATTATAAGGATAGTTTTGTTGACAGTATTTTTAAATTCAGTTTCTTGTTAATAATTTTAATATTTAAATGTTTTTGAAAATTTACTATTTTTGATATTTCATATTGTAATGTTGAAGAATAAACTAATTTCAAAATAAGGTGATTGGATTCAAGTCAGATATTTAAATTGTTTTCTCTTTTAACATGTTATTCTTGATTGTCTCATCACAAAGAAATGGCTGATTATAGTGTTTCACACATCTCGCAGGATCCACACTAATTATACGAGGGTGGGCTGAAAAGTAATGCCTCCATGGCTGTAACTTTTTTATTTTTTAACCTATTTTCAAAATTCTTTTTATATCTGATACTCACATTTCTCCTCTATGTAATGCACTATTCACTTTTCGACATAGTCCCCATCCCTTTCCACGCATTGTACCAACGCGTGACTAGTCGGGTGAACCCATCGGAGGGAAATTCCGGGATTGTTGTCGACACCAAGACCGAACGGCAGGTTTCACCTCGTCGTCAGAACGCAACTCATGCTCCTTAAGGTGCTCTTTCCTCTTTGGGAAGTGGTGAAAGTCGCAAGGTGCAAAGTCTTTTATTTTTGAACTGCAGTTTTACATCTTTGAACTGTAGGTGCTGCAACCCCCTCTGATGTGTGGCGATCGTGTGCGGACGGGCGTTATCGTGCTGCAGAAGAGGATCCAAAGCTGCCATTCAATCCTCGTGTCGACGACAACCCCGGAATTCCTCTCCGACGGGTTCACCTGACTAGTCACGCGTTGGTACATTGCGTGGAAAGGGATGGGGACTATATCGAAAAGTGAATAGTGCATTACATAGAGGAGAAATGTGAGTATCAGATATAAAAAGAATTTTGAAAATCGGTTAAAAAATAAAAAAGTTACAGCCATGGAGGCATTACTTTTCAGCCCACCCTCGTACATCAACGAATACTGTCTTAACATTATTAGAGTTGACTCGAATTTCACTCCAATGATTGATCCAAATTTTATTGTTTTTAAAATTAAATTAGGAGCCTATATTTTCAAAACTCATTTAATCTTCAATTCTACTAAACACTTAATGCATTCTATAGAATGATCCCTAATCTTCAAAGGCCAGAAATTATGGGCTAGATGCTGAGTTGGTGTCGGACCCTCTCTGTCTGACGAAGAGCAGTAACTTGACACTGCATCAACTCCACAAGAGGTTGGAAGAGCTCTGGTGAGATTTGAGCCCACCCACAGATTCCTAGTATTGGTGGTGGATCTTGCATGTGCATTGAATTCTCCAACAAGCCCCTCTATGAATAATGAAGTTCATGTGTGAAGAGCGAGCTGGCCATGTCATTAGTTGGACCTTGCCTGAATGCTTCTCAAAACCAAGTTCTGCACAACTTGGGTTCAAGGACATGGAGTATTATCCTGCTGGAAAACCCCATCATTGTGGGAGTACACAATGTCCATGAAGGAGTGTAAATGGTCATCAATGTGCTCAAGGTAATAGGAACTGTTAAGTGACGTGTAGAAGGACCAGCAGGCCCAAATTATGCCAAGCAGAAGCACCCTTAGCTTGCAGAGTGGTTTGTTGACAAGGTGGGTCCATGGCTTCATGGGGTCTGCGTCACCTCGACTTGTTTCCTGTCTTCCAAGGTCTACGTAATACAAGCTTTTATGTTCACAAGCTCAGACAATCGCTGTCTCCTGTGTTGTAGCATTAGCAGTGGTACTCTGGTGAGTCTTCTGCTACCATAACCCCTGGATGTTGAAGCTTACTGCACCAGCCTGCTGGATATGGATCTGGAAATGTCTACATTGAATATGGCAGTTATTTCGTGTTCTGTGGCTTATTGTTTAGAGTGGTGGTAATAGGGAGAGCAATTATAGTTTTCGGCTGCATTGTCCATGGCGGATGGTAATGCCTTCTAGAAGGTATTTTCTGTATATGTGAGACACTGGATCATAGAATGTTGAATTGCTGAAGACCCTTGGATATGGCATGTCCCATTCATCAGGCACCCACTATCATGCCTCTTTCAAACTCTGATAGTTCTTATCACCAATGACATGAAAATAATGTAGAGAGGAACCATTACAGTAAAGTCTTGATTATCTGTCAGGGAGGAAGACCAAGACAATGACGGATAATAAAATATGAACACGTTTTGAGCATTTAAGTTGCAAAATTTATCATACATTCAGTGTGCCTACATACTATACATTAGTTTTTGAAAAAGTCAGTTACTTCCCTCTGCTTTAGGGAGTTTCTTGATTGTGTATATTATGCAACAACAATATTTCTGTTGCTTCAGATTTAGCTTGATTTTCAAGCCAAGTAATGCACTTCGATAACATTGTTTCGGCTTCATTGTGCAAAAGTGAAAACTTTTTCATGCTCTGGTAGAGGCAAGAGTGACAGATAATCGAGGTTCCGCTGTATATGCTGTTTTGGATTAGTCTGTGTCATCATGTGTAGTGACACGAGTTTTCAATTTGTGTAGTGCTCTCCCATGATTTTGGTCTTTGTGTGTAATTATGCAATAGTGATGTATATGACTGAAGATATATTCTGTAATTCATAATTAAATTACGGTGTATTTAGGTAAAAACTGAGATAACTTTACAAGCCTATTCTAATAGGATTCAAAATAACCTGAGAGATCTATAAGATTTATGAAGTTTACTGTTTGGTATAATTTATGAATAACATTTTTAATTTATCATATGGTTCAGAACAAAAATTCAACAACCAAAAATAGTTTCAATCAGAAAAAACTGTGGAACAACCAAAAATAGTTTCAATGTGGAACATAATTATACAAAATCCTGAAAATTCTCCATTAAAGGTTTCATCATGTGAAATTAAAGGTTTCATCGTGTGAAAAGGATAAGGATAATTAATGAATATGTGCATACAAGAATTCATAGGTTTAAAACGTTAATTTGTATTAAAAAGGGTTTAAGTGAAATTGATTCTTGGCCATAATTCAGAATCCTTTTCAAGTAGGTTACTTAAAACAAGGGAAGAGAAGGAACCAAAAACAGTTGTATAGTATGCTAAATTTATTAAGCCTGATGCATTTTGGTATTTCACCATCATTGATGCACAAGGCTACAGAATGAAATATGACAACAATAGAGCCATATATTATAATGGGGAGCATTAAACCTGCCAATCAGGCTGGTTTCTTCCATAGGATTGATGGGTTCATTGTATCCTGTTGCTATAAAAGCTCTATTGTTGTCTCAGCTCATTCTGTAGCTTTGTACCTCCGATGATGGTAAAATACCATAATGCTTCAGGCTTAATAAACTTAGCTTATGTATCCTATTTTCAATTCATTCTCATCCATTGTTATCTCTGCCATATTACTTGACATTGGATATTGCTTACTTAAAACTACTGCCCATTTATATTCTTCTTAACATACTACCATTAAATTTTTCATGTGTTTAGCATTTTATTTTAATCTCACATTTCCTTTTGCTAACCAAGGAACATTATCCTGCTGGAACATAACAGTTTTTATCTTCAAGTCAATGAATGAGTTGAGCAATTAATTTCTTTTACCAAAATACCACAGTACTAATGAGATAATTCAAGATTTAGCAGAATGGCAAAATAATTGCAGATTAAATTTATCTGAGATGGTTTTCTCATATCATATATCAATGTGACTAAAAAGACTCTAAATTAAGGACTAGCTACTTATTCAGGAGCAATATAATTTTCAAGTTTCAAGCCTTCAAAATTTTAATTTTAATTTTTTTTTGCTCAAGCATTGCACCTGTTTGATTATTATAGTTATCCTAATATATCTGTAGTTTTGAAATACAACGGATACCGTTTCCTTTTTAAGAAACTTTGGAATCCATATCCACTATGCTAAGATTTAAAAGATTCAAACACTTGACTTTCTGTCTACTTGCCTAAGGATATTTATTTTTATGCAGCTTGAAAAAAAGAGACAAGTGTCGGGTTTTATTTTCAGAGGCATTTCAAAATTTGGTACTTGGTATAGACTTTTTCATTTAATGAGTTTTTCACTGATGTTGCTTGGGGTGTGATTTCCTGTCCGCCGTTACAGTCATTCAAACCGTAGTTTTGCAGAATTAAAAATTTACTTTTCAGAAACTAATAAACCTTAATTACCGTAATTTACGGTAATAACGCCGCAGCGGTAGTTAGGCCGCACCGATAAAAACGTATCATTTTAGAAAAAAAAACGGTAGTTAGGCCGCAACGGTAGTTAGGCCGCACCCCCTCCCCCTTTTAATAATCAAACGAAATTAGCGCATAATATACATTGCAGTACCTTAATTTTCCTGTATATACAATGTACACTTCATTATTTATTACATTTATTCGCTTTTCATTTGAATTCCCCACTGCCCGTCGCCATTTTCACAAATCGAAACACAGTTGTACTTCATGGATTGAGAAGGTACATTCGTATTTTTTTTTGGCGCCGGAAATTCAAATGAAAAGTTGCATAATGAACTTCAGACGAAATTAGCGTATAATATACATCGCAGAACTTTAATTACCCTGTATTTACAATGTATAGTTCATTATATATTACAATATTTCACTTTTCATCTGAATTTCCCGTCGCCACTAAAATACGAATGTAAGTTTTCAAATACGAAGGCCAACAAATATGTTGTAAAGTGGCATTCTCTTCATATTTCACTTTTCATTCCGATCCCACTTCGAGGTATGTTCTAAATGCGTTTATAGTTTTGTAATGAATCTGAAGGCACAAAACACGTCAGGATACACGTTTTTTTTTAGGATAAATCTTCACTTTTAGGTGACGGCGACGTGCACTCGCTGCGCTCCCACTACCCAACGGCCAACTCCCGCAGCCAGCTTATGATTGGCGCGCACACACACGGGTATAGTGAAAACGGGAAACGAAATTGGTCTTTAAGGAGAACAAGTTGCCTGTTAGCGTATTTCTTTTGTGTTTTTTAATGAAAATTTCTTATAGCTGGATACACGGTAGGGGCGAAGAAGCTGAAAATAAAAGCGAAGATTGTTTTACATTTTTTATTTTTTAAAGTTCTTTCTCTTAGGTTTCGAATTTTTTTTAAAGTTTCGTTAGGTTTCTCGTAGATTTTTTGCGATTTTAACGCTCATATTTTTTTCATAAAAGAATAAATGCATTGAAATCTAATAAATCCCCACCAGATTATAATATAGGAAAATAAATAATTACGCGTAAAACAAAGTTTGAAAGCATAACGAGTTTCTGTGGCAGTTAACTCTTATCAAGAACAGATGAAGGTACGCTCTTGCTCTTATTTACTGATCGGACTTTTTATCTCGATGCTCGGGGCTGACAATCAAAAGGTTTCACGAGCGCGCGCGGGGCTAAACGGTCATGAGAGCGCTTGAGAGACGTTAGAAACACCAGTATTTTATTATTATTATTATTATTATTATTATTATTATTATTATTATTATAAGCAAGAGCACGCCAAAGCGACGTGCAAGCCATACAGCAGCTTTTAAACTAACAGCCAAGATTGAAAAGGCTTAAGAGCAATTGTGCAGTGGCAAGGCAGTTAGGACACAATCGACGGCCAAAAATGTATTCGACGCTGGAGGAAATGTATGCAAAAATATATTATATGTACGAAATTAAAAATTTTTCCCCACTGAAATGCGTATTACTTTTATTGAAGCATATATGCCATATAAAAAAACTGTTTTTAGATTACCGATTGCATGTGTGGTGGTGGGGGAGCGTATCGGCCGCCGCGCCATTACTGTCGGAGATTTTACATTTATGAACTACACGGTAATTAAAGTTCTGTCATGTATATTATACGCTAATTTCGTTTGAAGTTCATAATACGACTTTTTATCCAAAAAAAAACCCGTGTTTTGTGCCTTCAGATTCATTACAAAACTATAAACGCATTTAGAACATACTTCGAGGTGGGATCGGAATGAAAAGTGAAATATGAACAGAATGCCACTTTACAACATATTTGTTGGCCTTCGTATTTGAAAACTTACATTCGTATTTTATTGGCGACGGGAAATTCAGATGAAAAGTGAAATATTGTAATATATAATGAACTATACATTGTAAATACAGGGTAATTAAAGTTCTGTGATGTATATTATACGCTAATTTCATCTGAAGTTCATTATGCAACTTTTCATTTGAATTTCCGGCGCCAAAAAAAAATACGAATGTACTTTCTCAATCCATGAAGTACAACTGTGTTTCGATTTGTTAAAATGGCGACGGGCAGTGGGGAATTCAAATGAAAAGCGAATAAATGTAATAAATAATGAAATGTACATTGTATATACAGGAAAATTAAGGTACTGTAATGTATATTATGCGCTAATTTCGTTTGATTTTCATCAGGACGGAATGCAACTGCATCACTTCAAAGCAGTATCAGTTTTCTGAAATCGTTGTTGTCATGCTGTTTGGAAAAAAAAACGGTAGTTAGGCCGCAACGGTAGTTAGGCCGCACAGGCATTTTTTACAACTTTTTTATTAGATAAGCCGCGGCGTTACTACCGTAAATTACGGTACTCCAAAATGACTCTATGAAGCCAAACAATTTCTTTACAAAAATTTTCTTCTCATTGTTTACAAAAAAAAAAATGAGAGGAGTCTGTTCATGTCATTTTTATTATTTTTGGATCGCTGAAATGAATGCTTCTGCCATATCTTCATTTTTTTTTTTTTAAAAAAAAAGTTAATATCTCTAAAACTGCTTAGCCCATTTTCATGAAAAATATGTCAATGAAAAATATGTCAATGCATATTTTAAAGAACTCTCTAAATTTTTTTTTTAATTGGAAAAATTTTTGTTTTTCTGTTGGGGTGGTGGTGTTTGGGGAAGGGGGTGCATTAACCTCTTCACGACCAGCCTAAATTTTGAAGGATACCTCCCAAGACCAGATTTTATGTACTATCTGGCCAACCAATGATGAACGTGCGTTCGTCATGTACAGTTTTGTAAGAATATTTCTGTTTCAGAATCAATATTTATTTCAAATCAGGATCTTCAGCATCACAACTTGCATCAACATAATTATAATCATCCATTTTTTACCAAAATGGAGCAAAAGCATTGTTGCTTACTGTGCAAATACAACGTACGACAGTGTTGAAATTAGCAATCAAAGAATAAACACAATGGTTCTATCTATCGACAGGAAAATGGACCCATAAAAGAATAAACTGTTCCAAATGATTTTACTCTTTCATTCCTGAAAAACCACGTTTTCATTTCGTTAACAGAATTAATAACTGAAAATGATGGACGCATGTTCGTCATGGTATTGCACAGGGGGTCTACGGGGTTGTGCATAACCTTTTGCTAGGGGGCTGCGACTTAAACCACAGCGTTGTAGCACACTCTTAAGACGCTTCGGCAGAGAGTAGTTCATTGTGCGTCTATTGGTATCAAACAAATATGGCTGGTTTAATAAATGACAGTGAAGAGCAGCATTTCATGGATAGAGTTCGTGCAAATGCATATCGAGAGGCAATGGAAGCAGGTGCGTCTTTTATTAATCGCAAATGGGTTGCGAACAAGTTAAACCGATGTTTTTCCGTTTCTTCGAGATCCAAACAACACTGTCGACCCGCATGAAGTTTGTTTTTTGCACGATAAGGCACCTTGCTTTAAGGCTAATGCAACACAGCAAATCCTAAGAGAAAGTGCTATCGATTTCTTCTCATCAAACGAATGGCCCGGTGCATCCCCTGACCTAAACGTTGCTGAACATTTTGGAGCCGTGTTAAAAGACGCAGTGGAATCTTTAATGATTCAAGAACGTGGTGAAAATCAGTATTCTCTAGACCTTCTAATGGGACACCTGACATCTGTGCTGAAGGACATGGAGTACGATACTGCTCTGTTTGAGACACTCCTCCGCTCCTACCCGAAACAGATGCGTGCTGTTCGAGAAGCAGGTGGTGGCCACACTAAATATTGATGTGATAAAAGCAGAAATAAACGTACTTTTTGATTATCAACCGCAAACATTCCACTTAGTTTTGTTTATTTTCCAGACCCCTAGCAAAAGGTTATGCACAACCCTGTAGCTTGACGAACGCACGTTCGTCACTAGTCTTGAAGAGGTTAATAACTCCAAAACGGCTCATCAGAGCTAAGCAAATCACATGTATTTACAAAAAATTCACCTTAAAAGGCGTCTGTACATGTTGAGTTTATTGAGTTTAGCTTGCTGGTATGAACGCTACAGCCATTTTTTTATTTTTAGAAAAAAAAAAAAATTTCTTAAAAGGCTTAACCAATTGGATAAACAAACTCAACAAACATATAGGCCTTCACATAGCGAGTTGGGAAAACGAGCACATAGGCCGTCACTCTTAATGAGTGGTAACCCAACAAACTATGAATCTATGATCCGAATGACTGTAATGGTGATGGTACTATTTGCGCCACCACATGAAATAGGTCTATTGCAATCAAAGATTATAGTGAGCATTCAACAAGCTTGATCCTTAGTTTATGAGGTGTATCGATTCATGAATACACTCTTGTGGCTCCTAAGTATTTTTGCTACTAGATTTATAACTGGTCAGGACAGCTGAAACTAGACAGAAATTTACCAAACAGTTTTGTTGCAAAGATGGCATCTTATATCTGTGTGGAAAATCAAGGACTGTTTTACCATATTGCTTGTCTAATTGGTTACAAGAAGACATGCATCTTATTATAAATGTCAAGGCCAGCACTGACAGATGTACAAGTTCATTACTAGGAATATCAGGATACTTTTCATCAGATAATGTATATTGATTTGTTTTCATATTATGCAATTATAAATTGAAAAATCAATTCAACTATCTTGAGAGGTATGTTGTTGTATTTTTTTTTTTTAAATTTTTGTCCACGCCTATGTTACTGAAAATGCTAATACAGGCATCCCTTCTATAACACGGTACTCTCTCTCTCTATGTTGCGGAAATTGGGAGCCAAGATTTCACTGCCCGTGATCAGTCAACTCTGCAATATAGTGAGTTTTTGTACAGCAACAGATAGCGCCACTGACCGCAACTTTCGGATATCGTGACATAAGGAATCGCGAAATAGAGGGGCAGCAGTGTACATGTACATCATGATTTCACTCTAGCACGGCTAAAAGATAGCAGTATTCCTTGCACAAGACACTATTTATACAACACTGTTAAAAATAGCAGTAGCCCTCATATAACTTTTCAGAGAAAATTACTTATTTTATTAATGTTTTCCCAATGAGGATGAGGGGATTTCCTCTTTGTTCTCTCCATTTTTCAGAAACTAGAGAGTACGAAGAGGAAAATTTGAAGTTATTTACACAATAAATGGAAATATTTAAAGTGGAAATGGAAGTTACTTATGCTGGTTCTATTTAATATAGCTGTGCATAGATGTATACATACAGTAGTTAAAAAAGCTTTCAACTCCATGCTGTTAGAATTAAATTTAAAAAATTTAATTACATATAGCACAACAGTATTATGATGTATGTATACATAAAGTATACAGTCCAACTCGGTTAAAATAATCACAGATAAGATAATGTCACGGCTAAACTTTACAAATATCATCTTTAACTTTAGTCCTCATAGATTTACATTATAAAATTTCACGAGTAAGTCAAGTGAATTCACAGCTAAGACGAGCAATTCTTGCCATTTGATCCCTAGATGTGATTGGTTACTTTGAACTTTCTTGATCTTGAATGTAGATTGGGCAGTAAATCTTTAGCTTCTAATTGGTTGCTGATCTTAAGTCTTAACTTGCATATTGTGCAATTATACAATAACTTGGGCCCGCCCCCCGCAGGGGTGGTTGGGTAAAGTTATGGGGGCAGGTGTAAAATGAGACATGCCATGTATCTGCCAATAGTGGCCTGGGCTACTATTTTGAACTTAACTTGCGACAAAAATTATTAGTATTCAAAGGGACATCTTACTGGCATTCTCATCCCCAAAGGAAGAAGGGATTTCTTAATAATTTTAAAGGTATTTCAAACAATTTTTGATCCTCCATTTATTGATCCCAAAGAACAGGGTTTTGATGGCAGTGCTTCTGTATTGGATGAAAGAAGCAATGAAACTAGCAATGCAGTTTTCATTGCCCTCAGTGTTATAAAAAATGAGATATTAAACTTGAAGCCAAAACATAAACAACAATGGAAAACTATCTTTCTGGAATACGATATTAATTGATAATGTCCATGCTGCCTAGTATCACACAATAAGATGATACAAAAGGAAAAAACTGGACTGTTTAAGTCTTACGGGAACTATTTTTATTGTTGATGCGTTTTAGTATTGCACCATCATCACAAGCTAAACGGGCATAAGATAATTTGACAATACACTGAAAAAATATACATGCAGTAGGATCGCTGTGCCCACCAATCAGATATTGGATTGGTGAATTACAAACACACCCTACTGCATTTAATAGGCCCACAGAACTTTTTATTTAACAAAGAAATTTACAGGATGTCTGATGGCACTATGATGGTTCACCGATCAACTCAATAATGGCCAAATTCTTCCAGCAGTTCATTGAAAACAAATTTGTTAAAAATACATTGCAATATGGAAGAATCATCCTATACCAAAAGTATGTTGACAACATATAATTTACGATTCAGAAATATACACGAGTTTGGATGTATTGGACGAATTCAATAGCATCCATAAGTCTGTAAGAAAATGGAAGAGGAAGAGAATGGGCTCAACTACCTTGATTTCCATATTGAGATGAACAATTCGACAAGTAAATTAGACTCTTATCATCTTTAGAAAAATTGCTACTATAGCCAACTTACCCTATGATTCTAACCCATAAGACAGCCACCATTAAATACTACTTGCAACACACCTTAATCTATCCTATTTCAAAACTGCCAAGGGCAAGAAGATAGCCACAACTTTCGAATTGGCACATATAGATGCTTTCCTGACTAAAGTAACGAGAGAAGTAGGAAGAATAAATAATATTGTGAGAAGTGGTTGTACTTCATCGCCTTCTTTACTGTACTGGACATAATGAGGTCTACAGGGTTGTGCATAACCTTTTGCTAGGGGTCTGGAAAATAAACAAAACTAAGTGGAATGTTCTGCGGTTGATAATCAAAAAGTACGTTTATTTCTGCTTTTATCACATCAATATTTAGTGTGGCCACCACCTGCTTCTCGAACAGCACGCATCCGTTTCGGCTTTAATTTCTTGTGCAACGTTGACACAGCTGCGACGTCTTTTGCCACTGTTATTAGCAATGATGTTTATGCTTTCCTGTGATAATTTCTCGGGCCTACCCTCAGCAAATTCGGCATGGCAGTTATCATAACCTTTCTTCCAATTGTCCGTCACCCATCTATCCGATCGGTTTAACTTGTTCGCAACCCATTTGCGATTAATAAAAGACGCACCTGCTTCCATTGCCTCTCGATATGCATTTGCACGAACTCTATCCATGAAATGCTGCTCTTCACTGTCATTTATTAAACCAGCCATATTTGTTTGATACCAATAGATGCACAATGAACTACTCTCTGCCGAAGCGTCATAAGAGTGTGCTACAACGCTGCGGTTTAAGTCGCAGCCCCCTAGCAAAAGGTTATGCACAACCCCGTATACTCAACAGTGTGAGATCACAACCAAACACCAATAAGAATGAAAACCAAAAGTTTACAACGTAGCCAAGATCTTTTGCAAACAGAACTTGGTACATCGCATACCAGATTGGAATGCTTTTTTTCACCAAAAATTTGATGATGGAGATTGCTTAGGATATGGTAGTGCGTGCAATGCCTGGAGCAGTGGTTGAAATCTAAATGACTGTAAATTCCTCACATACTTATTCTTAATGTCAATCAATCGTTTGACATCATAAGACTCCTCATTGTCCTGACATTGAGGTACCCTCGGAGTAAATTACTTTAAGGAGTTAGAGATCGACAATACTGAGTCAGAGTCTGGGCAGGAGAGCTGGATAGATTGCAGACTAGGTAACATAATAAGAAGGGTAAGTTGGATGAAAATGAGGACAACATTCAAGTGCCTTTCATGATTCAGGCATAAGTCACACAAGCCGTCTAACATGTTATTCAGCAGCAGTGGCTTTCACCACTTTCACATTTATCTCCGTCAGCTACTTGGAGGATGTGACTACCAGAGGAGACTAAGAACAAACTCAGATTTGTGTTAAACCCAAGAGAAACTAGTGAGAGGAATGAAGCTTACAAAGAATATGGTGTCTAAAACTTACTTGCCGTGATTGTGGAGCCTATTACTAGAATCCATTACCTATGCAGACCACCTAATCAAGAATGGACACTGTTGCTTCTAGTTGATGAGAGCATGAGTATATTGTTGACAACTGAAAAAAAATTACTTTCTTTTTCTTTTTTTTTTTTGTCGAAAAACCTTATTGCCTTGTATCTTTGAAATAAAGCAGCATTCTGAAAATCATCAAAGGACAAAATATTCTTAGAATAACTCAAAGAATCACTCTTTGAATTTTTGCTGCAAGTTTAGTAATCATCCTGTATATTCAGTGTATCATCACTATCATCTTGTAGCTGTTTATCCCATGATGATACTAAATCCATCAGCAATAAGAGATAGTTACCATATCGCTTTCACAGCCCAGTATTTTCCTTTTATATCACGATATTAATTTGGAGAATTATATCCAGTTTATATTCTTTATTTCTTATGATATTGTTACCTTTAAATTTGTAAAGAAAATTGTAATTGATAATTGTAAACATACTCTCACTTAATACATGTACTGGCACAGTTTATGTAATCTCATTTCATGTATAGAGTACATGATCTTCTTGAAATGTTATACTGTACTATATTTCTTATTTCCTGTTATAAACTCATGTATTCAATAAACAGTTCATTTGCCACCAAAAACAAAAGTAATTTTTACCTAACGGTTATTAACTGCTAAACTAAGTAAAATTCTCCTGGTCCTTAACAGAGTTCAAATATGCTTGCATATAAAGCGTAACATTATTAGTATTTACTGTTCTAATATTATTAAAAACATTCAAGACATTCTTTTTATTGTGAATAATCCTTTGATTTTTGTGACAGTTTTAAAAATAAAAGTCTTTTAATGTCAGACAGTTTAATATCAGAACCTAATGCCCTCCCCCATCTTTTTGTCCTAATTCTTCATTTTATGTAACAGTTTCATACTACTGGGAAAAGAAGGTTTTTTTGTATTGTATTTTCAAATGAAGTTTAATGAGGCTTTACAATACTTTATGGAACTTATCTAACGTGGATAATGAGATTTTCTAGGAACTTATCTAA
>JAHWFO010023077.1:1006216-1024900 GCA_023313115.1 Rhysida immarginata | reverse complement strand
GGAACTTATCTAACGTGGATAATGAGATTTTCTAGGAACTTATCTAACGTGGTTTACAAGGGATACCTGTATATCAATTAAAATACGTTTCATAATATCCATTCTGTCCAATATTGCTATAAACCTCAAATAACATACAACAAGGTCCTAGATACGCAATAAGGTAAAGCATTTATTAGCAGGCATGTTTTGGTTTACACCTTCTTCATAGGCTATACAGCTAGCGATGAAGATGGTGTGAACCGAAACAAGTCACCTAATAAATACTTTACCTTATTGCTTATCCAGGACCTTGTTGTGTGTTAATTGAAAAATTCTTTTATTTGGAATCAATATCTCAACACCATATAGGTTCTGCCAGTAACAGACAAAAAAGTTTGTTCTTGAAGACCATTATTAATAAATTTCCACCAAACTAATCTCTTGATAATCTGTAAAATTATTTAAAGACTTATTTTTATATTTGATAAATAAAATGTTGAATTGGTTTTCAAAATATAATTGATTTTCCTCTTTCATATTAGAGATATTGTGCTTTTAAGTTATACGAGGTTCTCATTTTCATTTTACAAGTATTAAATGGACAATTTTTGTAAAATTTTATTGCAAGAAATCTTTGTTTAATTTTTCTGTTTCTTTTACCGAAGATCATAGGTACATAGACGAATAATTTTAAATCTTGGAACCCAGAATAGCTGAAATAGTGAACTCTTCATGGAAGGCTATATCACAATGTCCTAAACATTTTATTTAAATTTTTAACAAAATATTGCTGCTTATTTGTGAGTGCATACATGGTATTTGCATGGCTTTACTTTATTTTCCTACCTAACAAATAAAGCTATTTTTTCAGTTTCATTTAAATCTTATAGTTCCTTTTATGAAATGCATGTGAGCACTTGTTTGCTTTTTTTTTCATTTGCTAATAAAAGCGTAACCAAAAAAACTACTTTTTTTTTTATTTTTCAAATGCATGAAATTTTAAGATATTTATTTTTTCCCTTTTATTAAATAAGATTTCATGAGTAAAGTACTTATTAATTAAATTATTTAACTATAAGAACAAAAATCATAGACTTATTAATTAAATTAAATTTAATATAATGAAACTGCGGTGGACGTTGTTTGAAATGTCAAATAATGATCATTTTGGTGATCCTCGGCCACCATCAAGAAATGTTTTCAAAATTAGTATAAGTTTATGAAATTCTCATAAAACAGAGACTAAACATTGACCATAAAAGAGCAAGAACAGTTAATTGTGTTAAGGATCTGAATACTGCATTGGCTTCAGATATCATTTATGGCAATTATTTAGAAAAAATAATCTTTCAACTGATTCTGCATCAAATCTATTATTACAATGTTGACAAAATTTTTTTTACAATACCCATTTTGCCTTTATTCATTAAAATGCTTAAATAATTATCTCTACCTGTAGTTTTTGAGTCAATTTAAGCATTGCCATTGTTGTCAACATTCAAAATAAATGGTCAGTTATAGTGTCGGAAGTTGTCTAAATTTAAATTATTTTTTCTGGAAAAGTCTTAAGCTAGAGTATTTGCATTATTATCATTATGAATCTGTATGGAATTTAAGTCAAAAAATGAGGTTTTTTTGCAGGTGAAATTGGTAAAGATAGGTTAAGATAAACACTTTATTTCAACACCATACCTTGATTTTTTGAAATAATCATCAAAGTGTTTCAAGCATTTGTCATAGCATAAAATGAGGTTTTCCATTCCCTGATGATAGAAAGTCCTGCTCATTAAGTCATTTCACTACTTCGTCAGATGAAAGTTTGAAGGTGCCAAGTCTTGGCTTTACGAGATTTGTTGCGGTGCAGGTGATACAAGGTTTTATCTTTATTGTGCAATAACTATATTTCTTGTGTAAGAAAACCACAGACTAGTTTCGTGTTTTCTGCTCACAGAAAACTGATTACTGGGCACATCTCCTTCTATAACACTTGTTCAGTACCTTCACCATTTTGCAACTGTCACTGCTCCTGGATTCTATTTTACCAACTATGTGCCATCAATCATCGGAACTACAAATTATCGATAAATTGCAGCGAGCTTTGGTTCTTGGTTTCTGAATAATAAAATATGGAAACTTACTTTTTGACTTACTCTCGTTTTATTCAGTTAAATTTACAGACTCCAAATTTCTACTATAAGGTACCATAATTTTCAGTATAATACGCACTCCCCTCCCACTTTGACCTCCCCCCCCCCAAAAAAAAGACCCTTTTTTTTTTTTTTAATCTCATTTTCATTGCATTTATTATCAGAATATTAAATCATATTTACATTTTATAATTCATTGTAGTGATTTTTTTTCAACTTTTATTTTATTTTCCCTGTATATTATGTACCAAAAATTATAGTATGTTAAGAAATTATAAGACCAATGAGCTGACATTGGGAATTAGTGTGAAAAAGGGTTTATTTGATCAAAATGTTTTTTTACAAATAAACAAAATAATGTTTGTTCCATGATATGAAAGAAGTCATTGTTGATTTTTATCTGATTTTTGTACAACAATAAAAATATTTAGTTGCAATGCTTTCTACACTGTTAAGTTTTTAAAAGACCATGCCCCTATTACCTTCGAATAGATGCTTATATCATCGTTCATTTTCAAAATTTCAAAATTTGCATATTTAAGTAAGTGTCAACCAGTATGAAGTGGCTAAGTACAGTTGTCAAAGGGAAATAATCCACTCTTGAATTTTACTCTAAGTTTTATCATTTCAAAATTAATTTATTTTTAATAATTTAATATTACATTTAGAGTTAACATTATTAAGATTATTAAATTTAAATAATTATAATTAAAAAAGCTATTTAAACAACACATTAGCATGAAATGTAATATTAAGTATTAAACTCGTGTGGATTATTTCCCTTGGTTGACTGTACAATGCCTCGAGGTAAAGAACTATCTGAGAAAGAAATTCGAAAAATCTGTTTTTTGCATGGCAATGGAAAATCAGAGAGAGACATAGCTATGGCAATAGAAAGTCCAAGACAGCAGTTCATCTTGTTACTGTTAAATAAGATGAATATGGCACCAAGAAGAGAACTGAAAGAAAACCTGCCCTCTCTCCAGGAGAATCGTGAGCCTTGTGGTGTCCAAATCAAGGTCCACTACTTGTGAAATAAGCAAAGATTTGGATAAAGTGAGCCATGTGACTGTGTGGACAGGACTGAGAAACAATCCTCATGTGAAGCATCTTAAAATGAAGACTGTTCCAAAACTCTTGGTAGTGTAAAAGGAGGCAAGATTGAACTGGGCCAAAAAATTCATGTCCTGGACTACAGAATGGCAGTCAGTTGAATTTTCAGACGAAAAGAAATTCAACTTGGATGGTCCAGATGGCTACAAGTGTTATAGGATGATTTGAGAAGAGAGCCCAGAGACAGATAGAGTCGACAACTTGGGGGAGGTTCCATCATGGTATCAGGTGCATTTGCATTTCATGAGAAAGCAGATTTGGTTATTGTCAATAACTGAATGAATTCGGACATATATCAAGATATGATTTACAATGGATTGATACCTTTTGGTCCACATATTGAGGTCTTGAGTGGGTATTTCAACAGTACAATGGTCTTTGCCATGTATCAAACTCTACGAAAACATGGAAAAGAAAAGATCAATGCTTTGGTATCTTAATCCCTCTCGTAGACCTGATCTTAATCCTATGGAGAATCTATGGGGTGTCCTTAGTAGGAAGGTTAGGTTAGATTTAAAACATTAGAATCTTACAATTTAGAATCTTACTGTGAACCTCGTAAATATTTTGGAACCAGGTGGTCTCGTTAATATGATTTTTTCACAGGAACGAATTGCCTGTCGCGAATTGTCTTTTAATGATATGTCGGTATTCCGCACCAAGCAACGAAATCTTTCCCTAATGACATCTTCTCTTGGCACAGAATAAATCACTTATTGTGCTTCTTGGATTTTTAATACGGCAAGAATGTTTACAGCATCTTGTCTTTTCCAAGTAAGAATTTTCTGTATTGTTTGATATTGATGCAGAATGTCAATTTCTAAGATTGAGAAATATGAGACTTAAATATGTTCCCACGTTTAACAAAACTATATTATTGTTTAAAAAGCACATATGATGTATTTTAGTTCATGATTTCATTTTTTTTTTTTTTTTTTTTTTTTTTAAATCTGTGTATTTAAGCAACACCACCTCTACTCAAAACCTAAACGTGAAAACGTCATACATTGTTACATCACCTTCGGTAGGGTATTGTTAATCATATTTCTACCAATAATAAACTCGAAATTGTCCCTATCGTAGGCAATGTAACAATGTATGATTTTTCCGTGAGCAGGCTTTCTCTTTAGGTGATCTTGATTTAAGTGACATTAAAATTTTTAGATGCAATTTTTTTTTTTCTGAAATTAACCAGAAATTGTTGAGCTTAACTGAAAGATATTTACCTAAATAGAATAGAATTTTAATACTGTATAGACATTATTGCATGTTTTCACTTTGATTTTGCATAATAAATTAAACATGTCATTCACTTAATTTTCTTGGTGAAGTTTACTTTGAAGACTAATGCTTGTCTCTTAAATGAATGATTGAATAATTATTAAATTGAAATGTATATGCTGGGCATTCTATGGCAAATAAATCAATACCCCAGGAAGGAAGTATGTGGGTGACACGAAAGTTGGTATGTACATGTATAGAAGAAATGATTAGATTTTCAGAACAATTGATTATTTATTGGATAGAAAGCATTACTCAAAGCAAGAAGTCAGCTTGGTGTGAGTCTGCCTTTGCCCTGGATAAATGGTGATATCCATCATGGCGTGGATTCATAAAGATGCTGAACCGTGCTCTCAAGGATATCATGCCAATGATCTCTAATTGAAATGCAAAAGCATAGACATTCTGGATTGGTTACAGGTTATGCCCCATCATATTCCAGATGTGCTCAATAGGCAGAGAACTGGTGATCTGCCTTGCAAGACCATGTGTTGCAAGCATAGAGACATTTCATGGAGAGGCATGTACGTGTGGTCAGGTGATATTTTGTTGAAAGGAATGACAGCACAGTGGATTATAGATTGTCCTCAGCATACCACTGCGTGTGGCACAGAGATGCTAAGAAGGTCTGGCTATCAGCCAATCAAAATGCCACTCCAAACAGTAATTCTGACCTGCTGTAATTTCTGCTGTCTGACCATATGGCATGTCATTGTAAGAGGAGGATACCTGCACTGTCCAGACTGTTTCCAAATACGTATGCAAAACTTTGATCACTTGCATATCCAGTCCAAAGATATTTGCATGTGAAGTTTCATTATGATTGGTTCATTCATTTGGAGTGCATTGATTTTTTTTTGTTAAAGACAGTGTTAATAAATCTTTGCAGTCAAGGTAAGTACAGAACTTTATATAAAGTTATTAATTAATGTTCACCACTTAAAATAATAAGGCAGTTTGTAATTACTGTCCGGGACTCAGGAGAAGACCACTGAGTTGCACAATTCCACCACTACACAGCAGAAACGTTTGGGTGAGTTCATTTCTGAAAAGGTTCGATAGGTATATTGCAATTGTTGTCATTTTTTTCTCCTGCGTCGCATTTGTCTCTTCTCGTATCTGCGTTGTTTTTTGTTGTGTGCGTGCTTTAGACAACAATTGTAATATCCCTATCCAACCTTTTTAGAAAAGAACTCGCCCAAATGTTTTTTCTGTGTACTGGTGGAATTGTGCAACTCAGAGGTCTTCTCTTGAGTCCCGGACAGCACCGGTGTAATGTATTTTTAAATTTTTATTTAAGAAATTATTATTATTGTTATTTTTTGGAGAGATACCAAACTCAGACCATGTCCAGTTGTCAAGTCCAGAAGCAGACCTGAGATGGGGCAAGCCTATGGGGCTCATTAGAGGGAAGGGGGAAAATTACATGTCAATGGAAGAACTAATGTCTAGGTGTAGGCATGTTTTTTTATTATATGATGTGTTTAAAATTGTATCATCTATAATTTTGTGTATGTGTAAGTTTATATTCAATGTTTTTAGGCTTCTATGTAGAGATTGTAAGAAAACCCTTGTGCAGAAAAGATGATAGTCAAAATGTATACTCCATCATTCCCCCATATGCATTCAGAAGTCTGTGTTTTCATGAATGTATCCGTACAGGCTTTTTGCATTTGTGTATTGGGAATGCACTTGTCGATTATAGCGTTACCTTGTCTTTTTTATGAGTGTGATGTCTCGTATCTTATGATGAACAGTCTTCTCAGTAATTATGGCAAATAATAATAATAATAATAATAATTGTTGCTGTTGCTGTTATGGTTATTGTTAAGAGCAGATGAAGAACAGAATACAGTAGAACTTCATTGGTACGGACTTGTATAATACTAGTATGATCAATAAGTTTGAAGACTGTGTTGATATTCCAATCAGGCTTGGAGAAAAGGGGAACTATTTGACTGTGGCGTAGAGGTACATATGTGACATAGTAAGGTGGAAGCAGTTCTGCAGTGCAGGGTTTTTCCAAACAATGCATATCAGTGAACCATATTGTTCACTTCAGTTAGGAGGAGAAATGTCGTTTGAAGATCAACATGTCAATATCAAATTGTCAGTATTTGGAGAAATCACTGACAGAAACATTGGATACGGATCTGGCTTGTCTCTATGATGTTGTCCACTAGAAACGCCCAGAACTCTGGAAAAGCAAAGATTGTGTATTGCATCATGACAATGCCCTTGCACATCGATCTTTCATAGTGCAGGCTGCACCGGCCAGAATGGGAATGTCAACCCTTCCACAGCCTCTTTACTCGCCTGATCTTGCCCCATGCGACTTTTACCTGTTCTTCCATCTGAAAAAGACACTGTTTCAAGAGTGTTCCGGAAGCAGCAATGCCTGCCCTGAAAACCATCTCCTCCAAAGGTTCCAGGAATTTTTTTCAGCAATTGTACTCGTGTTGGCAGAAATGCATAGTTGCAAAAGGGGAGTACTTTGAAGGTGGTTGTTTGTAACACGTGATAACAATACATCATATCCATCAGGAAAGCCTGTCTCCGAACTTGATTGTACTAGTAAGGCTTCTCAGTTTAAACGGACCAATTTTTTTTAGCCTAGCCGAGAGGCATATGCTGTGTTCTATACTGCAGCTAATGGGTAATACGGACTCACTTAAACGGATTTCTGGCTAATAAGGACCAAATATGCAGTCCGGTGAGCCTCAGAACACCCTGGTTAAAACGGACTATCGGTCAGATGATTGGATGCAACCTTGTTATTATTTACAGTTTGAAGTAGAGCATTGGTAACAAAGTAGTGGTGGTTTAGGCCTCCAACACTACTTCTCTCCTTATATGATAAATAAAGTTATCTATGTTCACCCATGCATGCGAACATTTGATTCTGAAAATGATCAACTACTAAAGAATGTAAGAAAATACAAAACTACACTGACTGACTTTTACAAATTACAATTATAACAACAGTATAACAATAATTACATGTACAGTAGATTCTTTTAAATTTCTTCATTGTTCAATTAACATTTACCATAGTTTGAAATCTAATCTGTCTTGTTAACTAAGGTTACATATTCCTTTATAGGCCTCTCCATTTTATACTGTAACATTTTTTCACACATTTACCCATTTGCGGATAATACTTTTTTTTGATGGTTTGCTGAAGTCATACTAATGAAGCTTTACTGTAATTATCTTATGTACACAGAAACTAGTCTTTCAAAGAGTTTTTTTATTTATCTTTTGCAAAGAATTGCATCAATAATATGTTGAGATTGGTAAATAACAAGAATTGTATAAATTTTCTGAGATTGGTAAATGACAGAAAAAAGTGTGGAAACATGATTTACCAAAAAAAGTTATTAATATGTCATTGGGTTTTTGTATTGATATTTCTAATATAAGAAATAGCAGCCTTACAATGTATGATAGAAAGTTTAAAGAAACTTACTAAATTCTTTAAACTTTCTGTTGCATATTGTAAAAAAATGTATTGAATTTTGGCCATTTCATTTTTACAAATTAAATGAGGCTTCTTTTTTTAATGCTTAAAAGTTTTAATCAAAATAGGTGGTTAATTTTTATAAGCATTGATATCCAGTATCATTTGCATGTGACTTGCTAACTGTTTTATACTTTTATTTTTATATTTTGCATTTTATTAATTTAGGAAGAAAAAAAAATTCTTCATTAATAAAAGAGTGGTCAGGCATTGAAAATGTCATGTTTCTTTTAATTGACCTGCTTATTTGGAATGGAAATTTTATATTATCAGAATGAACATTGTATGGTTTTGAAGCATGTTAAGCAATCATTTAACTTAATTTTGTGTGAAAGTACCAAACTTTCACTTTTCTTTTTTCACCTCATGTGGCTAATTCATGATTACAATTGGAATAAGGGGAAAGAAAAATTCCCTGACCTGTACTCGAACCAGGAACAATGAACTTTGCTTCACTGCACTAACCATTTGAGTTATTGTGGTCAGTGAACCATAATGCTGTTACTATGTATCCATATAGCTGCTCTGCCATTTGTGCTGTCTTGTTACTTTGATTAGAGCAGCGACAGCAAAAATGCTGCCATTTGTCCCTGGTTTGATTCCAGGTTGTGGAACTTTTCTTTTTCCTTTTTTCTTATTGTAACTATGAATTGAGGAATTTTTTCAGAGAACTTACCTCTCTTTGAGATATGGCTCAGTTTCTTGTTAATTATTTTTTTATGTCCTGAAAGTATTAACATTATTTGCAACTTTCTTCTTCATCTGCTAAGTTAAGTTTTTTCCCTCATCAATCATTTAAATATGGAGAAAGGGCTTATCAATATAAACACTATCATACGAATATTTATGATACAAGGTGCAATCCAAAATTTTCCAAATTGGAGCTGTATAACCGAAATGTGAAATAGTTTCAATAATGGATGGCAGTAGGTACTTGTCTTGTGAGCTAGGGTATGAAATTTCATCGTGAAAGAAGCAGTTCTTGTCTGTATAGATAGCGTTTTGTTAAAAGTTGTTGACATTGCATTGTGAATTTTCATTCTTTGACGTTGCATAAAGAATTCGTGCCAGTGGTCACACTGTCAATTCACAGTTGTTCTGGTGAGTAAGGTGGATGGGGAGGATGGCCTCAAATTCTTGGTCAAAAATGGTTGTGTGCTCACTGAATGGTGGGTGGTCGCGTTATCATGAAGAAGAACCCAGTGTTTTGCTTGCCACAATTCCGGTCATTTCATTCTGACATCTTCCTGAAGGCGCCTCAGAACGTCACAGTAGAACTGTTAATTGACAGTGTGACCCACTATTACGAATCCTTTATGCAACATCAAAGAATGAAAAATCGCAATTCAACATCAGCAACTAATAACAAAACGGCATCTATGTAGGTGAGAACTGCTTCATTCACAATGAAATTTCATACCCTAGCTCACAAAACAAATACATATTGCCATCTAACAGTGCATATTGAAATTATTTCACGTTTTGATTAATCTGGGAAATTTTGGATCGCTCCTTGTATATAATATTTTTTTTAATTTTTGAGAAAATTAATTTTTTTTTATCTTAGTGACTAATTTATATGTTTATATTTAAAAAAATAATTAACAGGTGCTTCAGCAGAATTCGGATTTAAAAGCTCGGCTACAAAGAATTCATGCTGAATCTGAAATAAACGAATGTTCAGGATCACCTGATATGGTAAAGAGATCAGTCTAATTTAAAATTTCTTGTTCTCCCCTTATTCTAATGTATTTTATATAAAATTAACATTCTTTTTTCAGCTTCATAAGAGCTTACAACAGTCCTTATCTTATGAAAGTTCATCAGTATTATCTGTCTCAGAGTATTTTGATGCTGCTGAATATTTAGGCAATACAGAATCTTCAAGTGAAGTAAGAAAATATGTCATTATCATTTCCATTAAATATTAAATGTGCTTAAATCTTTCTAAATTCCTTTTATGTTTATTTTTAAGGCTTCTTTAAGTGATGAAGAAGATGATGGTAGTTTCACAAGTGAAAATTCAGAGACTGGCACTGAATATACACCAATTCAAAGTGGTAGTTGAAATTTTACTCATCTTTTCATCTGTGATATGAAGTGACTGATAATATCCTTCCTCCCATAACGACTTTCCTTAATATTATTCCGTTTTTTTCATGTTATCAACAGTAAAGGCATTTTTATCATTTATTCTAATGCTAAGAGTCCAATTTTGTTATTTATAATTTTCCAGTGATAACCGAGTTAATCTTAAATAATCAATTTCTTATCATTGTAAGGAATCAATGTTAAGAGCAGAGACTTTTTTTCTTAAGGTTTTTCAAAGTCAAAGCATTATTTTGCATCTTTCAGCACATAAATTATAAATAAAAAATAATGCTTATTTATTAATAGTGCTCATGAGGAGACATTATTTTAAAATCTAAATGCCTCTGGCTTTAATAAAGATCAGTATGTAAAATAAAATGTATATAAATTTAGTAATTATTTTAAAATTTATTTGATAGAAATATTTATTTTAACAATGGATAAAGATATTAAAATAAAATGGGGAAGCCATTATTAGAGAAAGAATATTATTATTTAGCATTACTAGCTGAGATGCCCGTCTACGCCGAGCTTTTCAAGGCAAAACGAAGGCGGTCTATCAGTATCTATCTACTCTAGGTATATACCAATGTTGTTTAAGGTTTGATCCCGGGACTTGTTAATTGTCATTGCATAAGATGGGAGAACGGAAGATCGTCGACATTTGAACTACAAAATGATCAGT
The DNA here is from genome assembly GCA_023313115.1 of Rhysida immarginata. Classification (NCBI taxonomy): domain Eukaryota; kingdom Metazoa; phylum Arthropoda; class Chilopoda; order Scolopendromorpha; family Scolopendridae; genus Rhysida; species Rhysida immarginata. Next base: position 1,014,081 of record JAHWFO010023077.1, on the reverse strand, counting down.
CGTGTGTAACGGTATTCTTGGTATTAAAACGAATTGCCTGCGTTATCCCCGCTGAGTATTGTAGCTTGTATTGAACATGATTATTCGGAATTGTCTGGTGTATTGTTTAATACTCAAAACATTCAACGTAATGACCGTCGATTCTACAATTTACCGACAACTTCGGACGTTGTTGTGTTTTTTTATCTGGCAGGGAATCAGTGCATATCGTGATACTATTTTGCGCCAGCGCTCAGAAAGTAGAGTTCGTCGGTTTTTAGAAAATCACCCTTGATTTGATCCTCTGCACTACGTGCTTATGTTTCCGTACGGAACGCAAGGGTGGCATATTTCTGTGCCGTCGAAAAACAATGCTCAAACCACCCGTCTTATGCTTACGATCTTCAAATTCGTCACGTAAATGTTGAAGCTCGGTGAAGACGGACATATACCGTGTGTTTCAAAAGTTCCCGAACTGCCTCTTCTGTATGTAGGGAAAGCCTAACCTATGACAGCAGCAGTAATGTTTGGCCAACAACTAAAATAAACCATGTGCTGAAATAAATTACATAAAATCAGTTTTACATAGTGGAAAAGTTTCTCAAATGTATTTATTTTATTTTTACATTCCCAAAGGAACGGAACATGTAGGTTACACCAAAGGAGAACCATCTCTTATGGTTCTTGCATACTGTATTTTATTTGTTTGCTTTCACTCAATACACGCTTTTTAAACTGTTACTGTACCGGTATAAGCTTAATACCGTATACCGTAGGTTTTATAAATAAAATTTCTATTTTTTACTTTAACCTTTTATTTCACTCTCATATTCGCGTATTTGCATTTATGTAAAATAAAGAGCGGGATTCGTAACGACTGGGAGCACCTATTAATTGAAAAAAAGAGGTTGAGAGACATTGGCTCCTGTCTACCAGCCCTTAGTATACTTGCACAACAGTACGGCATGCAGGGAAAGTCATCTTCTACGATCGGGAACTTTTGAAACATATGGTATAAAAAAAATCGCACCTTCCCGTCTTCGCCGAGCTTGTCAAGGCAAAACCAAGACGGGAAACAAAGTTGTTTCTGTTTAAAAAGTGTATTCTGAAGGATTCGGACCCACAATAGCAAGGTTGTCGAAACGCGCCATGTAACCAACGCGCCAAAATAGCATCATTGCAAAAATGTAAGTGATTTTTTTATTATAAAGAAAGCCTCGGCACTGAAACGTCATAAATTGTTACATCATCATAAGTCGACCAAATTTAGAGCTTATTATTGGTAGAAATGCGGTTAACAAAGGACGAAGTATGATGATGTAACAATGTATGACGTTTCAGTGCGGAGGCTTTCTTTATACATGTAGGAGGCGTTGGTTGTGCCCGGTGCAACCGAGCAGAGGCAATAAGCAATGTTAAACACCCATAGATTATACGAAAAGAAATATATTTAGTAATTTCTAAATCTGCCCAGAATCTGCCTTTACATAGCAATTCTGCATGCTGCAATTGAATGGGAGTATTACAGAAAAAGTTACATTTAGATCAGGTCTAGCTTGAACATTGAATGTGCCGTTCGCCCGACCATTAATTGAAGTGCTGCAATTCCACTCGTTGCCGTTGCCAGGGCAATTTTGCCTTCCAATCGAACAGTCGCCGGCACTTTTTCCAGTGAGAACATACAGCAGCCAAGTGGCCAATCAAGTTCAAGGCTGGATATCTTCGATATTTGCAACAGCTTCGTGTATCTGGGCTTTGCTGCTTCGTTGTTGAAGCAAATTGCGTTGACAATCCGAAACATGTTCATCTTCCGACTTGAGCAGCTGCATTGCGTACACGCGCTTTATGTCGGCCCCTTTGACGCGTAACCGAACGCCTTTTTCGGTCCTGTCGGCTTTCATACTCCGTTGGACTCGCAAAGGCTTCTTCGACCTCCGAGGCGGAGGCTCCGCGATTGTTTGAAATTTTCGCTTCGTCGGCGCCATAACCCTGTTCATTAAGAACCATTATTAATAGATATTCATTTAGAATTAGTTATTACATGCATCAAACAGTTATTGAGCTATTTTTCGAATCTCCCACACGTAGAATTGAAGTAGTATTATTAACGACTTATTATTGGTCACTGGTCTGAAGAGCCAATGAAAACTCCGAATTTAAAACTTTGAAAATTTTAACGAAATTCGTGATAAAGCAGTTTAATTTAAGACATTGCGTGATAAAGCAGTTTAATTAATATTAATCAACACTGTTTTATGTGTTATATTATTATTGTTAAAAAGAAAAGAGATTTTTAATTGTTTACTTTGCTGCGTCATTTACTTTGTTGCATCACTTACTTTTGTTGCGTCACTCGCGTCACTTGTTTCACTTGCCAATGAAAAGTGCGTATTTTCCATTCATGACAGACAGACTGACTGACTGACAGACTGACGGACATACCAAAATATATATATAGATCATATAATACTCTTGACATTCTAGTCTATTATATTGTTGGCTTCATTCTAAAGCATGCATGAGGTTTAAAATGAAACACACAAAAGTTTCTTAAAACAATTACAAATGCTCCAGTGTTTAATAATTCTCTTAAATCCAACTACTTAATTTAATGGATATTTATATGTATATGAATACATGATATATTTTCAAATATTTAACTTTATTGTGAAAAACAGGAGCATATTTTCAATACTTAACTTTATTGTGGAACATAGCATATGGAATAGGCTGCCTAAGTAAATGAACATAGAGTTCAAGTTGCCTCATACTCTCCTATAGCCTTAAGAATTTCATCACATCATATCTGTAGAAGTACCAGTAAATCAGAAATGTGAAGGGGATGTTTATGCATAAATAACGTCAATGGTGATGGTTTGCTTTGATTTTGCATGTGAATTTTGAAAGATCTAAGATCTTAATTTCCTTCACCTCAGATTATAAGGGCCCAGCCAGGTGGAATAGCTTCACCAACTTTACAAAAACATACCCCACTGTACAAACCATGTTTTTCCACATACAGTAAAACCTTGTTTTAACGTACTCCAAAGGAACTGGAATTTTGAACGTTAATCTGAAACTGGGGGTGGAGGGAAGGGGCCTTTGCAAGCTACCTAACACAGTGCTGTTTGTGTACAATACATATATACATATTGTCAGGGATCGCCATTGGTCTCTTTTCTAGCTTTTAGTCTCTTAATTTTGATCTTGTTTCGAAAAGTATCTTTTTCAGGAATTTAGTCTACAAAGTCGTTTTTTTTTAAGCATCTATAACCACTTTCGTCATAAAAAAATTCGAAAATTCTGTTCTCTGAGGTCAAAAGCAGAAGTGAGAAAGATTTAGAATGCTTCAGCTAGCTTCAGAACACATTCATATCACATAGCAACCGTCAGAAGACATCTTGGGGAATATTCATAAACCACATGGTCAATTGGGAAGGGGGGGGGGGGGCACAAAAAGTGACTATGTGGTCAAATTCATTTTAAAATCATTCAAAATTCTGCATTTTAATATCTTTTGAGGGGAGGTTAATTTCTCAAATCACGTAATTTTAGGAGTGGAGGTACAAATTTGACCACCGATGACCACGGGGGGTGGGGGTAAAAAAGTGACCATGTGGTTTATGAATGGTCCCTTACCTTGAAGTTTGATTATCTTACTTTTTATAGTTGATCAGATCTAGATGCCAGGTAAATCTATTTATTTTTCAAAACATTTTTACTGGTTCAACTATTTATTATCTGAACATTGGGAAAACTAAATTTTTCAGATTATTTAGTGGTTCGAAATTTATTGCTTTTGATTTGGTTGCATAATCGCATGCTTTACATCCATTTATTATATAAGTCCGTGTTCATAAATAGTATCGAATTTATTGGTATATAAAGCGAAAATTTTTGACATAAAAGCACCTAAATTTTGGTTGGGGGGTATCGAATATGAAGTTACACACTTCAAGCATGATGTCAAGCGGGTTGGGGGAGGGGGGGACTTAAGACCAAATTCAGTCTGACTAACTTCAATCAAAACTAGCGTACCTTCATTTAATATACATAACAGTATAGAGTCAGAGGAAGAAAACTTGATACCACTAGCGAGTCAGCTGATATCAAGTTTGATGAAGTTACTGCTAGGTTGAAAAAAAGATTTACAGAAGGGAGACCTACAAGAAAGGCATTTGGCTCAGGGAATGTTCATTAAAAAAATGATATAAGGAAGTTGGAAAAACAAAAAGTTCTTTGATTACAAATTTCCCCGAAATAAACAGAAAAAAAAACCAGTTTAATAAATGTTAATGTTATTTTAGACTGCTTAGTCTAAAAATTTTTTATTAGATCTGATTACTCTCAATGTATGTCATTTAAACTATTACATTTTGAGCTATTCTTTGACAGTTTATGAAAATTGTAGAACTCCTGTAAAACTTTGTTAATATCAGTAATTGATAATAATGGTAATAGAGCTCTTGTTTTTTTTTAATATTTCAGTATACAAAATCTTTTTTTAAATATTTTAATCTACAAAGTCTCTTTTTTTGATGCCCTACCATGTGGCGATCCCTGCATTAAGTACACAGAAAAACGGTACAAAAAAATTGAAAAAACAAAACAAAACAAAAAAAAACCAGCATAGCAACATGAGATTAATGTACTATACATTATGAAGAATCTTGCTTGCCTAGTCGTAAACATTTTGTTTCTGGACAGAGTTGGGACTTCTCCAGCAAAGTTTGAATTTTGTTACAGTGCACAATTATGGTGGATACTGTAGTCTTAGGAATTCTGAAATGTTTGATGTCTATCTGCTTTCTGCCTTTGTCAACATCTTTTAAAATATCCAGCTTCTCCTTTACAGAAAACGTGTTTTTTTTCTTGTTTTCTGTCATCAGTAATTTTACTGTGAATTGTTGGAGTGGTTGAAGAATTTAATTGTTGATGCCCCTACTTAAATAACGTGGTGTTTACAAAAGCACATGGTGGTGATACAGTTTCACTTTTTTTATGACACTATTTTACAGTACTGAACAATGATTGGCTGTCACTAAGCTATGTTAGTGCTTTCTCATTGGTCACTTTCTCACTGGCTGGTCGAGGTGTTGACCAATCAGAGCAAAGCTTTTGACTTATGAACGTTGTAATGAGGGGTTAGCTTAAATAGGGAACGTTAAATTAGAACTTAATCTGAAACGTACATTAATTTGAGATATGTTAAACTGAAACTTTTAACATTAAAAGAATAGGATTCATGAGGGGATTTTAAATTTGAGCGTTATTTTGAAATGTACGTTAAAGTGAGGTATGTTGTAACGGGATTTTACTGTACTAAGAAAAAAAAAACAAACCTGTTTGTATCAATGACCTGTATATTGGCTTTAATAATTAATTTTATATGGTCTATGGATATATATTCTGAAAATTCAAATAATGAAATAATTGAGAATAATATTTAAGGAACTAATGGATTTTTTCGACCACACTTTCAATATGTTTTATAATATCTCTTGTATTAGAAATTTTGTGTGATAATTTGAACGACAGTTGAGGATGGGGATGCAACAAGTTAAAAATATATAGCTTTTCTTGAACAAATGTTCATTTTTTTGTTGATTTGGTTAGGGTGTGAATAATTTTGGAGGCAACATAATATTTTTTTAATTATGCCCAGAATGGAACTCACTACATTAGAAATACTAATAATTTAACCATACACAGTGGGTGATCGGTTAACGAACATAATCCGTTCCAAGATGATTTTCTCTACCAGAATTGTTCATTAACCGATCATCGATTTACCATAGACAATTATGGGAATTTGATTAATTCGTTTTTCAAACCCAAAACATAAATAAAACTATGTAATTTCTTATTATATGAATTATTTATTTATATGTATTAACAATAACACATACATACAGTCTTGTGTTTTCATCAGTCATGTTTGTTTTTTGTTGTTTTTTCGTTTATGGGGTGTAAAGAATCTGTCCAATGAGGATTGCTTTGTTCTACAATTGATAGCAATTGAGTGAGTACCCAGTAGCTAGCACTAGTATCTGTGTGTAATTGGACATGAAACATAACATTAGGGAATTTACGAGTTCTAAAATCTTATTCATCTGACAATTCTGGTTATGTATGCAACTGTCAAAGGCTCGTTCCAGAAGCCATTTTTAGAGTGACAGTTCTGCAACTCTCACACACAGCATCACTTCTTCTAGTGTTTTTTATTTAAGAATTTTATTATCCGAATGCAAAAATCTTTCACAAAAGTGTTTGTTATCCAAACTGTTCATTAGCCAATCACCCACTGTAAATAATTGAGTATATGAAGAAATTTATTTTTTGTGTATTTTAACATTTTAACGAAATTGGTAGTAACTTTGCAGTATAACATAGGGACGACAGAGATTCCAACTAGTTTCGCCTTTTATTCCCGGCTTTATCAAGGATAACACAACAAGAGGCTCGCAGGCCTTATATACAGAAACAAGGTACATAGTATGCAAAGAGTTTGGAGAATGGAAAGAATTGAAATAAAAACGTGAACCAATAAAGAAAATACAAGAGAACCAATAACAGAAATTACTATATGAAATCGAGAATAGGAAATTACTAATGAAACCAATAACAGAAATTACTAAGGAAATCAAACAAAATGATAAAAGAGGAAAGCAAACAAATCGCGGACCGAAAAGAGACCATATCTTTTGTCAGAAGACAAGAAGATTTACAAAGGAGGATGAAAGCAGAATTATATAAAACATATTTGAAAATAAATAAATTAAAATTTAAATTATACAAGGTCGGAGACAGAGTTAAGTATGGCATAGACATCAAAATCCGTTTGGCAATTGAGGATGAGGCCAGGGGTAGATCTCTTGGCTTTAAATATTTCTATTGATTCAAGGGTCGCAGTCTTGAACGGGTCATTGCATTTGTGTAAGATGGACATCACTTCTTCTTTGGTTTTCAAAGTATGTCCGGAATCGGTAAGATGGTTGGCATAGTGGGAATTACCATCTTGTTTCTCGTAGGAGTTGACGTGTTCCTTGAAATGTATATATAATAGGGTCGATAAGCCTATGTCAAACTTATCGCAGAAGGCGCAGTTCAGGCGATATACTCCGGATCGGGCGAAATCGTCAGATGCAGATAGGGTAGATGGGCGCAAGGTACGAAGAAAAGGGGTTGGGGAACGAAAAGAAACTTGGAGGCCAAGGGAAGAGAGGAAATTGGAGAGGCGGGAGAAATGGGGGCCGAGGTATAATAGAGAAACCCACTTCTTTCGTCGGCTTATATCAGGAGGAGGGGGACTCGGGTTATGGAAGGCACGTCTACGTCGTTGGAGGGTACGGGAGAAAGTGGAGGATGAGAAGCCGTTCATACGGGCGAGGGTGTGGATGATACGGAGTTCGGAGGTGCGGGAAGGGGGGCTGAGGGGTAACTTCAGGGCACGGTCAATGAAGAAGCGTAGGGAAGCGTGTTTGTGGACGGGGGGGGGTGTGAGGAAGAACAGTGGATTAGATTAGACGATGTGGTAGGCTTACGGAAGACAGAGAACAAGAAACGGTTAGTTTGGTGGTTGTTAGTAATGAGGATGTCAAGGTAAGGGATGGAATTGTTAACTTCTGTTTCATAGGTAAATTGGATATGGGGAGAGAAGGAATTGAAAGTGTCAGCGATGTCAGTGGGGGAGGAAGAACGGGAATCATAAATAATAAGGACGTCATCCACATACCGGAAATATGAAATGATAGTGGAGTTAGCAAGGAGGGGGGTGACAAAGGTTAGTTCGAGGTCTTGTAGGAAGACTTCAGATAAGAAGCTGCTAAGTGGGAATCCCATACCCAATCCAGTAGGTTGAGAATAGAACGTGTTGTTAAAGGAAA
>JAHWFO010023077.1:962341-1001216 GCA_023313115.1 Rhysida immarginata | reverse complement strand
ACTAGATTGTATTGTCATCGAAACTTAGTTATTATACAAAATTTCAAATAAGTAGGTCAAAATTCACTTACAAGATTTTTCTATACATGTAAAAAGATAAATTTTTGGAGGGTTACCGTAATTGAAAGTGTGGAAATAGAAACTCATGATTCATGGCCTGACTTCGAACCAGTAACCACAAGTAACTAAGCTTGTTGCTCTACCAATTGAGCCACTGCATATACAAGAACTGATGCTAGCAGTGTGTCCTTTTGTACTTACATCATTAAGTGGCCTTCCCAGCTGTCAAGCCAGAATACCTGCTTTGCCTAGAAGGGTACCTAGAAATATGTACAAAAGGATGCATTGGTGATATTAGTTCTGCATCCATAGTGGCTCAATTCATAGAGTAATGATCCAGAATATACGTGATTCTTGCTCAAATCCAGTTATTGTACCATAAGTTTCTATTTTTCAATTACTTCATTATTTGGTTTTAAGATGTTTAATTAAACAAAGAAGAATATCTTTTAGTCTGGTGAAAGTGAACATGTTTGTCTTGTGATTTATAGGAAAGTACGAGCAAATTCTAATGCTAATGGTAGACTATGATCCGAGTTGAGCTCTCTCATGAATTATGTTATGGATTTGGTGCATTGAATTAAGGGCCAATAATTAGGAAGAAAAATATTTTCATGCTGAAATGGAATGTTTCTAAATATAATTTTAATGAATATTTAATTGAGAAAGCAAGTAGGCCAAATGAGAATTAAATTATTAGGATAGTTTTTGGCCGTGTTTATAATAATTATTAATTATAAAGAATTATGAAAGAAAGAATTAGTAATATGAAAGAAATTACTGCAAATAATTATTGTTATAATGAGATCAAAGTAGGATTATATAAGAGAATATCTCAAATATTGCTTTGAAGGAACTTTTATACTTTTCATTGATTAAATCAGAATCGGAATCAGAATTCAGTAAAGTGGCATTTTGAACATGTATGGAAAACATCCTGGAATAATTCAGAACTAGAATATCTATTGGATAACATGTGTAGAAGTCCAAGTTTTAAATCATTTAAAGCAAAGATAAATTCAAAACTTGTATCCTTTCTTTACTCAACTTGGGTAAATCCTCTCTTTTGTAATATTACAGTTTGTTTGTCGACTTCTTTTTGATATTTAGAATGCAATAGGTATACGTGATCCATTAGGGCTCTGGCATCATGATGGGTAAACTTAGATGCTTTATACATTTTTTTACTGTGACCAGAGAAATGGAGGAATATATCAGTTACTAAAAAGTAGTGAAAATTAGAAACAGAAAAAAGGATAGTTTTAATATGTTTAATTTTTATAATTTTTACTTTTAATGATCAAAATCAAGTTAACGCCCAATTCTTAACGTTTGTGTTTGAAATTTAACACTAAATTTCTTCAAGCTGGATTCATTGCACAGATAATTGCATCTATCTGATTTACCATTTTGAGGCCTGGAATCCCAAAGAATTTCCGAAATGCTGATGGCCACCTTATTATAGAACGGAAATATACTGCAAACTGTTTTTGTTTTTTTTAATTCTTTTATGTAACACAGTATCAACATTATTGTGTAGTAAATGTTATAAACATTTTTTTTTCTTTTTTGTCATTTTTTTAAATCTTATTATAATGTGTTGGCGATAATTTTAAGCATAAAGTATTTTATCAAAAGTTAAGATAATTGCAATACTGATATTTGAAAGTTGCTCAAACAAGGTCTACTTATTGCTCATTATGAAAAGAGAATTGCTTGATTAATAAACAGATCTCAGTAAGAACACTTCAAACAAAATACTCTATATTGTTAAAATTGGCATATGAACATGTTATAGGAATTTGAAGATTAAAACAAAATTTAATAAATCACCATAATTTTCTGGTTATTAATCTAAATGAATCACCATTAAAATGCCTGTTTTTATCATATTATAATATTTATCACAAAAATGATTGTAAACAAAGAATTACCATTATAGTTCTGACTCTCATGTCATCTTGCAAATTGGTTTATCTTTCACATAGAGTTAAAGGTAAACTCCACGAAAAAATTTGGCTTTATTTATTTATTTATTTTGCATCATAACATTAATTCAGGTTAATGAAGTATATACAGTATCATTCAAAATTTTTCGATTTATCCCAATAATGCAGTTTAAGAAAAATGCCCTGGAAGATTGAAAGTTGGCCATCTGGTCCTCCTAGAAGAATCGGCAGAACATGAAGTCATTTCGTACTGCAAGAACCTGAGGGAATTTTGTTGCCTAGTCGCTTTCGATTCTAGCCTCATTTCAATTCTACATATCGCAAATTTGCTACCCTATTTTTTCTCAGATTCATTTAAATTGTTCTGTGTTTGGGTATGAAAATAAGAAATCCGATAGAAATTTCACATTTCATAGATTTCTACAATCAGAATTGATTAAGAAGCAGTGGATTCCCTTTTCCCAGCAAGGGAACTGGCATCCACATGCGAACAGCATCATGTGCTCGGTTCATTTGCATCCACATGCGAACAGCGTCATGCTTTTTTTTTTTTTTTTTTTTTTTTATACAATCTTGCAGTTTTAAATTTATTGTCAATTAAAATGAAATTCATTGAAACTACATTCTGTTTCAACTCTAAACGGATCTAATTCTGGTGATCTTCAAGAACAACGACTGCAACAGATATATGCTAAGCACCGAAAGAATGAGGTAGGCCTATCTGCTGTCATAAGGTATGCGCACATGCTCCAACAAGCCAGGAGGAATCTACAAATTCTAGGTGCTATATATCGCAGAAAATCCTGTTTCAACAGCTTAAATGCATAGGATTATATATTGCAGAGGTCGCAGTAGCATTTAACTCAGCTAATAGCCCTTGTATTTTGCTATCAAAATCGCTACAGTTACTACCATTTTGGTTTCGTGTTTATATAAGAAATGCGATGCCCTGCAGCTTCCCTGACAACCCGATAACTGCAATAACACTTGTTGCAATGTGTAACATCACGATTTCTAAACTCTTTCATATTCCGTCGGATGCAGTGACGTCATTATATCCAGAAAAATGGCATTTGCCACGAACACTGGGGGAGCGGGGAGGAAATGAAAGTCTTTTCTTATGTTTTATTAATTTTGAGTTCGAATTGAAAATTTTTAGATATTCTAAGTGTTTATTGAGATCTTCATCTTTCATTTTAAACAAAGTTGTTTTGAAAGTGGAATTTACCTTTAAGCTTTTTATATGCAAAAGAAAACTTTTGACAGGATTGATACAAGCATTTTCATTTTAATTTATTTTATTTTTAATAAAAACTACAAAAATTAGTATCAGTTCACAAAGTGTGTTTTTTTTTATTATTTTTTTGTTACAAAAATTGTTGCAAATGAAATTTGAATAAAAACCTCCACAAATTAATTAAATGAATTAATAAATAAAATTTGTATTAAAATTCAACAATAACATTCTAATATCCATTATTTCAAATTGACCCTTAGACAAGTGGCAATTAAAAATTCCTCAATAAATCATCCATTTGGATGCACTAAAAGTTTAAATTTTGGTCTTAATTTTTGAAGTTTCTGAAAAACAAATTGTAATAGATAGATAAATAGATTGAAAAATGATCCTTTTGCAGAGCATTCAATGAGCTCCACCATTATAACATTGCAATCAGAAAAGCACTCATTCCCAGTTCTGCAGACTGAGCAGAGACTGCAGATAGAGACTTTTAAACTCCAGATCTGCTCGATTCTTGTGGTTTTATCAACTGAAAAGATTCAATTGCAGGAATTTCGATTACACTGCAATGTCTTAATGCTGCGATTTATCAAAATACTATGAAATACTACCTGGTAACGAAAGGATCTATACTGAAGACCTTTAAAATTAATACAATATACCAAATCAGTAATAATGGAATGTAATTATTTTCTGAGCAATTTACCACATTATCCTTTCTTAAAATCAAAATTCATAAATCAATACAAAAAAAAAAATACTCTATAGAAGCTTTACTAACAAAAAGACAAAAGCAATTGTTGACTTGCCGGAACAATTGAAACCAACTCAAACATAGTATCTTTTGGGCACATTCTCTTATTTGCTGGGAGTATAATAATAACAATGAAACAAAGGTATAACCTTTTTTTAAAGATCAAAGATACAAAGAGTACCTGAAACTTGTTTTGAACTGTTAGTGAATTTAAATGGATGTTCATAAAAGTAGTTTTGTCTGACAGCCATATTCACCAAACAAGATTAAAATAGAATCGCTTAATCCATGATTCAGGATTACATTTTGTATTCATCAACCATTGATTGACTGATTCTCAGACTCAGTTACGATTCTCTGTAAGACTCAAATCTGATTCGTTACGATGAGATGATAGTATGAATATCGAGATATGTGGAAAGTGAAAGGCAGTAATAGTTTTTGCTTTCGACTTTCAAATGCCTATCAAACAATAAACTAATTATAATAATAATTAAATTATTATTAATTAAACAACCCGCGGGTTGTTCCCCAACAGGCCAAAGCCCAACACGGGGTTCTACAATAAAGGACAAACACAAGCATCCATGCCCCAAGCGGGATTCGAACCCGCGACTTGCTCTAAGCAATAAGAAGCAATAAGATCTGAGCCTCAGCGCTCTCGGCCAACAAGCCGGCAATAATTGGAAAATGGTCATTGGAGGATTTTTTTCACGCCATTACCTCCAATTAATGAATTTTCTTTAATTTTTTCCCGCCAGGCTGTGGAATTTTCTTTACTATTTTTCTCTATTTTTTTTTTTTTTTTTTTTTTTAATTAATTAATTAGATCCAATACGTCCATCCAGGGCCTGTATGGCCAGAGGCCGACGAGTTGGGTCCCTGGATGGACCTGGATTCACGACTGCTGTGTGATGGTCGCAGCAGCCGGGGGAGGGTGAAGATTGGCTATCACGGATGGTCGCCCATCCAGTGACGAGCCGTGCCTGATGTAGCTTAACTTCGTAGAAGTTGTTTAGTGAAAGCCCACCAGGCCACGGAAACTAATTCTTTATGCACTCTGTAGCAACAATAAATGATCTATACAAGTTATGTCACCATTTCTAATGGAAAATACTTTTTGAGGTCTTCTCTTCTTAAAGAAATACTAAACGTTTTTAATTCTTCCCTATCATTCCTAAACGTTTTTATAATTTCACTTTCATATGTTTCATCCTATTACATTTTTCTCGCCGCCCCTTTATTATTTCCTATTTGTCCTCCGTCCTGTCCTATCCCAACAGTTCGTCTAATTAATCTCATTTGTTCTCTCCTTTTTTTTCAGCCAATACCGTCTTACTATTCCCCATGCAAACTATATATAAACTCGTCCGTTAGTACAACTTTCATAACTTCAGGATAATTCTCTAATATTCTATTTGCTTTTAGAGAATTATCCTCTTTTGCTTTGATAAAGGATAGGCTCTATCCGAAACGTCAGCTTTTTATTTTGATTTAGATTAATTATTTTTGTTTATTATACCTTATTTTTTATCTAATTTGTATTTTTAATTAATATTTATTATTTAAAGAAATACTACAAATTGTCGTAAAGTCGTCTATCATGTTTCAACTGGGCATGTGTTAATTCTCGATTCGAGAGGTAATCCTTGGACAACATCTAATCAAACAGTGAATCCAACATGATTTTTAATCTGAGAATTTTCTCTTGGTAAATATGAAAAATAGTGCTGATCACTGGTTTGAGTGTTAAAGAAGTTGATGGAGGTCTTACAGTACATCGGGAAAGAAAACACAGAATTCCGACCAGTTTTGCCTTTTATTCCTGGCTTTATCAAGGATGCAAATGAAGATGTATGCAAGATGCCTTTTTATATACAAATTATGTTGGTATAAACAGTCATTGATGGATACAAAATTCATTGATTGGATACACATAAAGGTAAATTGCTAAACAAAGTAGGCTAAATGGTTGTGATTGGTTGAAACATGATGAGCGAATAAGAAAAAGAATACTAACAAGTAGAAACAATTGTCAGTACAATACATGGTAAAATTACAGAGAATTAAATAATACAAAGAGCAAAGGAATTAATAAATGTAAAACAAAATAGCATTAACATAAGTGCAACAATAAAAAGAAAGTAATTAAAGTAGGTCAGCAATAGGCAATAGCATGGAAATAAAGTTGAACATTGTTTGAGAATTGATGAGTTTATCTGGCTTTGTAGATTTTGATTGCTTCTAAAACGGCAGTCTTGAAAGGGTCATTAGAACGGTGAACAACGGACATGACGTCGTTCCGGTTGGAGGGTTTATGTCCATTATCCAGAAGGTGGACGGCATATTGTGACTTCTTATCTTATTTTAGGTAAGAAGTGATGTGCTCTTTGTATCTGATGGCGAAGTTCGAGAGCTTAAACCAATGTAGTAGCTATCGCACTGACTGTAGACACCGGATTGGGAGTATATGTCAAGGGTACGAGATAAAGGTGGGTTGAGAGAATGTTTGCAAGATGGGGGTGTGCAGAAAGAAACACATAGGTTGAAGTAAGTGAGGAACTTGGAAAGACTGTAGCAATGAGGGCTGAGGAAAGGAATAAATGCCCATTTGCTAGGTTTTGTAGCAGGGAGGGGGGAACAGCGTAAGGGACATTTTCTGGAGCGTATAAGCTTGGAAACAGTAGCCGTTGGTGGAGGCGAGGAACTCATTGGATCTGTCAGAAAGTTTTAGGGGAAAGTTAAGGGCACAACAAGAAAACGAAAGAAGGCAAGTTTGTGGGATGAAGGATAGGCTGAGGATGCGTGGATCAGATTGGAGGAGGTGGTAGGTTAATGGTAGATGTTGAAGAAAAGATGGTCAGTGTGTGGGTTACGGGAGACAATCACGTCGAGTTATTGGATTCAGACCCAAAAGTGAACTGTACATGGGGGGAGAAGGAATTGAATAGTGTGGTGATAGGGGTGGTTGTAGAGGAGTCGAAAATTATCAGGATATCAACAGAATACTTATAATATAAAGAATATATGAATAAGAACAGAGATTGACCTTGCCGATCTGTGAATGTTCTGGTGAGAAGGAGGAGGCGATGGATTCCACTATTTCCACAAAGAATTGTTCTAAAATACAATTGAGATATAGTGGAACCCATCGCCTCCTCCTTCTTATCAGGATATCATCGACGTATCGATGATAGGATAGGATAGTGGAATTGAATAGCAAGGCAGTAAGATTGGTTTGTTCTAGGTGTTGGAGGAAGACTTCAGAAAGGAAACTGCTTAGTAGGAAACCCATGCTGAGGCTGTTAGTCTGGGAATAGGTGGTGCCGTTGAAGGAGAAATAGTTCTGGGTGGAAATGACATAAGATGGATTGATGCTTCGGAAGGGAGGAGGGAAATAAAAGGTGTTCGAGGATATTCAAGGTGTCGGGAATGGGGACGTTAGTGTAGAGGTTGACGACATCGAGGTACATGAGACAATGATTTGGGTTTGTCTGGAAGTTTGCAAGCTTTTTAGTTATATCTAAAGAATTGATTACATTATAGGTATTAGGGAGGAGCTTACGGTTAAATAAGAATTTGGAAATGAATTTGGCTATGCCGTGGGCAGGGATAGGAGTGTAGTTGACGACAGGATGGATGGGCATGTTTGGTTTATGGACTTTGATGAAAGCATTGAGGTTGGGGGAACGTGAGTTAGGAGGGATCAGGCAGTGGAGGTGTTTGAAGTGAGGGGACTTGTTGATGGTATAAATGATGAATCTCTGATATTTGAGGGTGGGGTCGGAGGATAGGGAAACAAAACTATGGGAGGAATGGAAATCTAGTACCTTGTTGATATAGTCAGTACGGTGAATCACTACAGATTGAATTGTTTATGTATCCAGCCAATCTACAATTTTGTATCCACCAATCAGTGACTGCTTATACCAACATAATTTATATAGAAAAAGGCATCTTGCACGCCTCTTCATTTGTATCCTTGATAAAGCCAGGAATAAAAGGGAAACCGGTCTGAATTCTGTATTTTCTTTCCTGATATGTATTGCAAGGCGTCCATCAACTTCATCAAGAAGGACAGTATAGAGAACTCTCCATTTCATAATATTGAGTGTTAATGGTGAACATGGCTGTGAGTCAACCTCAGTTACAATTTAAAACAATGGAAATAGCATTTCGTTATTGAGTATTAATGCGATTTTATTTATTAATTTATTTAACTGATTTATTGACATTTTTATTCAAATTACCATCTATAACAATTTATGTAGTATTCTTCAACTTTTCTGCTTAATATTGTTTTTTGTTTTGCAATTTTTCCCCCTTTCAAAAATTGGCTTGTCATTGCAGTATTGAAAGAGTCAGTGAAATCAGATAACCTTTTGTTATGTCTCCTGTAAATATTGCTTTGAAATGCTAACAAATCTAAAAAAAAATTGCCACTTCAATCTGTACATAGTGTTCCTCTATGGTCTTTTTAAATTAAATATGTATCAGTAATGGGAATTTCTAACATTTTGAGTTATGGATCCATTCCATTCTTTAAAACTCACTTTTTTTCCAATAAAAAATAAATAAATTCCATTCTGATTTTAACAATTTTTAACAAAGCGAAGGCATTTTAGCAACATAACTCCTTTATTAAAGGATCGAACTCTATTGCCTGTAGATAAATACCAGAATTTTTATTTTTTGGAATTGTTTGTTTTATTCTTCTTTTTTTTTCGATGATGATACATAGTATGAAATGGATAATTCTGTTTTTGAAGTTTTAATTAAAAAATAATAATAAAATGATGCTAATAATGATAATGAACGTTTTTTTTTTAATAATGCTTTGCCACTTTAATTAGAAATGTATTTATTCTCTGAAAAAAGACCAAAAATATAAGCATGATTGTAAACTATTTTTAATAAATCTTTTATAATAAGTATTTTTTCTATGTCTACTTCCACAAAATAGTGTGCAATAATTCATGTTATTGAATCTTAAAAGTGCAATCACGCAGATAAAATTTTAAACCTATTCCTTGGATGTCATAAATAACATTTTAATGTTTGCTTTGTTCAGTTAAATTGCTTGCATTTTTACCTCAAGAATTTTTATTGTGATATTCACAGTTGAGATCATTTGCAAATAATAATAATAATAATAATAATAATAATAATAATAATAATAATATTAATAATAATTTAATGAAACTTTTCTAATTTTTTTTTCAAAAAAAAAAAAAGGGTTTAAGTAATTTGTAAAATAAAATTTCTGTTCATGAAACAATTCAAATTATTGTTCAGATTTGTTTTTGTTTTTTTTTGTTGGTTTTGACTTTAATTATTCATGTTTCATTTGAAATAATAATTAATTCTTATTTAAAAGTTTCGATGAACTCTGCATAAATTACACGTCTACTCACAACTATCTGCTCATTTTATAACTTGATTTTATTTCAGAACTTATTACATTATGCGTGTTGGTTTAAAAGTTTATGAAATCACTTAATAATATCAAAAGATAGTTAATAAGGGAGATCATTGTTAAACAGTGACAAGTGTTCATTATCATAACGGCATTATTATCTACACTGTTGGCTTTTAATGACATCAACTTGTTGGGTGTTTTTTTTTTGACTAGAGGTAATTTAAGTTTCATGATTAAAGTGCAACTGAGATTTATTTATTTTTTTTTTTTAAAGAGTATACCGTATGTGCTATCTATTGGTCAACACAAATGCAGGGTTAGTAAGAAATAAGTGTCCCCAGTTCAAGGAGCTCTGGAGTATAAAAATCACGTTCTATTGCTCCAAAGACACAAAAATTTGTATTATAATTATGCCTTTGTCATTTATTAAATTAAAAATTCCTACAATATCTTAGTCTCATTCCTCTAATCTTTTAGTGTCGAGGATGCTAACATTCCTTGATCCTGTAGTGCATTAAGGCTAGCAGGGGATTGGCCTACTGTGGCTCAGCTTGGTCACCAAGCTGTTAGAAAAGACTCTGCTTTTAACGACTGCTGTAAAGATGGTAGCAGTAACCGGGACCGACGGCTTCGAAGCATGGGGGAGGGGGGGATAAGGATTGTATGTCACTAATGGTCACCCATCCAGTGACTAGCTGTGCTCGATGTTGCTTAACTTCAAAGAGCTGGCTTGATCTGAGAAACTCACTAGGCCATGGCCTCTCGTAAATTAAAATAAATAGTAAAAAAATCCGTCAGTAGGTAGCGCTGGAGCACACACAAAATTATTGAATATGCTTACACATATAACAGGTATCCCAAAAATGAGCAACAGTTTGAAAAATCAGATAACGAAAAAGGAAGATGATTGAAGTGTACGGTTTGCTACGTTCTGCTTAGGAAACCAGGGAATTTATTCGCACCA
This sequence comes from Rhysida immarginata, assembly GCA_023313115.1. Classification (NCBI taxonomy): domain Eukaryota; kingdom Metazoa; phylum Arthropoda; class Chilopoda; order Scolopendromorpha; family Scolopendridae; genus Rhysida; species Rhysida immarginata. The sequence continues at coordinate 990,830 of JAHWFO010023077.1, read as the reverse complement.
AGTTTTAAAGTTATTTACAAAGTTCGTCAACAGATGGCGCTGTTATTCTCTACGCATTCCGTCCCATCAGATCAGCATTCTGTACCTCGCTCAGTATTCGACTAGCGTATGCTTCGAAAATGGTTTATTCATTGGAACAGCGGATATTTCTTGTTTTGGAGTTTGGATATTTTGAAAACATTGTTTATAGTTTTCCCCCATCAACAGCGCCATCTGTTGACAAACTTTGTAACTAATTTTGAAACTTGGTGCGAATAAATTCCCTGGTTTTCTAAACAGAACGCAGCAAACCGTACATTTCTATCGCCTTTCATTTTTTGTTAATTGAATTTTCAAATTGACGCTCCTTTTTGGGACACCTGGTAAATGTTTAATATGTAGCACTAAAACTGCTCAATATGTTCCCCTTCATCTTGAACAATGTGCTCTAATTGCAAAACCATATTTTCCACAGCTGAACGGAGTGAGTCTGCTGGAATATCTAGAACATGGCACTGAATGCTGTCCTTCAGATCTGGCACAGATGCAGGTCTTCTATGGTAGACTGTGTCCTTCAGGAAATCCCATAACCAATAATCGTTTTGTTTCACTTGTTCAAAATAATTAAATATGCAAATAAATAAATATTCGTGTTACAGTGCTATCTGTTGGTGAATTGGGTACTTAAATTTATTTAATAAATGTCAAGTGCATCATTCAATTTATCTGTAGTGCAAATATTGTCTCATTTGGAGCAGTTGAATGCACTCCAGAGCTCTTTGAAATTGGAAACTTATTTCTCACTAACCCTGTACATAGTACTGTTTAGATTTAACAGCAGTCTCCTGAGTGCTGATTTGTAAGAAAATCTTTTACTAGTTTTTCTAATTACCAGTTTAATAGGCACTATGGAGGAGTAGTGGCTGGTTCTTTTTGCATGAACAATGTTCAGTCTGATGTCACTGCAGTTTTGAATCTGCTTCTACTAAAATGTTTGTTTACCATTCTCCATCCTCCTTGCACACACAAGATTTTGCTCCTGCTATTTTCTGTTTCTCAAAGGTAAGCTCCACGGAAAAATTTGACTTTATTTTTTTGCATCATGACATTAATCCAGGTTAATAAAGTATATACCATTCAAAATTTTTCAATTTATCCTAATATTTTATTAAAAAAATGTCTCTGGTCATCCCATCCTTTCTCCAGAGAACACTGCAGAACTTGAGGTCATTTCCTGTTACGAGAACCTGAGGGAATTTTGTCACCTAGTCGCTTTCGATTCTACGTATTGCAAGAGTTTGCTATCCTGTTTACTATCAGAATGACTTTAAATTGTTCTCTGTTTGGCTCTGTAAATAAGAAATCTGATAGAACAGCTGTGATAGAAACTTCATGTTTCATAGGTTTCTACAATCAGAATCGATTAAGAAGCCGTGGATTCCTCTTTGCAAAGTGAGGGAACTGCTATCCAAATGCAAACATTGTCTTTTGCTCATTTCATTTTAAAGCGTTATGCTATTTCGACGATCCTGCATTGTCAGTTAAAATGAAATTCATTGAAACTCTATTCTGTTCCATCTTTAAACAGGCCTAAGTCTGGTGATCTTCAAGAACAACGACTGCGACAGATATGTGCTAAGGATAAAGTATGAATGAAATAGGCCTATCTGCTGTCTTAGTTATGTGTACACACTGCAGTGCTGGAGATCTCGTATCAATGGTTTAATGTATATTGCTGAATATCGCAGAAGTTGCAGTAGCATTTAATTACGCTAATGACTCTTGTATATCGCTGTCACTGTTATCAAAATCACTACAGTTACTATCTCTCTCTGGTTTCGTATTCGTATCCGAAATGCGATGCCCCATAACATTTGTTGCAATGTGTGACGTTACGATTTGAAAACTCCTTCGCAAGTTGTGACGTCACAGCTTGCCATAACATGGCACCAGTGTCGATCGCAAGGAGAGGAGAAAAAATGAAAGTTTCTCGTTTATTTTATTAATTTCGAGTTTGAATTGAAAATTTTTATATATGCTACGTGGTATTGATATCTTCAACTTTCATTTTAAACAGTTATTTTTGATGTGGAGTTTACCTTTAAAATAAAGTGAAAATAGCCAGTATTTTCAAATAGTGAATCAGTATGACAGAAAAAAAAATAAAATAAGACTAAATTAAATTTACATTCACCAACCAATTACGAACATCTAATACAGTCTTGCTCTCCCCTGTTCCTGTAGAACTGCCTAGATTCTTTTGGGCATTGATTCTACAAGGTGTCTTAAAAGTCCACAAGATTACTGGCCTATGCCTCCTGTATGGCAGTCCAAAATTGCATAGTAGTAGCCTGTTGAGGGTGTGTTTGTCAGATCACCTATTCCAATTCATCCAAAGAAATTCAAATGGATTTGAATTGGATGACGGCCAAAATCTGCTGCATGTTCCTTCAACCATTTGCTCACAATTAAGTCCTTATGACATGGATCATAGTACTAATGAAAGATATCATCACCTGCAGGGAAACGGTGAGCATATAGGATGCAAATAATCTGTGATGATAAGTATTCAATCTCATTAATATATTGATGAACTCTGATTAAATAATAAAATAGAAGGAAAAGTGGAATAGAAAACTGCTAGACCACAAAGAGAAACAAGATAGAATACCGAAATTACAAATTTGTGCATCTCCTTCCTTTACACAAATTCTGATTAAGGAACTCGGACAATGCCAAAAAAAAATTCCCCACGCCATCACATAACCACCAACAGCCTGCCCAATTAACATCAGATAGGAAAAGTCTCAATATGCTCCTATGTCTGGAACAATTGGAATCAAGACATGTGAGACCAAGCAATATGGGAAAGGAACCTACAATGGGAAAAGTAATGCCAAGTTAAATCAGCTGTTAAATCAGCCAAGCAACAGGTCGATGGGTTTGTGCATTTCTATCCAAAGTTATATTGCAATGCTAGCTGGTGAATGATGGCGCATTGGTTGTCTTTGATGAGCCTAAACATCCTTTGGCTTTGGGTAATGGTTTTTTATTGATCAAATCCTCTTGAAACATTGATCTGTGAAAACATAAAAAGATGAATGTTTCCTTAGGCTAGCAACTGCTCTTTTCTCACACCACATTTTGAAGTCTATTAGGTCTGAGAAAGTAATATTACAAATGGTCTAGTATTGATTCAGATATAAGTAAATAACAATTGGCTATTATTAAGCAATACAAAAGGATTTAATACCCCTTAAGTGTTCTACCTTAATGTGAAGCATTTTGACCTGTAAAAACCCCTGTATTTGCGGGATGGCATTATACAAGGGGGGAAAATTAGCATTACAATGATCCCCTCCTTCCCCAGGTGTTGTAGCGCTAAGTTTTCCCTCTTGTATAATGCCATCCCACAAATACAGGGGTTTTACAGGTCAAAATGCTTCGCATAATAGTAGAATACTTATGGTAAATGGCTGTTTCATTTTAAAGAAAACTTCATCACAAGAAAACAACCGATGCCCAAATTAAAGAAGCAGTATAATATAAATACATATATACAGACTTATAAAAGTAAATTATTCATTCAGGAACTTATTGGGTGTAATAAACAGTGTAGTCACTCTTGATTGGATAATCATAACAGGTCAAAAACAATATTTAAAGCCTTGTCAAAGTCGACTTGTAATTGGTTCAAAGTTTTTCCTCATTTTATCATGAAAATTTTGATATTCTCCAGTAGTTCAATCTTGCTACGATTGCTGGAAATCTTTCCAAAGTTGTGTTTATGTTTCAGCTTGGCGAGATTTGCTTTCACCATGAATAAGAGAACGTTTGTTACTTACAACTTTTTTGCAATTGGTAAAATGCAGTTTTTAATTGAAAAAATAATCTTTTCAAACGAAAAAATGTAATTTTCAAAATTAAAAATGTGGTTTTCAAAATAAAAAATGCAGTTTTCAAAATAGAAAATAAATAGAAAAAAATTCATAAACTTTAAGTCAAAGGAACCAAATAATCTAATTATATATATTGTTACAGTATGGTAAATTACAAAATTGTATTATATAAATATTAGTACAGGGTGATTATAAATGATTCATCGGGTTTTAAAAGACTGTATTGCGCAAAGTAATACGCACAAAATAATGAGTGTTACATGTAAAGAACCAGAAACTGTCCACCAGTGCCGGCCCGAACAAAAGCGGGGGCCCAGTGCAAAATTAACTTGCGGGGCCTAGTGCGGTTGCACCGTTCGCACCGCCTTCGGGCCGGCCCTGCTGTCCACATTTTAGTCATGACATTACAAATGTTCAATGTGCACCCCCTTGCGGTAGTCCAGTTCGGCCCACATGCGTCCCAGCATTTCCCCATTGACGTTAATCTGAGCTGCGGTAATGCGGTATCGTGCTGTCTCCTAGTCCGTCATACAGAAGTCCGCATGCGCGAAATTTAAATTTGGATATATTCTCTTTCATTTGGTGATTGTTACGAACGAGTGCTATCAATAGCTTGGAAGCTATAAGACTTCAAAACCCGATGAATCATTTATAATCGTCCTGTATTATAAAATTATAGATTATTGTACAAATTAAACAAATTACTGTAGATATAGTGTAAAAAGGCATAAAAACTGTAGAAAAGCATTGGATATTACATACTACGTATTACCAGAAGTAAATAACTGTATACAGTAAAAAACAAAAATTCTATTCTATTCATTGTCATCATCATTATCATTTTGAGGAATTTCTGGAAGATCATTTAAAATTTCAGTTTGCTGAATGCACGACACTAAAAATTAGATTTCTCTGTTCATCAGTAGTATTGGCATTTTTACCGCCTCTATGGCAACCTTGTTTATTTTGTGGTTGCTTAGCTTGTTCTTCCTAATTATGGAATTAGTAAAAAATTTACAGTGTAATGTTTTATGTAAATTGTGGAAATTGTTTTACAGTATGTATTTTAGCCTATATTCGCATCACACACGTTTCCTGAGCTCCTCTTGCCCGTCGTCTGCTTAATTTCGTCGCCGTTTATGTAATACAAATAATTGCCACTAGAGGGTAAGGGAGAGTGGGGCAACTAAAGTTCTAGCTAGATAGAGCTTTATGGGCAACTGGGGCACTTTTTTTTTTTTTTTTTTTTATTTTCTTATATAGTAAATTATTTTGTTTCTTTGACTTATATGTTTATGAATTTTTTCTATTTATTTTTTTTTTCTAATTCAAAAACTGCATTTTTTATTTTGAAAACCACATTTTTTCAATTGAAAACTACATTTTACCAATTGCAAAAAGCTGTAAATCAGTCCACATATTCTGTAGAAGTCAGATGTGTCTCATCTAAAGTGAACCAATAGCCAACTTCTAAAATACAAATCTGACAGTGTACTTTCACTGGAGGAATTATTGTACTTTTATGTGTAGTACATATCCCATTTCTAACAAAACAGATGCCATTTCGAATATGGAAGCCAAGTTTGAAATATGCAATGGAAACCCCTATTTTAATGGTATTTTCAGATTGTACACACAGTTTGAGAAATGTTTTATTCTTGGTGTTTTATCAATTGATTTAACCATTTAGGAGACAGAAGCACTGAAAGTGTGGTGTTTTTGGGTTTAAAAAAAAGGCAAAAAAAAAAAAAAAAAAATTGTTCTTAAACACAGTGGATTATAAAATGGATAGCAGTGTTATTATTTGAACATAACATTTTTACTGTAAGCACATCTGTCGGCGATTGCAGAAACCTTTCTAAATGCAGTAGCGTTCCCTCCTCCAATGCATTGCACACAGCTCGGATCCTGGACTTCATATTCTCAGATGCTGTTAAACTGTATCTTTAACCGCCCTCTAAAGAAACATGTCAAGAGGAGTTAGATCGGAATGAACTATAAGATCTCATTAACATTGCAGTCGCCACCATCGACTCGGGTGTGCTACACAGAATTTGGGCAGAATGTCATCACATAGAACACTTGTCTTAAAAAACTTACATTCATATTATTCTGTAATAAAGTGGATGTTTTCAACTGGACTAGTTTTGAATCATCCTGTACATATGGTCCCTAGGGTGGGAATGACTGGAACATCCGTCCTACAGTCCAGATTTGGCACCATTCGACTTTCACCTCTTCGGCCCACTGAAGAATCACCTGGGTGGTCACAATTTCCTGGATATGGTTAGACCGAGGGGACCATTCAACCGGTCCTGCTTGACTAATCCATCTGCCATGGAAAGTATTTGTAACGGCGTACCGTCAACTTTTTTTTTTTTTGTTTAAATTGATGAACAGTTTGTTTTTTGGCTTTTCTTTAAATCCAAACACACAACACTTCCCACAGTTTCACTGCCTCTATCTCCTAAACAGTTGGGTCAATTGAAAAAACACCAAGAATAAAACATTAATCAAATGTTGTGTACATTCTGAAAATACCTGTAAGAATAGGGGTTTCCATTGCACATTTCAAAGTTGACTTCCATATTCGAAAATGGCATCGGTTTTTTGGAAATGGAATACACATAAAAGCACAATAATTCTTCCATGGAAGGTATTCTGTCAGATTTGTATTTTAGAAGTTGACTGTCGGTTCACTTTAGGGAGACACCCTGTAATTATATTATTTATTATTATTGTTGTTGTCTAATTTCGTTTGTTTATGGGTTCAAAATAGTATTTTGCTTTGGTCAAAATATGTTGGATTTAGATTTTGTAAATGATGTCTCTTTTCCTATAAAGTTTTAATGTGTGCTTTATACCTTGAATTTCAAACCTTTGGTATTTAAGTTATTTTCTTCAAATTGGGAACTACTGTCTTGATGTATATTTATTAGAAGTTTACTTTTTTTTTTGATGTGACTTAATTTTTATTATTCTTGGAACATTATTTATATTTTTTATTTTTGTAAAAACCATTTGAATATTATACATGGATTAATTTTGTTTGATTTGTTTTCTTTTATTTTTTTTTTCTTTAGTTTGAAATAAATATTAATAAAACTTTTTAGAATTATTTTAATTGGATATTCTTTTTTTTTTCCTAAATATGAATTTTTAAAGAAGGCTGAAGAAGATTTGGAGAACATATCTCGCAGCCCTGCTAATTGCTTTTTCTAGAGTGTTTAGTTTTTGCTAAGAATTATACAGAGATTATGTAGTAGGTTATTGCTTTTTGTTGGTCTTTCAAATAGTAATTATTCATTAAATAATGGCATCTTAAATCCAAAATACAAAATGAGTTTTATATTATTTGTCAATATAAAGATGAACAAATAATATAAATAAGCACACTGGAGAAAAAAATTAGTCACTTTGAGAGTTCTACGTTGCTTCTATGTAAAATCGGTAAATAGCCCGCGGCAATGGATAGGCCACAATGCTGAAATTCAATCGTTGCGTGGCATTGGTCAAGTTTGGCTAGAGAGCAGCCACACTTCCGTGAAACACATTTCGTAGCTCCCCGGCCTACCATACCACTTTGTCCTGCTGCTCTTTCACTTCGTCGACATGTCATTTTACAAACACATCTTACATTTCATTTTGACACCTGTTGCAAGGCTATTTCACAAACCGATTTTCCACAATGGTCGTATTCGATAATCATGCCATGTTCAAAGTCACGGAGCTCTGCCAACTTACTCATTATCTGTCTAATGCACATATATAAGCTTTCAGTTCTCCGCCAGCACATTTATATTATTTGATGATATACACTGCTGGTCAAAAGTATTCATACCCCATAGCAGTTTCAAAGAATCGTATAGAAAAATAGAAAATTGAATTTATTATAGAGTACAACATTCAAAATAACACACAATGGTTGAATTTGGTAATAATACATTATTATTTTCAATTATAAAAAATAAATAAGAAACTAAGCATGGACAAAAGTATTCATACCCTTCTATTAATAATTAATATGACCTCCATTTGCACGAATTACACTCTGCAAATGTTTGGCATACTGTGAACAAGACGTTTACACAATGCTGGATCCAATTTAGCCCATTCCTCCTTGCAAATTTCCTTTAATTGTTTGAGATTCGTTGGATGTCTCTCTTTGACCATTTTCTTTAATTCGGCCCAGCATCTCTCTGTGGGATTGAGATGGGGAGATTGACTGGGCCATGGATCAAGTATTTCAATCTTGAGGTTTTTCAAAAAATGTTTAACTTCTCCAGAGGTATGCTTTGGGTTGTTACCATGTTGAAATATGTAACGACGGCCAATCAGTTCACTTGCGGAAGGTATCATGCATGTTTCCAAAATCTCCTTATACTTCTCAGAATTCATGATTCCATCAATAATGAAAAGTTGTCCAGGTCCTGAAGAACTAAAGCACCCCTGTAGCATAACATTACCACCGCCATATTTTACAGTTGCTTTCAAACACTCTTCTTTCATTTCCTCTCTGAGAAAGCGCCAAACAAATTCACAGCCATCGCTATTAAATAAATTTATCTTTGTTTCATCTGTCCACAAAATATGTTCGAAAAATGTCTGTGGCTTTTCTACATGTTTCTTAGCAAATTGCAGCCGTTTTATCATATGAATTCGTTTCAGTTTCTTCTTTGCCACACAGCCTCAAAGTCCTATGACATTCAAATGTCGACATACAGTTCTGCTCAACAAGTCCAGAATTTTCCAATTCAGAACTGATCCTCTTTGACGATATTTTTCTATTCTTCTTAACTGTATGCTTCAGAATTCGTTTTGTACGGTCACAAATTTTTGATGCTCTTGCTGATCTTGGTAAAGATGATGTCACACCTGATATCTTGAATTTTTTTACGATGGATTACACAGTTGAAATAGGCAAATCTAATTGTTTAGCTATTTTCTTATAGCCTTCACCTTTGGAGTGGAATTTTATCACCTTTTCCCGAGTTTCATTGGAGTGTTTTTTGATTTTAGGCGTTTTCAGCAAAATCGCAGAAAAACATGAAAATTATACAGCACAATGGTGGTTTAAACGTGTGGTGAGATTAAAAAGTAATGGAATGTCATGATGTGCAACTTACTCTTTAAATCACGGTTCTAATTTGAATAGAACATTCCCATTTCATTGGGGTATGAATACTTTTGTCCATGCTTATTTTCTTATTTATTTTTTTTGTAATTGAAAATAATAATGTATTATTACCAAATTCAACCATTATGTATTATTTTGAATGTTGTACTCTATAATAATTTCGATTTTCTATGGTAACATACAATCTCTGACATTTAAGTTCAGAGAATGACGTCACACCCTAATCTGTGCGAGCTTCACGCGAGTAACAATGCATGTGAATACAAGCCCAGTCATTGTTTAAGCAAGTTCAAACAGGTCACGTTTGTGCATGCAATGGTTTAGCAGATGCTCGTTTCTTCAGTTGAAGGTGTAGCATGCACACGTAACTGTGGATAATGAATCAAAGAGGAGCACTGCCGTAATCGTTGTAACAACCCCCCCCCCCTCCCCGAGACGATTTTCTCGTTTCTTTTGTTAAAAAAAAAATTCTTGATAAATGCAATTATTGTATTGATTTCCTGATAATTTTATTCAATGATGAAAAAAACTCATATTTATGTGACAAATCGATCTTGGAAACGTACTCAACAATGGACTCACGCACAACAATGTGGTTATTAATATCAGACTGAAAAAAGAACTTGACAGTTAGTTGTGGCCGAGCGAGGAGAGAGAGGAAAAGCAGGAGTGAAATTTTGGAATACGAAGGGCAAGCAGCTCACCTCGGGGAGCTTGCGCGACTGAAGAAAAAGAAAGATGACGACAAACGACTGGACTACAGAACGGAGACATTTCACCGAGAGCTGTGGGCCTTAGACGAGATTCAGCGTCAAGAATTCAGAAGCCTTGCGACCTCGACGACTCAATAATTGCGTTCGGCCAGACGTACCATAATAATTCATGGACGTTCGTACCACCAACCATAAGACGACAACAGGAAAAGTAATATCCATTTCTTTCTATTTTCCGTTTTGGGGACCCTGTGATAGAACTGATTTTGTTAACATCAATCCAACAACGTATAAGAAATCTTTCCGATGAGGATTTTTAGCCGTATTGCTTGTTCCTTGGGTCTAGGGTAGGCTCCCCTCTACTAACGTTACCTACCCTATCCCGATATTATTAGTTTAGATTTAGTTTTCGACCCTACCCCCCCACTCAGTCCAAGTCTTTTCCATCCCCGACAAGGACAATTTCTTCAAGCGGTGACACTGTATTATGATTGTAACCCCAGACGGACCCCTTAATTTCTTGTTGATGAACTCTATGCAGATTTTAAACCTAAAGTGAAAAGAAAAAAAGAAGGAAATAATAATAAAAAAGATTAATAAGGAAAAATTAAGAAAGAAGTAGAATAAAGAGAAAGACGTTTACCCAATTAATGAGACTTACCTAGAGTAATCACTTCAATCCAGGACTAAAAAAGATAAAGACACACTAAAATAAGAAAACTGTTGACGTTAATATTAAGATGATAGACTCATAGATAATCCCTTGAGAGTGTAGTAAACATCAATTAATTTATTACGACTAAAATTTAAAGTTTAAAGAAAAATACTTAACAGATGTGATTTTAGGAGAAACTAATACGATCGAAAAAACAACCGTTTCCCGATAACAACAAAAGGAATAATTAAGACTCAAATTTTATTTAAGAGAACTTATTTGTGCGATATCAATTTTTACAGACATTTACTTCTTATGTTTCAAGACGAAGTTGATTTCAATATTTTAGTGAAAGACAACAGAATAGACTTTTATTTACTTGTTATTTTAATTAATTGCTTGTTGAATTTTTTTCTTTTGTTTGACCTCAACACCTGTGAGGTGCCTGATCTCTTTAATTATTGTTTTAGAATTAATCTCTTGAGAATAAACGTTATCCTTCACAGGTCTTTAGGAGGGACCAACCAATTACGTCTGATACTTATTTCCCAATACGAACTAAAGATCTTATTTAATAGAATTGCGAGTCACCGGATTGATCTGTACTCTCGATCAAGAATAGGACGCTATATCGTGCAACAGTTTCTGGCCAACAAAGGGGTCATATCCATAGCCCATCCACCTTATTCACCAGACTTGGCACCGTCAGACTTTTTCTTGTTCCCACGTCTGAAACTGGCCTTAAAGGGTCACAGATTTGCGTACATTCCAGACATTCAAGCAAATGTGTCACGTGAACTTAAAGCCATCCCTAAGGAGCTTCCAGGACTTATACACCTGATCCCAAAAGTGTATTGCCTTCCAGGGTGATTATTTCGAAGGACAATAAAGTAAATGTGGCTCTTTGTGTTACCATTGATGTTATTTATCCACAGTTAAGGTAATTTGGTTTTTATTTTGTTATATACTTGTGGCTCTATCTGTTTTGCATTTTGTTGTGTGAACTCATTCACCGAACTTAATTGTCAGAGGTTGTATTTTTCTATATGATTCTTGAAAACTGTTATAGGGTATGAATACTTTTGACCAGCAGTGTATGTGACCACGTGGAAGCAAAATCTACTTTTTTGGAAGGGTATCCAGATTCTTTTGGCTATATAGTATATTATTAAGAGACCAAAGAATATAGGGTAAAAATTCATTCTCTGTTCATCTCTGGCAACACTATTCAACACATAAAATGTTATGGAAATGAGAGTAGCTAATTTTGACTAATTAGGGGTCACTGAATTCAAAAATGACATTGAAATTTTTAGTTTAACTCTAATTATCACATTGCAGCTATGACCTGATTCAAATTACGGATTCTCCACTAAATATTGGGTGCCACGTTTAAACTGTTGGGAGCATTCTCACAGCACTGTGCTATTATGTGATCGGCTATCGCCTCTGCATGTTTATCACGTGTGATCAGTGGTGATGTTGCCTGGATGGGTTTTCAGTTCCTATGAAGTGATTAACAACAGTAATTGTATTGTTGAGTGCTTCCATGAGAATTTCATTCATCTGACTTTCTGCTCTAAGGCAAGTAGAAAAATCCCCCAACTCTCTGTAAACAATTCCAACAATTTCTGCTATGTATGTGGAGAAGTGACATGTAATTAATGCTACTATCTCGAAAACAAGAGCTAACCAATCAATTCAAGCATCATTTCGTCTTCAGTGACCTCGAAAACAAAACAAAATAATATTCGTTGCACCATAATATTCAATTTTTCTAAATTTGTTTGAGAGTGCAATAACCATAATTATGCTTCAGTCTCTAAATTTCTTTCTACACTTAAGATTTTAAATAGATAGTATCTTAATGGAAGCTCAGGCTTCATTTCTCTGCTGTCAGTGCTCATATCATTATTGTTAAATTCTTTGGCTTATATGAGGAGCCGGCATGCAAAAGCTCACAGGTCCACGAAATACAAATGTTGAGTATAGATGAAAAACACAAATAACAATGATCTTACAATTGATAGTCATAAAAAGGTTATGGTAATTGGCTTATTGATCTTAGAAATCATTTTATTTAACACCTATAAATCAGAACTTAATAGTGCATTAAATAAATAATATTTAAATTTGGACATGTGAGGTTATGTCTGGACAGTTAGTACATGTGAGCTTATGCACAATTCATAATATGGATATGTGAAGTTATAATTGAAGCATTAAGCAGTCTTATCTTTTCAATAAAAATAGTTTATTGTACAAAATACTATTGTTATAAATGAAATACAAATATATAAATTCTAAAATGTTGGGGACAGATTTTAACTTATATAATGTACGTAAAAATTAACTTTTTGCGATAATTAATTTCAATTATAATAAATAATTGCTAAAATAAATGTTCGCTGAATTAATTTTTTGCGCTAATGTTCTTGTTTAGACGTGAATAGCATGGTAGTCTTCCAAACAGTCACATAAAACATCGTATCTTCATTATTCTCAGATGTTGGCCACTTATTTCACGTAACAGTTCTTAAAAACATTTGGATCTTTTTTTTATGGATACGCTTTTCCTTGATGAGGGCTTGTTTTTCTGTACCTGCTGCAGTCCGTGATGGTGTTGTCTAGCATGGCACAATAACCACAAACATCAGAAGCTGGTGAGCGAAAATCAATGTTAAATACCTCAGAAAATATTCTGCGAAACATTGTCAATGACACTTTTAAATTAGGTGTTGTCACAGAATTATTAAATATGGCGTGGAGTTCTCTAATAGAGAAATCACTTTGTAGGTAAATTCTTTTGGAATTTTTTCTATTATAGTGGCTCTCAACCCTATAGATTGCTAATAAATTTCCTTGCAGCGTTTTTTTTTTTCACTTCCGATTTTTGGCGACTCTATTTCCATCTCTGTTCTCTATAAAATCTTCTCCCAATTTCAGTTTTTTCAAAATCTGCCTTACATGGTCTGCAGAAAACTTAGTTAAATGTAAAAAAAAGTTTTACATATCGTGGTTTGTTGCCCACGAACTGTAGGAAATCTGTAACTTGCTGACACAGTATGCGGTTTCTTTTTGGTTTCTGGTTCCAGGCAACCAAGCTGGCGAGGGCGTCGACGTTTCACTTGAGAGAACTGGATGCATCTGCTGACCATTTGGTCTTGAAGTTGTTTGTCACTTGTACTGTACAGTTTGTTACGGAACTCCAAAACGTCTGTAGGCCGTATTTTACTACACTGAAATACTTTGCTATTATGATTACATGGCGTCAACGTATTAGCACCATATGGTTTAGAATATCTTGATTTTTTGGCCACATTACGTCGAGAGACGTTTTACTGCCGAGTTCCTAGTTCCTTCACGAGCATTAAGCCTTCATACTCACTTTATTCCATATTAAAATATACAAAAACAATATTAAAATATAAAACTCGATCAAAATGTAGTCATGACCTCCAAAACAAACACTGCAAGACCTGTAAGAAAGAAAACAGCTGACAGTCACATGACTAAATCGACTTTCCCCATTGGCTGAGTGGATCTGTGAGGTTTTGAAGAAATCAGAATAGTGGACATGTGAGTGTTTGCTCTGAACCAGTACTTTTTGAACGACTATTTAATGGGTTTGGTGTGTTTTTTCTCAGTTTGACACAAATAAACACATAACTCTTGTTATGGTAAATACGCAACCAGTGCTAAATAAATAAAAAAAATTTTGTGACTTGTGAGCTTTTGCATGCCGGCTCTTCATATGTTTTTTATTTTAAATGATTTGATTTTCTTTTTCCAGTTCTGATTATTACATTCATCTCTTTTTATAATTTAATATTGTTGATAACATATTGATCTCAAAGACATTAATATCTTTCAAAAATCTTTCATATTTGAACATAAATTAATGGCCACAGGATAATATTAGTCTTACATGTTAGCCAATGCAAGCAGATAACTCCTTTCGTTTTTGCATGAAAAATTTTCATTTAGTGCCTTGCAAATCATGGCACACTCACTCACAAAAATCATGGCACACCTGCCTAATAACGTGTTGGGCCCCCTGTGGCCCGGATAACGGTGGGACCCGTCGTGGAAGAGAGTCTACCAATCCCCGGAACACATCCACAGGCACTGCAAGCCATACCGCCTCCACTGCACTCCATAACGATGCTGCATTTACCAGTTGTGTTGGTGACGACCTGACAGATCGTTCGATGATGTCCCACAAATGTTCAATGGGATTGCAATCTGGGGAATGTGGATGCCAAATCATTGTCGCGTATTCGGTAGCGTGTTCCTCCAGCCACTGCTGTGTCACAAGGGCTGTGTGTGGAGGCGCATTATCTTGTTGGAAGATGCTGTCACCTGCAGGGTAAAAACAGTTCATGAAGGGGTGCAGGTGGTCCCCAAGCAGATCGATGTGAGAAGTAGCACGCAGAGTGGATGTCAGGTGGATGTCAGATACACCAATGGACCCATTGCATGCCACGAGAAAACACTAGTGGTCCCCACCTGCCAAGCAGGGTCCATGGCTTCATGTGACCTGCGTCAGACACTGACACGACCATTGGCGCCATAACGGCTGAAACCGTGACTCATCGGACTAGGCAACCCTTCACCAGTCTTCAACAGTCCATTGTCGATGTTGGTTGGCCCAGGCTAGGCATTGCCGACAATGTCCAGCTGTCAAGAGTGTCACCGGTCATGGCCTCCTGCTCCCAAACACTGCAGCTGCCAAGGTTCGCCGAATTGTTGTCACAAACACAGTTGTGGGACGTCCTTGATTGTACCGTATGGTGATTTGGCCTGCTGTCACCCTTCGGTCAGCAGTTGCAAGCCGGGTGACCCAGCGAACACCTCTGGCATCAATGAGGCGTGGGCGGCCCGTCCGCTGTCCAACATGGGTTTTAACCCCTCGTTGGGTGTACTCTCGATAGACTCTTGCAACGTTTGTGTGGGAAAATTGCAGGCTGTTGGCTACATGCGATATTGAGGCACCCATCTGTCTGGCACCAACAATCGTCCCCTGTTCAAATGCGGATAGCTCTCGGCGTGCTGCCATTTCTGCAGCTTGTTTTGCTTACAATGATTGTGTGATATCAAGGAGTCCTGTGCACCTGGATTTCGAGAATGGAAGCAGCGGGATCCGTCTCATTACGGACAGGGAACCTGATTGGAGGGGCGTGCCATGACTTTTGGTGAGTTAGTGTGTTTGTCCATCCTATCAAAATGATTGCGGGCCATTCTTCTTTAATTAACATTTGTTTTCTCTACAAAAGTACAACCAATTTACCAGCACTAGAAAATATAGTCCCATGCAGATTGATTTTTTTTTCATCGTGGAATATGGAAAAAAGTTTCAAGAGGTAGACGTTTGCCTTGGTTATCTTATGCTCTTAATTTTTACTGAAGTAGCCAACTCTTTTAAGTAATTATTTAAACATCACTGTACAAAACTTATCATTTATATCATGCAATGACAGTAGTTTCCCAATGACAGCTCTTTTTACCTCATCATTGTTGTTGAACTTTTGGCTGTTTTTACCAAGTGACTTTCATTTCTTTTTGCCAGAAGTTCAACAATGATGATAGGATCAAACAATCTGTCACCACATGGTTGACATCACATGCAGCAACATTTTATGAAAAGGGGTGCAGAAACTTGTGCCCCGCTATGATAAGTGCCTTCAAAATGGTAGGAGCTAAGGTCCACGTCATAAGTTTGGAAAAAGTTGGTTTTGGTTGATAACTTTACAAATTGTTTGGATAAATTGAAAAGCTTCTAATCCTATGAACGATGTTTTAATATATTATTATTATTATTATTATTATTATTATTATTATTATTATTATTTAATATGCACTCCAATGGAGCAAAGTCATGAAGCTTTGCAGGGTTAGTCTAATTGGGTAATCTAGATATTCCAAATCCATGTCCGAAGGATGTCATGAATATGTCTCTGATGGTCACGACAGTTGGGGATCTCACAGGCAATAATGTTCTGATGGTGTTCAACTGGCATACTATTCCAGAGGTGGACAGTATTGAAAGGAAAATGCATTTACATTTCTTTCCAACACGGAACTATGCGAGTAGGGATGAGAAGTAAGAAGGTCGATTTCCTTGCTGTGTCCGTCTGGTTAAGCCATGAGAGCTATTAGTATATGCTTTTGCAAGCTCTTTAAGGTTAATAAAGTTGAGTAAAGAATTTAAAGTCATTAGTTTATGTTCATTACAAACTAGCGTGATAGATTGTCTAGGAGTCAGATTAAAAGCCGCTCATAAAATTTTGTTAAAAGCCACATTTAATTTTTGTTGTGTGTGTTTATTTAAAGATTTCCAAACTAAAATATTTTATTGCTCGGTTGTTTTTTGTGAAAAAAAATCCATATGCCAATAAATCCTAAAACATACTTTCCTCCCCACGTATAAATATGGAAAAATCCCTTTACATGGTTATCATTGCTTTCCAAATCAATTTCATATGATCTCCGTTCCGCTCAGCATTCACAAGTCGTTGGCGACCACAACCTGCATGATGAGACCAGCTTTTTTGGCTCACAGTCCAATCTTTAAACACTTTAACAACAGCTGCTCATGAACATTTAATGAATGCAGCTATTTTGCTGATACTTGTTCCATGGCTCTGAGTGCCAATAATCATCCCACGTTCAAAGGCTGTTAAATTGCGCTGTTTACCCATATCTTCAGAAACAAATCACTTCTACTGTCGTGGTAAACAATCTGCTTCCCTATTTATAATGGTTGGCCCTGTAGGAACTTCAGCGGGAAATCATAGCTAACTTGCCTACAAACATCAGTTGGTCATAATAATCTGGTCGCTCGGTGTATATGTTAATGTGAAAACTGGAAATGTGACTATTACCAGTAAATGACCTTTATGGATGATCCAGTGTTGTGAACAAGTAATCATGATGGCATATGGAAAGTAAAGGCAATATGGACTACCAGTTGATTACCCATTGTAACAGGCTTTTTATGTGCCTTCAGTGCTTGACCTTTTGCTCATGACAATTGGGCATAGTGAGTACCAAGCCAATCAGAAAATACCTCTATACTAAGGAGCTCATTTTCATTATAATTCAACCAAAAACTAACCAGTGAGCCCTCAATATGGATGCAGGCCCTATGGATGTTTCCAAGTGGGACTGTTTTCTATAAATTATATATTTTAATACCTTCATTAATATCTTCTTTTAGTTTCTTTGCCTCTGAATGGCTTCTTCTTTTGACTGTATAAAGATTTTCTACTAGATATGGATTGTAATCATTTTTGTTTTGCTATTTATTACAAGCAACATGTTGATAAAGATGACTTATCATCAAAATGTACATTTGTATGTGGAAAATTTTTTTCCCTCTATTTTTTCTTAGTCTGTTCTCATCTATAGTTTCAGTTGAATTTCACATATAATGATATTGAAATTCCATCAATATCAGCAATTGATGGGTGTAGAGAAGAAAGGCGAGACACAAAAACCCTGGAATACACAAAATGATAAATAATAAATAAATAAATAAATAAATAAATAAATAAATAAATAAATAAATAGAAAAATCGGAAATAAAATAATCAATAATAAATAAAAAAAATAAAAAATAAAAAATAGAGACTATCCTTTATCAAAGCAAAAGGAATAATTCTCTAAAAGCAAAGAGAATATTAGAGAATTATTCTGAAGTTATGAAAGGAGTACGTAAGGACGACTTTATATAAAATTCGAATTCGTTTCCTGTCCTCCCATTTGTTCTCTTCTAGTATTTCAGCCAATACTGTCTTACTACTCTCTATGCTAACTATATATAAAGTTGTTCTTAAGTACTTCTTTCATAACTTCAGGATAATTCTCTAATATTCTCTTTTGTTTTTAGATAATTATTCTTTTTGCTTTGATAAAGGATAGTCTCTATTCGAAAAGTTCAGCTTTTTTATTTTATTATATTTTATTTTATTTTTTATTATTGATTATTTTATTTATTTATTTATTTTTTACTTATCATTTATCAATATCAGCAGTAAATATTTGAGGTTTCTTTTGTGTGTTGTTGGTTTGAATCCTGTATATTGTTCTCCACTAGTGAATTACAGGGTGATTCAGTCAATTTCTCACCATTTCAATACTATGATTTATTGACCCATTAATGTTTACAAACTTAGCAGTTCGGAGTTTTTATTCCAGTGGAAAAGTCTTGATGATATGCTCAATATGGCCAACACGAACGTTTTGAACTGCTCGCAGCCGAAAGGTGAAGTTGTTCATAACTCTATTCAGGATTTCTGCATCCACAAGGGTGCAGCAGTCGACGATGCTTTGTCGCAGCTGGTCTAGGGTTATTGGTGCTGTAGTGAACACACTAACTTTAAGGAACCCCCAGAGATAAAAATCACATGGGTTTAGGTCAGGACTCATAGGGGGCCAAAGAAAGCCACCCCTGAATCAATCTGGAAACAAGTTTGAAATGACACGATTTCCGAATTTCTGATTGAGAAAGTCTAGCACTTCATTAGTGGTGTGAGGCCTAGCCCCATCCTGTTGAAACCATTGATGTTGAAGCGGTATATGCCTCCTTCGCAGCTCGGGGATGAAGAAGGTTTCCAACATGTTAAGGTAAGCCTGTGATGTTACGGTGCCCTCAAAAAAGAACGGACCAATGATGCCTCTTTTGGAAATCGTGCACTAACCTTTCGTGGATGAAGAGGTGACTTATGGGTCTCATGAGGATGCCAGGAATCCCAAAAACGAACGTTGTGGTTATTAACGTCACCTGACAGATGGAAGAAGGCCTTATCTAACACCCACAGGTTGTCCACAATGTCCTGATTGGCTTCCATTTCTGCTCCAAACTCCATAACAAATTGTTGTCGCTTCTGTCTTCCAGTGTCTGTTAACTCCTGATAAACATGGATCTTATACGGGAACAGGTGTAAATCCTTTCTCAAAATTCGCCACGTCGTGGTATACGACAGCCCTTCTTCATGGATAGGCGGCGAAGAGATTTTTTGGTAGGGGAATCGACCAACCTTGTGCGAACATTTTCGACAATTTCGGCCGTTCGAACACGAGCTTCGCTCCCGCCTTTTTTTCTTGCCTTTAACACATTCAGTGGCACGAAATTGCTTGACAAAATCCATGATTGCTTGCCTGCCTGGTGCGTTTCGACACTTATACTCTTTCCGGAACTTTCTTTGCACGGTTACAGGTGATTTTGTCTTGAAATACCATTCGACAACCTTGCATTTCTGCTCTGTTGATAAACCGGGCGCCATTTTTCAACAATACGATTTTCATGCAGCGCCGTTGCAACAATACAAACTCCAACTATTTAGAAATTCGATATGGCGCTCATATTCTTTCAATTGTTTATCCCTAATGCACGTCATTCGAGTGAAATGGTCAGAAATTGACGAATCACCCTGTATTTTCAATCATTTATTATGAATTATAGTCCAAGAAACAAGTCATGAGAATCACTCCTCCTGCAATAGATAACGTGATCATGATGTTGGCTAAGTTCATCAGCCAATTTGCTGATGTCATAGCCTCATTGCACAGGTCCTTTATTTATCATTCATATTTCCTTTTTAAAGTATGCTTTGTTCACCACGTGCTCAAGCAACATGTCAAACAAGAAATTACTACGAGTCTTCTGAGGAAAATTAATTTTATATTAAATGAAAAAAAAAAAAAGCCTTTGAAGGATCACCAGTCATTCATTTAACAGCACCCTTAGTGAAAGGCTATACTTTACCCCAGCTGGTTTCTATGGTAGTTCAGTTATTGACAGTCCTCATGATTTGTTGGTAGGGCTGTAGTTCAAGAATTTGTCAGATTGTGTTAAAAATAAAATTGTTTAAATTTATTGAAAATATACTCTCTTCTCTGATGATCCTTTTTTTTTTGTTTTATTTTATTATGATTATTCTTTATTACTGTTTTCTTTACAGTTTTCATTTTTTTGTAAGCAGTCATTAGGCTTTTAGTAGCCTGTTGCTTGCGATTTTGTCAAATAAATAAAATAAAAAAAAATTAAAATAAATAGATTGACTAATAATGTTTTTTTCTTGTTTTTTGACATTTATCAGAAATTTATTTCCTCATTTTATAAGAAAAGTGATACTGGGTGGGGGAGAAATCCTTTGAAAATAAAGCCATCCACTTGTTTACATTCTGCCATTTATTAAGAACCTTTGTTTATTTGTCTGTACTAAACTTTAGAAATTTCAAGTCTGGATGCATTTGTCCAATGTTGAACAATGTCAGATGACTTTTCATTATGAATTTTTATCAAGTTGATGGTGAATACCAAAATTAAACTTTTAATTATAGCAGCTGACTTTGTTTATGGCAGTGTCCCTCCAATAAAGGCTGCTGCAATACCATGATGATTAAATCATTTAATTATTTTATACTGATCATCCTAGTAGGGTGGTGGTTTTTTAATTTTGTACCTATTTTTGAAAGAAAGTGTTCCATTAAACAATTTTTTGAATAGAAATAAAAATTCATAATTTAACTTTTGACATTTTTGATAAAAAACAATAAAGTTTGGATAAAAGGTGTAAAAATACTCTCAGGGCCTCCACTTTTTTCCTATACTCTCCTCGGAGAGATTAATTTCTTGTTTGAATTAGCATTGCTATAAGATCATCATTTTTCTCATTATTTACATGCCAGTTTACGGGGTTTAAATGAATTTCATGATCAAAGAAAGTTGATTTATTATCATAATACAGGGTGTTTCTAAATTTGGGGGGGGGGGATTGTGAAAAATGCATATATTCATAGAAAGACATAAGAATACATGAATGCATTTTATTTTATTCAATACAAATACACTATAGCATATACAATATGTAGTATTACATTAATTTTTTACAGACTAATACAGTTACAAAAAATTCCCTAACTTTTCTCGATCGCTAGTCACCCTGTTATATGCACGTAAATTAAACAAACATAAATTAAAATAAACAAACACATAATCTTACCGTATTGAAGATGGGCAATCGTCCGTCAAGTGAAGGTCTCTAATCTAATTGCAGCACAAATTGGATCCCGACTGAGTAGCATGCAGAGATTTCCGGGTTTATTTTTGCTATACTGACCAACCAATGAAATGTGAACTCTGCTTAATTGGCCCAGTTGCAACTTTCGCATGGGCTGCATTGACCAATCAGAGCAAGACATGTGAACGATGTACGTTGTACTGAAGGGATAATTTAACCAAGGGGATGTAAAATTAGTACGTTATTCTGAAATGTACGTTAAAGTGAGGTAAGTTATTCTGAAACTTTTTAGCATTAAAATACCTACGTTTGGGACGGGGATTTGAAATTTGTACGTTATTCTGAAATGAACGTTAAAGTGAGGTACGTTGTAACGGAGTTTTACTGAATTAAAAAGAATTAAAATGACTGTCTTAAAAGTTTAAGTTATAAAAACAACTACAAGTAAAATATAGCTATACAAAAAATATAAATAAATGACAGAAAAAAGTATATACAAAAACATAATAATTACAGATAAAATATATACAAATAATACAAATGAAATTGTAACAACAAAAATATGTAAAATATAATAAAAATCAAATAATTTTCAAATTTATTCTTCATCACTTTTTTAAATAATAACAAAAAGAAAAAATATTGCATCAAGAAAATTTGTTCAGTTATAGGTTCCTCTCAGTTTTTAAAATGATTTCCAAAATTCTGTGCAAATTTGATGTGTGTTGAGTTTTTAATCCTGTTTACCTTTTAGGGGATGATGTTGGAGAAGCTAAAATATAACGGGGGTCAAATGGTTATATCAACGCTTTCAACCCATAAACAAAACGAAGTCTACCCCCTGTCCTCCCCTCCAATCATCTTTCTATATTACAAGCAGGGCAGATTATACACTTTCCCAAAGCTGTATTTTGTTTTTGTACATTTTTTTCCTGTAAATTATATTTTTTGTATATATTTTCTTGTAATATTTTTATATTATAACTTCAACTTGACTGTACATTTTTAAGACAGTCATTTTAATTCTCTTAAAAAGCTGGAGGGGGAAATAGTTTATTAGGGATCAACCTTTACAATCTAAAAATGAAATGAACTCTACCCTCTGTCCTCCCTTCCAACTGCCTTTTTATATTAAACCAGACTGTAGGGGGGTGCCACCGTGCTATATTAATGTCAAATAACAGATTTATCTACTCAATTCCTATTGTGCCTATTTTAACGAGCTTAAGTAGTAATTTAAGAATTACAGTATTTTTAATTGAATAATGGAACTCTTAGCAATAAAACAAAATAGAAAATGTTACACTTTTTACAAAATGATTTAATAAATTATTTAATAAAGAAATAATCTCATTTATTTGTTAGCTAATAAATAATAAATAAAAGATTCCCGCATTTAAAGTGACTTCGACCTAAAATGAATGAAGCAAATTCCTTTGCAATGAGATGTGTCAACTTTTATGCTCGAAGATTATAAACCTCTACTTTTATGCTCGAAGATTATAAACAAACAACGAGTTAAATACTCAAATTGACTTCGATGATTTAAAAATCTCGATCGAATTTGCATTTCCACCGAATTGTCATCCACCCAATTGACGTCCACTGAATTGTCGCGCCCACTGAATTGACGTTCACCGAATTGTTGCGTCCACCGAATTGTCGTTCATCCAATTGTCGTCCATCGAATTGTCATCCACCCAATTGTCATAAAAATTGTGTCCTTTCAGACTTGTTTTTATCTTTGGGAAGAGGAGAAAGTCTGATGGAGACAAATCTGGGGAATAGGGAGGGTGATAAAGCTCCGCAATTCCATTACTGGCTAAGAACTCTTTGCCAAGCACTGTCGTGTACAGACTGGCATTATCATGCAGGAAGAACCAACTCCCTTTTGCAAGAAATTTTGGCTGTATCGATGGATTCTCCTAATCAGATGCTGCAAAATCCCCCTGTAGTACTCCTTGTTGACTGTTTGTCCAGGTGGAACAAACTCCTTATGGATAATGCCAGTGCTGTCAAAGAAAATGATGAGCATTACTTTTGTTCTTGACTTTTCAAACCGGAATTTCTTTTTTTGCAGGGATGTTGGGAACTGCCATTCCATGGTCTGTCATTTTGTTTTGGGGTCATATCGATAGCACCAAATTTTGTTCCTTGTCCACAATTGAATCCAGAAAGTTCAGATTGGCATCTGCGGCCGTGATAAATTCCGTGCAATCATCCACTCTCTTTCCTTTTTGCTCATCTGTTAAGAAATGTGGCACAACCCAAGCACATTGTTTAAGACTTCTTCCATCATTTACAGGTTCATTCGCGATAAATTAACAAAAATTCTCTTACCTTCTTGATCATTTCCTGTGTTTAATCAGTTTTTGGACGTTCTGTGTGTTCGTTGTCTTTCAGCTCTTCCTGGTCATCACGAAATGTAGCGAACCATTCAAAAATACGTGCACGAGATAGGCACATCATCACCATACACTTGCTTTATCAATTTGTAAGTTTTCATAATAGTTTTCCAAGTTTAAAACAGAACTTAATGTTTGCCCTTTGTTCCATGTTTAATATTGGTACGCCAGCTAATGATTGTCTGCAGTAGAAGCATGAGAATATATAGACACGCACAACTTTATTGTTGCAACTTGTACACATGGCATAGTTTAAATCGAAAACACGCATCATCATGGTCGCACATCCTTGAACACATTCAAAGTAGCATCAATTTCATTTATTAATTGTTGTACCTTATATATTTTTCAGTAAATGAAAGATAAGAACAAGAAACTGCATATTAACATTGACTGATATAACTTGGAAGTTTTTTCTGCATCTTACATTATGATGATTGGTGATCATCATATACAGTAAAATCCCGATACAACGTACCTCAAATTAACGTTCTAATTTAATGTTCCCTATGTGAGCTATCCCTTCCATTATAACGATCCGAAGTTGCAAGCCTTGCTCTGATTGGCTAACACTGGAGAAATTACAAAGCCCCATAGTTTCCCTACTGCACATGCACAATTTCCAGAAGTGGCTACTACAATTCAATCTAGATATGGGTAAAGAAAAGAGAAAAATAATTTTGTTGACAGACTTTCGTTCATGTACGTTTGAGTATCATCGGATTAGAGTTCTTCCACCGAATTGCACATCTACAACCTCTGGATCAAGGCATCATAAAAAACGTAAAAGGCTATTTTTGAATATGCTTATTGAGAGAATATTGCTTAATGAAAGGCTGCGAATTACAGAAATGGTAAACAGTATTGAGAATATTGCAATAGAAATACTTGTAAGTGCCTGAAATGGTGTCCAATCAACAGCAATTGTGAACTATATTCGTATAGTATAAAATAATGTATTTTATTATTTTGTACATCTTTTGTGATTAAATAAAAATACATATTCATCCTAACTATATGTGTTTTGATGTTTGTCTGTGTACATACTGAATAAGTATTGTACACAAGCAGTACTGTACTAAATATGTAGTATGTATGGGCAACTCCCCAAGCATGCATGGGCAATTTTACGCGCCGAAATAGTATTATAATCTAGAAGCCTGAAATTTTAATTATCTATTAAAATTTAAAGGAATAATTATACAAGGTAATTCTTAAGTCCTTCTGGAAATCTAGAATTCAATGAAACAGTAACCAAGACAGATAGCAAATTCTTATATAAGCAGATACAGAATCTCTCAAAGTTCATATTTGTAACAGACAGTGGTTTACTTGTAGATTTAGCTCATGGAAGGCAATGGTATAGAAATAATGCTGTGCTTCCCAAAATAGCTCGCTTCTCCTTCCGTGGCCTCAATGGTTACCTGAACTAGGGTGTTTCTTGTGAGGTTACATCATGTGTTCTTTCCACCTTTGGCGCATGAATTAATGCAGTTGGAAGAGAGGATCACTCATGCAGTCACTCAGATATTGGAACGTGTGTGTGGCTGAAACTTGAATACAGAATTAATGTCTTCCATGTGAAAGAGGGTGGACATATGAAACAGCTTTAAAATAAGTACAAACCTGGGAGAGATTTTATATCCATTGATATGAGCACTGCTCTTTGTTGTATCATGATTACTGCTCTATTGACTTCTGAAACCCTAGAGGAACTTACGAGTCACTCCGTATGGTCAGTTTTAAAAAGTAAAATTGCTAAAGCTAGAACTTTTAATACAACCTCTGACAATTAAGTTCGGTGAATGACTTCATACAACAAAATGCAAAACAGATAGAGCTACATTTACTTTATTGTCCTTCGAAATAATCACCCTGGAAGGCAATACACTTTTGGGATCGGGTGTATAAATCCTGGAAGCTCCTTAGGGATGGCTTTAAGTTCACGTGTCACATTTACTTGAATGTCTGGAATGTCCGCAAATCTGTGTCCTTTTAAGGCCCGTCTCAGGCGTGGGAATAAGAAAAAGTCTGCCGGTACCAAGTCTGGTGAATAAGGTGGATGAGCTATGGATACCACCCCTTTGTTGGCCAGAAACTGTTGCACGATTACGGCAGTGTTCCTCTTTGATCCATTATCCACAGTTACGTGCGCACGCTACACCTTCAACTGAAGAAACGAGCATCTGCTAAACCATTGCACGCACAAACGTGACCTGTCTGAACTTGCTTAAACAATGACTGGGCTTGTATTCGCATGCATTGTTACTCGCGTAAAGCTCGCACAGATTAGGGCGTGACGTCATTCACCGAACTTAATTGTCAGAGGTTGTAGTATGAATTGGCAAAAATCATTAAAAACGAAATAAACAAAGACTTTACAGTACAATGTTTAGGTTTAAAACCAACTAGTTTTGGCATTTAATCCCACCTTCATCAGGGTACAAGAGAAATAGGCTAGCAGCCCTACTGTATTAATTTGACACAATAAGTGACACACTCGTTAATGAAGTTAAATAAGATTAGATCTAAATTAAATGATCAAAAAATAAAATAAGAGTAGATCTAAATCGATTTAACAAAAAATTTTTTTAAATTCAGATGACTTAAATCTGATATAGGGGAGAGCTGGCAGGAATGGGACACTTTTCACAAAATTCTTCCTTGAACTTTATAAAAAATTTAAATGCAGAAATTACATGTCGTATTGCGTTAAGACAAGTATTATTTTCCATTTTATGTTAAAATTATTTGATAATATGAAAATCTTGGAAATATTAAAATACAGCTCCTCAAATTTTGTCCCATTCCTCCCATGGGACAGGAATAGGACAAATAGGCTATGCCTTGTAAGAATAGCATATAGTTTAAATTTTTTGATGCACTGAAATGTCATTTACTTGGATTTACTTCTATATTGAATGATTTTTAACTTTTAGTGAAGTATTCTTTTATCATGCAAATTTTAAATCTTGGAGTGTGGTATATTTTATTATTTTAAAAAATTTACCTAAATTTAAGAAAACATTACAACAGACAACCACGCCTGCAAAATCATGTACTAAAAATAGTGAGAATTCAGCTTTTGTTTATACATTCGATTTCCAGTATTTTCACTAAAATTTGCAACTTCTTGCTCTATTTTCAAATTTCCAACACATTTGTACTTTTGTTCACTTCATTTTCCTTGCAAAAACCTGCGATATCCATGTGTCTGCTTAAAAGTTTTTCAAAACATTTTCTACTAATGAAATTGAAATAATTTAAACCTCCTTGTAGTTGCTAGAGAATTTAAACCCTATTAGTTTCTAAGTTCTTATTTATTTATTTATTTATTTATTTATTTTTTTTTTTTTATGCCAGTTAATCATTTAGGGAGGAATTGGACATTGTCCCATTCCTCCCTTAAGGCGTTGTGTTATTACACCAGCCCATCAAAAGAAAAATGTGGCTATTAGGCCTGAATTTAACTTTTCCTAATAACCGTTAGGCTACACGGTTTCTGTTAAAAGTTTGATATCACAGAAATTTGAAATTATACTGTCTCACTCCTCCTAAAGTCCCATTCCTGCCAGCTCTCTTCTGCTAATTTCTTTCAGTGTAATTCTTTTTAGGATACGATGTTTTTTAATGTCCTATTTAGCACTTAACTGCTAGATCATCTTTTCATTCTGTCCCACTCTTGTTTTTAGTATTACCTAATTTTTGGAAACTTAAAAATCACTGGGAGCCTAGTCTAAACTGGTGCATTTCTTTAGTCTGGTGCTTGAATAGGAACTGTTGAAAAGCTACAAAGCATGGGCTAGTTGTTTTCATGATGAAATTACCGATTTGTTGCAGACCCTTTTACGAGGTACAATCAAAAAGTTCCGGGCCTAGTTGCGCCAAAAAATGGCAGCACGTGCCCACAAATACAATAACGTATAGCCCTAGCATTCATAAATAAGCTTTTCAAAAGATTTTGTTTCATGTGCATTGGGGGCTGAGAAATTTTTGCTATTTAGACTGTGTGTGTGAGGTCATCTGCGAATTTATCCTGGACATTAAATTTGAGAACAAGCAATCTGAGGAAAGATGTTCGGTGAACGTGATCGGATCTTTGGTGTGAAAAAAACTGGATGCTCCACCACAACAATGCACCCTCTCACCGAGCTCTCCTCACACGTGAGTTTCTTGCGAAAAACAAAACTATTTTGCTTCCACACCCACCCTACTCACCAGATTTGGCTCCTGCAGATTTTGCCCTCTTTCCGAAAATGAAGTTGCAGTTGATAGGTCGCTGTTTTGATAGGATTGAGCAAATCAGTGGGAATCGCAGGTGCTTGACTCGTTTTAACTAAAAGACTTCAGGACACATTCCTGAAGTGGCAGTAACGCTGGACTCATTGTAGGCCTTCACAAGGGGACTATTTTGAAGGGGACACTGTGTAAATGTGTATAAATAAAGTACTTTCTCTTTAAATGTACCATTCCCGGGACTTTTGATTGCACCTTGTAGAAAGTAGACAAATGACCATAGATGACACTCTGGGTCGATCCATGGAACAAATCTGCAGGCCTCAGTTGAGGGTCCACTAATGATGAGTTTATTTTCATGGAGACCACGCACCCATCCATAAATACATTATACGAGGGTGGGCTGAAAAGTAATGCCTCCATGGCTGTAACTTTTTT
>JAHWFO010023077.1:886239-937341 GCA_023313115.1 Rhysida immarginata | reverse complement strand
CGATTTTCAAAAATTCCACTGAGTCAGACCTTTTTCCATATTTGGGAGGTGGACCTTTTTCCATAATGGGTTGGTTGTCGACCCCCCTCGACCCCATCCCCCCTGGCTACGGGCCTGCTTTATCATAATTTTTTGACATGGAGGTGTATATACGAGGTCTGTTCAAAAAATACGTAGACTGACGTCATAAAACAAAATATACTTTATTCAGAAGTTATACATCTGGGTCCCCTTCAAAGTACTCTCCTCCCCGAAGCACACACTTATCCCAACGGTGTTTCCACTTTTGGAAACAGTCTTGGAACGCTTCTTTTGTGATGTCCTTCAGCGCCTTCGTCGCATTTGCCTTTATGTCGGGAATCGTCTCAAATCTTCTTCCTTTCAAAGGTCTTTTGAGTTTGGGAAACAAGAAGAAGTCACAAGGAGCGAGGTCAGGTGAGTAGGGTGGGTGAGGAAGAACAGTGATCGAGTGTTTGGCCAAAAACTGTCGAGTTCTGAGGGCTGAATGGGCTAGAGCGTTGTCGTGATGAAACAACCAGTCACCTCTCGTCCACATTTCTGGCCTTTTCCACTCGTCCAGTGGCAGTTTTTCTGAGTTTAACACAAAATTTCACAGCAACTCTTTGCTCGTTCAAGTCACTCATTCTAAAAATCCGCCAAACGAAAAAAACACACTTCACAAACAACCGCGTAGCTAATCAACCAATACTGATATTTGCAATCAAAAAACTGCCTTGTAATCAGCGGATCTGTCAGAAGATGGCGACACCAAGCGATTTTGATTGGGACCAACAGGGCCCGCGCAATTCAAACAGTCTACGTATTTTTTGAACAGACCTCGTATACATTTATTTTTAACTGTGATACAGTACTTTTAACCTAGATAATTCATCAGTGCTGTAGAATTAAAATATTTTTAATATTTAACATTGTTATAGCTGCCATGCCAGAAGATTTCAAGCTATACTATGGTTTCACTCAGTTTGCTGTTGAACTAAATGAATTTGATACTCAAATGGCAGAACATCTTCCACCAACCGATACAAGATATCGCCCTGATCAACGGTAAATAATTTGAAAATTAACATTATTAAACTATAATTTTGAAATTAATATCTTTTTTAATGTACATTATGTTAATGATTAGTCATTTCTATCCATGGGCATAGCAAGGATTTATATTGGGGGGGGGGGACAAGTCTAATACATTTGTGAGTAAAGCCAATACCAGTATTCCTAAGTTTTGTTGTGCGCATCTTAATTTCAGTAGAAGCATTTTTGATCCTATGTTCATATGTCATTTTCTGCTTGTTTTGTTCCCTGGAATATATCCTGAAGGTTTGTGCAGACCATTCAGAAACACCCTGTGTATGTTTACTTGATTTTCTAGCCCCCACCCCCTTGGCCACGTCCATGTTTCTTTCATATTTAAACAGTAATTTAATACCATGTATTTTAAAGATTTAAATGCAGTGATTATTAAATGCTCTTATCATCTTAGTGGCTTTGATGTTTTTTAATTTGAGCACAGAAACAATAATAAAGGTAAAACTAGAAAAATAAAAAAATAACATTTTAATATATTGGGTTGTTTGGCAATTATTGGCCAATTCCACCAAGGCTAATTTGCAGAACTGGATACACACGATCATAGTCGGAACTACTAAATGCTTTTGCAAAATGAATACATTTAGTCCATCTTCTGAAGAAATTACTTTGCTCAGATCAAAACAGTTGTTACATGACGGAGCAATACAATGTGAAATTATTGATTTTACATGAATACAAATATCCAAAACAATTTCAAATGTCCATAACGCATAGAGTGTTGGCACAATGAGTGAAAGAATTGCTGTAGATTGCTTAAAAAGATCCGATGCAAAGTCCTATTTCTTAAATGAGGTTGGTTTATTCTTCTCTCCAGGTGGTGAAATCATGATATCACCCTAAATCCGTTGACAAAAGCAATATTTTATTAGTCCAGATTGAAAGAAGAATTTGTCATCAATTGCACACCATTATCACAGGGAGCTGTCCTGATACATGTACAGTGAAACCTCTTTAAGCCGACCAGCAATGGTTCCACGTAATAGTGGTCTTCTTAAAGAAATGGGGGGGGGGGGGTTAATAAAGAGGATAATTTATAAAGTTTCATTGTTTCAATTGTTTAACATTATAAGGATAAAATCTTATGACATACAAAACTTACCTTTTTGTTTCATTTATTATTTTAGTGATTGGCATTATCTAAAGTTTTATTATTGAATTTGAATGAAATTTGCAAAACTTTATGCAGTAATGTGGCTATTCAAAATAAACAATACGTGAAAACAAAATACTAATACATGTATAGTTACATAGCAATTATTATTATTATTCCCCTATTCTTTATTGAAAAACTACAATGTTGAAGTTTATTTTTTTTTCTGCTCAACTTTTTACATACTGTAACTTGTTGATATTCTTTTTCCACCTCTTCTAACAAATGCAGCAAGTTTTGACTTGGTCTTGTAGCGATAAAGAACAAAGTGTTCTTTTTGACATCGTGACAATAGGAGGCAAGAAATTGAAATGTGATGTGAAGAGTGAAAGTGATGTAAAGTAAGCATTCTCAACTGCAATCACATGTTGGGCTCTTCCTAATTGTAAGATAAAGCAGGGGAGTGAGTGAATGCTACTAGTACACAAAGCAAAGAAACAGATTGAACATTGCTCAATTTCCTACTCCCCCTTCACAAAAAAATGAGCATCTCTAAGTTATACGAAGTGGCATTATTAACGCTTCAATCCCAAGACCAATCAAGATTCCCATGACCCGATTTTGCCATGTCTACTGGTTGGTTTAAAGAGGGGGAAATGATGATTGGTGCCTGAAATGGGTTGTCGTTGGTCGAATAGAGAAGTAGTCGGCTTAAAGAGGAAAAAAATGCATTATACCTATGAGAGATTAATTCCGTGCCAAGGAAAAGTGGTCGAGTTAAGAGGGGGTCGTGTTAAAGAGGTTTCACTGTACTTTCACTTGACAAAATTAAAGTAAAGTTCATGTATCTTAACAAAATTCAAACTATAGTGCCCAGCACGAAAGAAAAAGGAAAGTGGCGCATGTGTAAATGAATAAAACTCGTTCAACCAATCAGAAACGGACTGGAAACAAGGTTTTACTTATACCTGGCATCAGAAGTAAGTAATGCCCTGGTTCCTGTCCGACATTTCTTTCGTCCAACATTTCTTATTTCGTCCAACATTTCTTTCTTAAATTGGGAAGATGTAAAGTTTTAAAAGGTATTTTTACTTTTTAAGGTTCAAAAAAATCTTTTAATGCATGCTTCAGGGATTATGTTTAGTTAAAATTTTAATTGCTTAAATGTAAATTTAAAGAAATTAGACCATCATTAGATACTCTGAAGATAGTGTAATAATTTTTTGTTTTCTGTTTTCTTCTTCTGTACTGAAACCAGTGTGTTAACTATTCTGTTCTCAAAATATTTTTTTCGTAGGCTTTTAGAGGAAGGTGATATCGCAGGAGCCGAAGTATCTAAATTGCAATTGGAACAAATGCAGCGAGAAAGAAAAAAGAAAAGGGAAGAAACTAATGGAGTTTATGAACCTATGTGGTTTAGGTAAGTGCAAAATCAATATATAAACAAAGTTGGTTCTGTGCATGAATATCTGCAATATTATTACAGATAAGGGTATCAATGAATTAATTAGTATAAAAAAGATAAATTATCATCCAGGAATATGGCTTTATTTAGAAATGATAGAATTCATCTCTTTATAAAATAACAAAAAATGGCAACATATAGTGATTAGAAACTAGCCTTTTCAAAGCATTATTGATATTTCTATAAATAAAATAAGCAGTTAAAGAAACAGATAAAAGATTATTGATTAATTGCATAAGTGCAAATGATGAAAGCAAGAAGGTTACAGCAATTTGATAACACTTGCTGTATGTCATCTTGCATTAAATTAATAAATAAATGTTTAAATTGGTCTGGACCATTAAAGCATTTATATATCAAATTTTAACACAAAAAAATTCAAAGGAACTCAATGATAAAACATCAATTCACGAGAATCATAATTAATCATGAAGTTGAAAAACAAGCCCCTACCAGAACTTTGATGGAACTTATTTAAAAAAAACCCTCATACTTTCTTTTAAGGACAAAGCTTTCTTGATTAAAAAAAATGTATAGAATTTATAGGGTGCTACAAAAGAGGAGACTAGAGGCAGGTTCTTTATCTTAGCCGAATTTGTTAGCCGGCTGGTATAGGCACCCAACGATGACGTCATTGGATTGAAAATCAGAAGAATGCTAGGCTGAAACAATGATGTGACGTCATCACCCAGTGTCAATGTCAGCCAGCTAATGAAGCCGCTAAGATAAAGAACCTGCCTCAGAGTATCAAATAAGAAAAGTACAAATGGCTAAACAGTTTCTATAAAACAGCATTTTGAAGGTTTTCAGATAGGAAAACCATTATAAAAGATTTTGGGGTAGAGTTCTTCATTTGTATTGTCTTGTCAACATTGGAATTGGCATTAGTCGCAATAAAATACTGCTACTTGTTGCAAACATTTGTGATTGATAGGATTTTAAGTTGCATTATGGCTTCACGTTTTACATTTACACAGATTGATTGTGCATAGTTATTGTCTATTTGTTCATAATATATGAAAATCCCTGAGTAATGTGTAGAGTTGAAAGTATTTTCTTAGGGATAAGAGGCGTAATCATTAAAATTTAAGTGTAAATTAGTAGAAAAATTAATTGCAACAAAATTATCTTAAGATAAATTTGCTATTCAGATTGTTTTAAATTTTTTTACATGTCAATTGTTGATTTCACCTAAACCTCATGTGGCACTCATAAATCTGCTGTAAGCAAAGTCCAAAAGTAGATTACTGCTGTAGTCCAAAGTCTGGGGATTGCCTAGGCAATCTTGGGTTAGCTGGCATGACAGACTTTGCCTGGAACATATACATGAAGAAATTCAAGATTCTGAAGAATACAATAACTGCCAAAAATCTTGAAATTTGTTGAAAATAATTACAGGATTCTCCTTTGACTTGGTATCACTTCTATTTGATTGGAAGATTTTCCATTGGCCATAATTTTCTTTCGAAATTGCCTATTGGCTTTTCTTCTCAAATTGTCTTGTAATCCTTTCTCTTTGGTTTTAATTAAAAGGTGCAAGCATTATAATAAAAATGATATGATCTTCTGTGTTTGTTTATAACCTTCTTGAAATGATCCCTTAGACCTTGTTACAAACCATGCATGTTAATTTGTAAACATCACATGCATCGTAACCAGTGTTTTTCTTAGTACGCTGACTAAATTCAAGAAATTTTTGCATTTGTATTTTTGGTTTTGAACCCAATTTTATAAAATTAAAATGCTTATAAACTTAATTCAATACTGTTTACTATGTTTTAACTTTATTTATTTTCATTTTTTAGGAAAAAGATTTTAGATAATAAGGAAGAAATTTGGGAATTCACTGGCATGTACTGGCAAACAAGAACAAAACCAGGATTTTCAAATATTACATTTCCAGTCAAATTGTGGTGATATTGCTTTGAAAGTGCACTATGGTTATATTGAAATTACTATTTTGGTGCCTTGTATTCTTTTAGAAATAAGAACAAAAAAACATATGCACTTAAGAAGTCTGATGCTTTCTGAGGCCAATCTCTTAAATAATATGATGGGAACAACTTATATATTAAGTTCTTAAGCATGATGTTCAGTAATTCTTAAGGGCATTGTGCGATATTTGTAGATTGTTTTTTGATTTAAAAGTTTGCTTTTATTCTCTTTATTATTGTATATTTTTTAAGAAAAATGTTTTTCCTGCTTCACTAGCCATGCATTTATTAAACCAAAAAAATATATTAAAAAAAAATTAAAAAAAAAAAGGTGAAGAAGAAAATACCTAGAGTGAAAGAAATCCATGCCATTTTTTTCTACAAATTTTCCTTACGTGATAATGCACGTCCATGTAGCAATAGCATTCATAAAAATAAACTCAGTCCATTGTAATCATTCACTGTTACCTCTTGTTTGATTTTAAAGGCTTTGAAATACATTTTAATTTTTAATCTCAGACTTTTGCTTTGGCTTTTCTTAAGAACATACTAATTTTTATTGCACTGCAAAGGTAATTTCAGATGGTAAGGGTATTTTTTAATTTTTAAGTTAAATGTGGAATGATTTAAGAATTTTAAGCAGGAAGAAAACTTATTTTTTGCATTATAAATAATTTAGAAGTTTAGTACACTATTTATGTGGGCCAGTAGTTTTTCTAATAAGTATTTTAATTTGTTACAGCCATATACAATTACGTGCCTCAGGATAGAAGGAGAAACAGCACTTCCAACTTTGACATTTTGTGTTTCTTTTTTCTGTTCTTTTTTTCTTTTTCTTATGAATGAGTAAATTATACAAGGAATGCAATTAGAGCATTCCACGTGGCTGTTTAGGCCTATATGTTTTTAAATAATATTTTTTCCCGAAATAATTCTTTTTTGGTGAATTAATTTTCAAAAAGTCTATTTTTGGTATGAAACATTGGTGAGATTAGGTCAGCAGTTATTCAGATCTTTGCTGTGCTATGGTGCTGTCAATAGATTGATCAACAGTTATTGTTATACATAGACCTCCTTTCCTGTAATGATTTTAAGAGGTCCACTAATACAGTCATTTATATCCATCCTAGATTTCATTTTGATAGTTATAATAGGGTTAGACTTGATATCTGGTTTTCGAAAAATGAGAGTGGGCTATTGCAAATCCAGTTATTATTTATACGGACTTCTAAAATTAAAATGTATATCTAGTATTCCATTTAATTAGGGTCCAAAAAAAAACAAATAAATTCTTCCCATTAGACGATTGATTTTTTCTTGATCAAATCAGCAGCAAATCAAACTAATGGCAAAAGTATTATAAAAGATAAATTAATCTGTTTCATTTATGCATTATGGTGCATTGGGAAAGAGATGAAATAGCAAATTATTATTTAAATCCATATATATATATAATAGCAATAATAATTTGTCCCTTTAAAATTAAAAATAAATTAAATAAATTGACTTCTTGAGTTCCTAGTGGTCTTAGTAATGCAGCCATTCCTCATGTTTCATCTAATCTTTCATCACCTCTGTCTATCCTAAAATGAACAAAGAGGATAAAAACATTATGATAATAATAATTATATGATGACAATGAAAGATTTCATATTAACTTTCACATACATCGTCACAAGGTAGATTTTTTCCCCCCAACAAATTTAGTTTTTGTTTTGTTTTTTGTTGTTTTTTTTTATTAATGCAAATACATGTATTTATGGTGTTATTTAATTTTAAAAGATATTAAATTTTACCATGACGTTTGTTTTATTATTTTTTCTAAAACTGCATATTTTATCCTCTGAATGATTTAGAGTTTTTTATCTTTACTTTTATATAAATTTCTTTTCTTTGATTTTATAATAATTGAGAAAATCTTATATGGCAATGTGGACACATACTGTAAAAATAAATATTAAAAAAAAACTGCTTCAGTTTATAATTATATATATATATATTTGTATATAGATATATCTCTAATAGAGATCATTGTAAACAAGGGATGGGAGAGAAATTTTGACAAAGAAAGATTGTTTAAATAATAAAAAAAAAGGGGGGGGGGAACACATTGTTTTATCATAATGCTTTTCTTGTGAATATAGTGTGAAAAAGTTTTCGGTTGTATTTTTATTTTTTAATTATTTTTAGGAAATGTAATGCTTTAATATTTGTTTTAGAATAGTTAGTTGTGAGTTTTTATTCAGTAATTTTATTGTTAAATTTAATAAATTTTATATTTTACATATTTTTTGAAAAATATTGTGTATATAATTATATATATATATATATATTCATTGTTGTTTGTTTTTAAAAAAGAGGAAAAAAAAAATGTATAGTTAATGGAAAGTTGTAGAGAAAAGAGAAAGAAAAGAATTAGAAAAATAATAAAAGCACATTACATGGCAAATTGATATCATTGTTAAAAGACTTGGTTCATTAAAATTTAAAGAAAATTTATATCCAGCATATTCCTTGGATTATCCATGCACTTTGTAATTTGTTACTGAAGATGATTAATCTAATATTCCATGGGTGTAGCCAAGGGAGGTGACCACCGGGTCCAGTCAACACCAACCTCTACTCAAAGCCTCAGCGCGAAAATTTCATACATTGTTGCATCATCATATGAAGTCATGTTTAATCGTATTTCTACCAATAAAAAACCCTAAATTATGTCTCCACATGATGATGTAATAATGTATGAAATTTTCGAGCTCAGGCTTTGAGTAGAGGTGGTGTTGGTCCAGTCCCCTCCGTCGGAAGAAAATTCAAGATGTAAAGAAAGTGATTGGTCGTCGGAAAATTCAACTTATTGATTGTATTTATTGTATTCATTGCATTAAAATATAACTTTTTCGGCATAGCCTATAAAGGTAAATCTACTTGCTGAGAACTTTTAATAAAAGAAAATAGCCAAGATTTCATCAGGTCCCCCAGTTTATAAATTTCTGGCTACACCTCTGTATTCTCAGTATAAAAATTCTCCTAACTCATCTCTTACATAAATCATAATTAAATCACTAGTATAATTAGATTATTTCAATAGTGTGTAGATTTTTCAATATACCGTATTTTCACGTCAATAACCCGCGGGGTATACAGTTTTTTACATCCTGAAGAGGGGGGTGCGGGTTTTAATTAATTATTTTTTTTAACAATTATGCTGGATAAGTTTGGGTCACCCTGTATATACTGCTCTTATAAATTGTAATTTTTTTTCTTTTGTTGCAGTCACATCCATCCATTAACCCCCCCCCCCCCCAGCATATAGAGATCCTTTTAATAGCTAACATATAAAAAGAAAATCTCGTTATTTCAGTATATTCTAAAGGGGAATACAAGAATGCGGGTTTTTCTCTTTCGTGGGTTATTGACGCAAAAATACGGTAGCTGCTTTTCATAATCTTAAAAAAATTCCCAAAGAAAAATTGCAAAACACTTCCAATAAACTGTAGTTTATAAACGGTAAATACTAGTTTATAATGATGGAAAGGAATAGACTCTTGTCCACAATAAAAAGTGTTTTAATGCACATATAAATATTTCAGTCACCCTGTGACCATAATTCCGTGTATAATACAGCAAAGAAAACCAACCAGTAGTCTTATATACGAGGAGATATCAGAAAGTAACGTCATTTATTTTTTTTTTTTTAAATTACAAAATATGCAAGTAAATAACTAAGTGCAGCTGTAACTACACTTGTTTATCTACTTTTCTACCATGTGTACACAGGTACCTTGACGATTTAGGCGTTTATTCTAATGCTGCACCAGTTTCTGAATACCCTGCTCATTTGAGTTCCTTGTCAGTCTCAAACCTCTGAACACCCAGAAATCTCTTCATGGGACCAAACGGGCGGTAGTCCGAATGCGCTAAGTCTGGACTATAGTCTGGGTGGTCCAGAACCTCCCAACTGAAATGGACCAGTATGGACGACTTTGGCCATAACCGGGAGTGCGTTGTCTTGAAGAAGTCGAACATCGTTTCCTCTTTCTGGTCGCTTATCACGCTACAGTTTAGTCAACATTTCACAATAGGTAGCAGTGTTGATGGTTGACCACGAGGCAGGAACTCTGCAAGTAGGATGCCTAATAGTGTCTAAGTTATTTAAATACAACAGCCTGTATAAGAAAACCCGTCTAATTTCATGAGCAATCTGTAAAAATAAAAAAAAAAAAGCAGCAAAACAAACGAGAGCAAAAGTAGTCACAAAAACAATGTGAAAACTGAGTCTGGTCGAATGACAAACTCACAAGTACTTGCTTGGCTCTGAAAATTGAAAATTGTAAGATTTTCCGTCTGTATGTATGTACTAATTTTTCTATGTAGATTGGTATGTAGGTATGTGACCAATTTCGTGCAGCTATCTCCTCCAAAACGGCCAATAACATAACCAAATAAAAATTACACATACACGGAGGGTACCTTAAATTGTACCTTGGCGTATTTTTTATATCAATTGGTTAAGCTTTTTAGAGATATTAACTTTTTTCTAAAAGTTAATAAAATGGCTTTAGCGTTCAAACCAGCGAACCAAACTCAATAACTTGACCTGTACGGATTCCTCTCATTAAGGCAATTTTTTAAATGACTTCTTTGGCTCTGATGAGCCGTTTTGGAGTTAACGATCCCCCCTCTCCCCCGACAGAATACCTACATATTTACTTTTCAAACCCACTTATCCGTTAGGGTAGCAGCCCTATGGAGGATCTCCAGCAATTGCGGTCTTCCGCTGTCAGGCACATGTCCTCCCTGGTAATACCCAAACGACTCGAACCCAGATTCTCGATATAGTCTAGCCACTGGTCCTAGACCGAACCCTTGATCTCTTTGCCACCAGTTTGGAAAATAACTGCCTAGGAAGACCAGTTTGCGGCATCCGTATTGCGGGCCATACCAGCGCAACTGAGATCTTTCAATGCGGAGACGTACCGGCTCAACACTTAAAGACTCCCTTATTGTGCTCTCTATCTAGTAGGGTAATACCTGCCAAACTTCTCAGGAAACTCGTTTCAGCAGCTTGCACCCGGGATCGTACTCTTTCGGTCATTACCATAGGTGAGAATGGGGACAGATAGATTTGGAAACTGAGAGCTTGGCTTTGTTTCCCAGCTCGCGTTTCGTTATCACGGATCACCACAGTTCACGTCTGAGAGCTTACTGCACCAATCCGAGCATCCAATTCTTTATCCTGCCACCCATCACTTGTGAATGCAATCCCAAGATACTTGAACTTCTCCACCTGTCTCAATGGGGCTCCTCTAACATGGAGAGCGCACTGAGCAAGCTGTCTTGAAAGAACCAGAACCTCAGCTCTTAACCACACTGATCTTCATCTCAGTCTCTTCACATTTGGCTGCAAACCTGTCTAGTGCATGCTGAAGGTTGGTGGCAAAGACCCAAGGAAGACAAGATCGTCAGCAAAGAGCAACCTCTCCACCAAGCAATCGCCCACACAAATACGCTCATCGCCTCGGCTATCCCTGTCTATCCAGTCCATAAAGATAATGAACAAGAGGTGCGACAGTACGCACCCTTGGCAGAGTCCAACACCCACGGTAATGGTCTTGACTTAATGCCATTTATCCAGACACAGAATTTTTTTTCATTTTATTAATTCGTACTTAGAAGGATCCTTAAATTATGCATCAACGTATTTTTCATGGAAATGGGCTAAGCCTTTTTGGAAAAATTAAATTATTTTCTAAAACAGAAGAAATGGCAGAAACATTCATCTCATTGCCCCAAACGCAATAAAAACGACATGAATGGCCTCCTCTTCATTGAGACGAAACTATATGGTGTGCCCAAATGAAAAGATGACTTTCACTGTCGCGCCGTTGTATCTAATCAATGTGGTTAAATACGTTTGTCGATAGATGTAGCGTCATATCCACTCCCCACATCCAAAAACAGCTCCTTCTGCAATGAAGGCCGGAAAAGTGATGCTCAGTTTCTTTTTCGACGAAGAAGGACCCATACTCCTCGACTGGCTAGAATGGGGTGAAACAGTTAACGCTGATCGGTACTACAACACGTTGCTGAAGCCGAAACGGCCCATCGAAAACAAGCACAGAGAAGCTCTCGAAATGGATAGTGCTGCTACAGAACAATGCTAAGCCACTTGTGGCCAAGAAGACCCTACACCTGCTGGAAACATTTCGATGGGAAGTCTTCAAACATACTCCGTATAGCCCCGACATCTCCCCATGTGACTCCCATATTTTCGGCCCCTGAAAAAAAAAAAAGCCACTGACAGGTCATTGGTTCACCTGCGACAAGGAAGTACAGAACACTGTGGAAAAAGGAACCGTATACAACCAACACCCCCTGAAAGATGCAACCCAAGAGTTTCAATGCTGAAGCCATGGAGTAATAGACATGGAGCGTCAACTCCTTCTATTTTTACAGGGTTCGTACGCATCCATGACTTTTCCAAAACTTTTCAATACGTTTTCCAAGACCGTAATCTTTTATATTTTTAAGAATAATATATTCATATCATTTATAAATAATTATTAAGAAAACATTAAATCTGTTCAAAAAACACTTTTTTCAAAACTTTTCCAAAACTTAAGTCAGAAACCATTGATTTTCCAAAACTTTCCAGGCCTGGAATTTATTTTCCGATTTTCCAGGTTTTCCATGACCCGAACGAACCCTGTTTTATGCTCGAAGGTCAACTCTAACTGATTCAATGCTACAAAATCCGGCACCCAGCGCTAATGGGGCCCTCTGGTGGCTGGGACACCAGTTACTCTAAGCAGCTGCTAACAAATTGCGTCACAATGACGGTTCATTACCGAGGCCAACGAGAGACAGGCCAGGCCATCTTGGATTTTAACAATCTGTATTTTTTCGTTTGTTGGAAACAATGAAGGATGGATTGTTGCCCGGACCCTGATGATCATGTGACTTTTGAGTGCCCTGGCCTGTCTCTCGGCCTCGTTCATTACTGAATGACGTCATTAGTTTATTCCGGGTCCCTCCAGTTCTGTTCGGTTGTCGATTGTCGATTGTATGCCTCAGTCATGTTGAAAAATGAGTGCGTAGCACTCGAAATACGTATTCACGGTGAATAAACCTTGTTGTGGAAAAGCGGTGGCATCTTGTTTTTGCTGATTAATATTATATGATCGATGTTTACTTTTTTTAACATGGTGGTGGTGTTGTTTTTTGTTTTTTTTTTTTTTTATATCTAACTAGAAGTGAACCCATCCGATTTTATACAATCGGGAAATAGTCCATTGTTAGATTTTTGACACGCACATACAATGTCAACAGGCCATTTATATACACAGTTAACCAATCAAGTTCCAATTACACAGATACATGGAAGGTTTAAGGTCCAATCAGATAAATTATCCTGTACAGTGATTTATACTTATTTTTAAATATAGTACAAGCCAATAAGGTAAATTATAATATAAAGCACAGTCTTAAACATCAGATTAAAGGTAATAAACATTCAGTGACTCAAGCATATATTGCAAAGGCCGATAAAGTAAATAATTCATTAAAAAATTCAAAAAAATTAGCAGGAAGCAAGAATAACGTAGAATAATAAGAATAAAATTAACAATACATAAATGTCAAACATAAACAGAGTTCATTATATGTGTTCCAGAAGCTTAATCCAATCTTTGATGTCCAAAGGACCCTTATTACTATTCATGAATCTGACCTCCTGTATTTTCCTAATCTCCAAAGACTCCAAAAAGTCGAGCTCCGGTCTTGTGGAGGATCTCATAGTTGTTAGGTGTTGTTCCATGTCTGGTGGAGATCGCATGGTGTGCGAAGCTGGAGGCCTGTGGGTTGTAGTTTCGGATATGTCTGAAGTACTCTTTTATCCTTGTGGCAATCTTCCTCCTCGATTGTCCCACATACACGGATTCACATCCTCTACACTTCAATTTGTAGACACCTGCACACTGGTCATCGGATATTTTATCCTTGACGGATCCCAGTAATTTCTTCAGTGTGTGCATACTTTTGTATGCGACCCAGTGTCCAAACCTTCTTGCGATTTTGTCGAGTCCTTTGGTGATGTCTTTTATTATCAAGTCCACTTGACTAAGTTCACAATTCTTCGTCTGCTGAAAACAAAAACTGCCGAAGAAGTGGCATATCAACTTTTAGACATATTTTGTTTGTTTGGTGCCCCATATATATTGCAAAGCGACAATGGTCGAGAATTTGCTAATAAAATAATAAAAAATTTAGCAGAAATGTGGCTCGGGATGAAGCTTGTTCATGGAAAACCTAGACATTCTCAAAGTCAAGGTTCGGTTGAGAGGTCGAATCAAGATGTCCGTGACTGACTAAAATTCACAAAAGTGGTCAGAAGGACTGCAATTTATTCAAAGTAAAAAAAAACATGCTCTCCATGCCGGGATCAAGACAAGTCCGTACGAAGCTATGTTTAGATCTCCACAAAAAATTGGACTTACAGATTCGTCTATTACTAGTGATATATATGCTTCTATAGAAACTAAAGAGGACTTACAAGAACTAGTGCAATCTACTCCACAAA
Organism: Rhysida immarginata; assembly: GCA_023313115.1. Classification (NCBI taxonomy): domain Eukaryota; kingdom Metazoa; phylum Arthropoda; class Chilopoda; order Scolopendromorpha; family Scolopendridae; genus Rhysida; species Rhysida immarginata. The sequence goes on along the minus strand of JAHWFO010023077.1, from coordinate 923,164 downwards.
TGATGATCAACAAAACCAGATTATTACAGAAAATGATGACAATGATGAAAATGAAGTTGCGACTTTCCAGGGAATGTCAGTGTGGTGTCACAAGTGTCCCGGCGGAAGCAATGTATGGGGGAATTATAGGGGGTGTAGTATTTAATCACGGTCGCGTGCTACAGATGCAATCTTGTGTGGTTTTGAATGTGTTGTGTTCGAATGTATGGGTTTTGGGTTTTGTTGGTGGCTCTAAGTGCTTAATTATTTGTCGTTTTAGTTTAATGATAAGGGAAAAGGGGTGTATTTGATTGTTTGTGTGAATCTTTTGTTGTGTATTAGTTGTAATTGTTGTTTGTGGAGTGTGTTTGTTTCGTTTAGAGCATTGTTTACAGCGATATGATGAGCTTGAGAGAATTTTCTGCATTAGTATGACCCGCTGGAAGTGTTCCTTCCGCCACGCCAGCGAGACTCCCGCGATAGAAGCATTTGAACTACGCCTGTCTTCACAGAGCGCAAGCGCATGAACTCTGTTGTGAAAACATTTGTATTCTCTGTAATAAAAGAGTCGTCAGTAGTATTTCTACAATAGATTTAGTCTTGGCTAGTAAAGTGAAATGTACATGCGACTACTGCCTAAGATTCATAGTAAGAGCGTGATCGACACCAGAGAGCAACTTGACGGAAAACCCTTGTATTAACGCCTCTGGAGAGCGTAGAATTAGCAGCCAGGGGTTATTCTATGGATGACATCTTGAACAACACTTATACAAACGAACTTTTTTTAAACGACTTACTCGTGAAATGTGAAATCATACAAGACGAATATACTATCAACTCCGAGTTTAATACCTGCCGAAAGTCCAAACGGAGCCAATGCTGTAAACCTTTAAATTACTCTGTTTAATTATTCTAATTATTATTATTATTTGCTTTATTCAATTTCTGTATATTCATTTGTTCAAATAAACTTTTCTAATTCAGATTGAATTTGTGTTTGTTTGTGGTTACTTTTAATCTCTAAACATAAATAAATAAATAAACAAATAAATTACACAATCACTGGTTTTCATGCATTTAATTACATTTTTATTCAAATTTTACAGACATTAAAATAAATTTTATCATTGCATTACAAACTAATTTTTTTTTTACATTAAATTGTTATTTAGTGTAATGCAACCAAGTGAGCTTTGATGTGTCAGGCGTGTCCACAGACCGGTACACAGGATTCACGATTAATTCTTCAGGAATGTTGATACGATGTATCACGTTGGTAAACAGAGCTCGCCCAGGTGGGGGTTTCTTCAGGTTGGGGTTGGGCGATAATACGTCTTGTATTAAACTATTAATGTTCGATCCTCGTATTGATTTCCTGCCGATTAACACAGTTCCTTTTATATTCCACGTGATAATATCAGAACTCTTTCGAAGTGTCTCGATGAAACATGTACGTGTGGAGGTCTGCTCAACAGGCAAACTCACTACGTTTCCTGGGCGACCGATCTAGTTGTAGGCCTCTGCGTGTCTGCTAACCATCGCAATATCGACATTGTCGTGGGTTTTTTCTTTTAACCCTGCAGACGTGCCAAAATCGGGTGAATCACAAGGCAGACCAACGGACTATGTTTCCCTCGAATGATGGAAACACGGCAGACAGTTAACGGGCTTTGAAAAACCTCGTTAACTGAAGTGTGCCTTAGTGTTTCCAAACATTCGAGGAAACCTGTCCGTAGGTCTAGCCTTGTGACACGACCTAGACCCTTCGGCTGGCCTCAGGTTAGCCATCTGAACCTGTTTGATGTAGAGTCGTACCCATTGGAAAGACCCTCAATTTCAAAATCCTTGTTGTTTCAGTTTAGAACTTTCATTCACACCATAAACACGTAAATAAAAAAGCTATTGACCGATATCTCCATAAATACTCTGAGATTTTTTGCTCTTTGAAATTTCTTTAATGACAACAATGGATCGGATTTCACCCCTCATACAGAAAGGACCTTTGCTTCGTCTTTGTAGTGCTTGTATATTATTTTTGTTGATTGCACTGCATAGTAAGAACGGTTATGAGGAAATTTTAAAAATAATGTATTATATTGATAATAACACCAACACACAAATGGATAATTATCCTCAAAATAAATCATTTGTAGGAGGCGTTTAAAATGTGGTGAGGTACAAATTTATTTAGGTGATATTTCACTTAAGATAAAACGACTTAACGATAAATATCGGCATCACTAAAACCATCTACAGAGAAATACCACAATCGTAAAAACTGTCTGCAGAGAAATTCCGCATTCGCAATAATTATCTACGAGAAATTCCGCGATCACAAAAAAGTGTCTGCGTGTCATTGCAAAAACGCCCTCGGAGAAGTTCTGTTCATGTAGAATTTCCAGCATTGTAAAATACTACCTTACCTGTAATCTCGTTGTGATAAAACTGTTCATCAGATAATTTTACGGAGTTTGAATTACATATGTTATGGAGTTTTGAAGTAAAGTTCCTTCAAAAAGAGATTTGCATCATTCAACATTCAACACAGGCTTTGTAAACTCTTGCGGAAATTTTCTCTGTCTCGGCCTTTTTCATCATGGAAATAAATGCAACTGTTAAATTTACGCAATATTTTTCGGCTCTTGTTGCTGGTTGTTCAGGAAGTGGCAAGTCTAAATTAGTAGCTCAAATGTTAAAGTATAGAGATGAAGTGATGGACCCTCCACCTACGGAAATAATTTACTGCTATGGAGCTTTAATCCCTCCAGTTGTTAAAAATCTGAACCTACCTAATATTACGTTTCATGCAGGGGTGCCCGATGAAAAGCTGATACCTGAACAGGCTTTACTGATTTTAGATGATTTAATTAATGAAGTGAAAAATAACGAAATTGTTGAGAAAATCTACACGTGAATTAGTCATCATCTCAATTTCTTTGTGTTGTTAATAATTCAGAACCTCTTTGCTCATTCAAAAATCATCCGTACAATAAGTTTAAATACTCAGTTCATCTTTCTGCTAAAGTCACCTAGAGATGTAGGACAGATTTGCACCTTGGCATCACAAACAGGTTACAGTCGTTTACTCATCGAAGCCTTTAAAGATGCCACTCAGGAACCCCATAGTTATTTACTACTTGATTTAACTCAGAGTTGCTCTGATGTTCTGAGATTGCGTAGTAAGATTTTTCCTCATGAAAGACCTATCGTGGTCTATGCGGATAAAACACGGGTTTAAAGAAGACGACCGTCATTTTTAAATTGACTGAATAGGGAGGTGTTACAATAATGATTCCTCCGGTTGTGAAACATCGTCATTTTCTAGGCGCTTTGAAACACTCGACTCCACAGCATAGGAGAGTATTAATGCAAAATGCAGCTCCTAATCAAGTTAAAGCTCTGTGTGAGATCTGTCATAACATTCTACATCATAGAGTCGCCTGGAAACCACCCATTAAGCAACATTTGAGGAAAATAAAAGGTTTAGCCTATAAAAAAATTTCATTAAGGGCCAAGAAAACTTATCTGAATCAACATGGAAACGGATTCCTGCTGCCACTTTTGCTAGAAAGTGTAGCCGCACCTATTTTGAATAAATTAATTAGCTAAGAACATGCAAAAGTACGTTTTACTACATGCTCAGGAATATCAAAGGTTGCTTCACGCTACAGCCCAGAGTGTCCCTACGCCTTCGCGACCCACTGAACATAGTCTGAGCCGAGTGTTGAAAAAAAACGTAATAAACAAATGGATTCTCAAATCAACGAGATTTTAAAAGCGTCAAATTTGAATGTACATCAGAAAATGGACCTTTATTTAAATACACTTCAAAAGTATCTAAGAGCAAAGCGCCATGAAGCCCAGTCGAAACAAACTAGCCTTTCAACCCAAACCGAACCTCAAACCCCATCAAGCCCGTCTTTAATGCCCCAAACACCGTCACCGCAATCCCTTCAAGAGACACCTGCTTATCTATATCCACAACAACTCGTCTATTCACCTGATTTTTGCACGTCTGCAGGCTTAAAAAAAACCCACGACGATGTCAATATCACGATGGTTAGCAGACCCAACGAGGCCTACAATGAGATCGGTCGCCCAGGAAACGTAGTGAGTTTGCCTATTGAGCAGACCTCTCCACGTACACGTTTCATCGAGACACTTCGAAAGATATCTGATGTTATCACGTGGAATAAAAAAGGAACTGTGTCAATCGGCGGGAAATCAATACAAGGATCGAACATTAATAGTTTAATACAAGACGTATTATCACTTAACTCCAACCTGAAGAAACCCCCACCTGGGCGAGCTCTGTTTACCAACGTGATACATCATATCAACATCCCTGAAGAATTAATTGTGAATCCTGTGTACCGGTCTGTGGACACGCCTGACACGTCAAAGCTCGCTTGGATGCATTATGATAAATAGCAATTTAATGTAAAAAAAAAAATTAGTTTGTATTGCAATGATAACATTTATTTTAATGTCTGTAAAATTTGAATAAAAATGTAATTAAATGCATGAAAACCAGTGATTGTGTAATTTATTTTATTTATTTATATATTAGAGATTAAAAGTAACCACAAACAAACGCAAATTCAATCTGAATTCGAAAAGTCTATTTGAACAAATGAATATACAAAAATTGAATAAAATACATAACAATAACAACACTGGCCAACAAAATTTAGGATTTTTCTTGTGACAAAATGAAAGTGGGTGATTTTTGGTAGTATTTTTTCCTGCCGATTATGAATATAATTTTTAAATTTCTCGAGCACGCACAGTTTTCTTGTTTTACAATGAAACATTTTTAAATCATTCATTGTTTGGGGCCTGGTAAATTTCCTTGTGGCCCCAAAATATGGATAGTTTAACAATGCAGACGCTTCTCTTCACACCCAGTACTTTAACATCGAAGTCTCATAGTGCATAACTTGGGAATGTGACATGATAGAAAAAATCTAAAAGCAGATTCGGATTCTACATACAAATTACTACAAAGAACACTATGTGTTGTCTTAGTCACAAAATGTGTGTTGACTAGTGTAATTAGAATAATTTAAAGGTTTACAGCATTGGTTCCATTTGGACTTTCGACAAGTATTAAACTCAGAATTGATAGTATATTCGTCTTGAATGATTTCACATTTCATGAGTAAGTCGTTTAAAAACAGTTCGTTTGTATAAGTGTTGTTCAAGATGTTATCCATAGAATAACCCCTGGCTGCTAATTTCAGGTAATGTAGGCAGTGATGACCACAGGTGTTGCACTATTCTCGTGTTGTAGAACCATTTTTTCGCGTGCATAAACATGAATGGTTGGAATTGTGGTTGAGGAAACATTGCGAAAGAATCGAAGATGTATGCTTGTTCGTTGGAGGGTATAAAAAAAGCCACCCAGTGTGTGCCTGGTTTACTGGAATCGTCCGTATTAGCTATGAGCAAAGATGGGTGAACAGGTTTGAGCTGCAGTACCAAATCCGCCGGGAAAACACCACTTGCCATAGGACATGTGAATGGATCTCTCTCGAGGGCACTCCATAGCTCTTGTGTATCCATCGAACTTAATTCGTGAAATCGAAGCTCACGGCTCTGTCTTTATTGGTTTCCAGGAGATTCTGATACTGACAATAAGCAATCAGGTTCACCGAATTAGCTAAAGGTTCAGAAAACTGAACTTCAACGCTTGACATACCGTTTATATCTATCTGTATAATAATTCCTGTCCCCCGAAAGATCAAAGGCCAGTAATGTGTAACCGGAACCGTAATCAAACTGGCTGATGTCTACATCTGTGTCTTCCAAATCCCAAGTGCTTTCATGGAATGAACAAACTCTCTCAGGTACGACCCTGAAGAAAAATTTGGCGTCAGCGGGTTTAGAGGAATTGCATGAGTATCCAATGAGAGGGAGAAGAAAGATAGATTGAAATGTTGAAAGTTGAATGGGTTCGAAGTAAAACAACCATTCTGGGCTTCACTCATAAATGCAAAAATCAAATGGGAAGGAATCTGGCCAGTAATTAAGTTCTGTATGACGTGATTTCTATTTTCAGTAGTAATACTCACTGATCTCATTTCAACTCATCCAATGGGGTAAAACGGTTAGTGACTTAAAGAGTCTTTGCATGTGCTAATAGTGTAGCTGTGTTAACTTTAACTCTCTCAACATTCAGCGTTGCTTTTTGGATTGTACTCTGGTAATTTGGATTAGCTACATCAGACATCAGATCAAAGGAGGGTTTACTTCTGTAAAGTCTCAGACGAAAATCCATAGAGTTCAGCAGCAATCGACACTGACGGAAGAGGTCTAAATGGAGGGGACCTTCCATATAGTAAACGTAGTTGTGTGCGAGTTTTTTTTACATAACTTAAACTTGTTGTTTGTATCATTGGTTGTCCATTTTACCACTCGTGTCTTTACAATGCCCAGCTGTTGTGAGCTGTCGTTTAGAAGCCTGACCATAGTTCAAAAGAGTTTCAAAATAAGCTCTGTATGGATATACCGTAAATCTTCTACTATAATGCGAATTTTTTTGGCCTAAAAAAGCATCTAAATTTGCTGGGTCGTATTATACAAGAGGATAAAAATCAGCCCTCCGACGACTGCGGCCGGAGGAGGTTTTGTCCTGATAACATTATCGTATATAATACATTAATTACATTGCATATTCAGTGTCCAGTTCATTATACAATATATTAGTTCACTTTTTATTCGAATTACTCGTCGCCAACATCTAACAACATCGAAAAAAACTTCTCCCAAACATCGATACTTCTAAATAGGCCTACTTCCAAACTGCCTCGAACCAAAGCCTACAAGAAAGCTTATGCAGTGAAAATATTAAACTGAATAAAGATTACTTGTCTTTTTATTAAGAAAATTGATGTATTGTTGTGTTTTTTTGTCGATGTGTAAGTGAGAAAGCTTTCCATCTCAATGTAGGCTATAAACTTCCAAACTGCCTCGATGAAGTTGAGGCAGTTGCTTTTGTCGAAGTTGCTTTCTGTGCTGATGACATTCAGACGAATTTGCTGTGTATTATACATTAATTACATTACATATAGTGTCCAGTTCATTATACAATATATTAATTCACTTTTTATTCGAATTTCTCGTCGCCAACATCTAAAATAACTTCCAAAGATCGATATAAACTCACTTCCAAAATTAAATTGAATTTGAAAGACCTGTTCGAAGACACAGATGAATCAGATTTTGAAGGTTTTTGAATATTAAATATCCAGACTATTTAAAAATAAAGATTTTTTTTCTGTATAAGTTTGCACATTTTATTTCTCGCGAGGAGTCAAAAATGGGGGTCGCATTATACAAGAGGATACGATTTTTGCCGATTTTTTGGGTCGAAAAAGTAGAGTCGCATTATACAAGGGGTCGCATTATAGTAGAAGATTTACGGTAAGTGATTGCTATGACTAACTAACGCATCGCCCAGATAGCATTCGACTTGTGAGAATAGCGAATGTAAGAAAAGGTTCACAGGACCTGTTTTATCACCAGCTGGTAGCTGTCCATCTCCTTTGTTGATAACGACTTCTAAGCTTAATGTAGTTTGATGGAGATCCGTGTAAAAATCTGCCAAACCAGATACGTAGAATTCAATAGGTCCGTCTTGGCTGATGATGGCTGTTGGTTGGTATCCTGTTGACCACTCGTGTGGGGAATAGAAAAAGTGTCGAGATCGCTGTTGAGACATTCAATGCTTATGCATAGCGCGAGAAAACATCGATGCAGGTAAGTAGAAATTTATATCCATCGTTCTGCTTTGATTGTGACAATGCAAGGAATGCATGTTTCCTTGGCACCTAATTAGCCCTTATTTGGGTGGTGTCATTTTCCGTATCCAAAGGCTACAGTACTGCCATGTCGCACACCACGCTATGCATGTCATATTACTTATTCTCAAAACTAACGCTAAACCTTAACTGATTGTATAGTGGCATATTATTTAATTATAACTTAATAAAGATAACCTACCTTGTGGCCGCAAAATTAACAAAACAAAACCCTTAATCTACCAATTAATAAGCTAATTTCCCCATCTTAAATAGTATTAATTCCTGAAACAACCCAACTAAAACCCGTTATGAAGAACTAATTAACTGGAAGCATGGAAGATTACATAAACTATAAAGAACAATTTTATTAATCAATAAAGTAAATTAATTAGATGAAATACTGCATACATAAGCTAATAATAAGTAAAGAAAAGAAAACTTTGAATGGCATAATAAATTGGTAACTAATACAACAAAACTACATTCATTCGTTACATCTCATGAAATTGAAGCATAACATAAGAAACATAAATTAAAACCCCTACCCCTAAGATTGTTACCCAGTTATGCATAACACTAATTCACTTCATTGAAATTAAAAGTTATTTTGCCCTACACATAAACTGTAGTTCTGAATTATAATTTCACATACTGTAATCATACCAGAGTTCCATTCAACACCTCGCTAGGCCGTCGACACACACCTGCCTCCAAGGGACTCGTGTTACCCACCGCTGCCGTCGTTGTCCGCTTCACCTTGCTCAGCTCGCCTGGCTACCAATTCGCTACGCCGCTTAGTGCCCCACGACGTGCCCACGAATCAGACCGTCAGCACGGCCTCCCGTCGATATCGCTTCTTGTCGTCCAACAGCAGGTGGTTTCCACTAACCGCTTCGGAAACCGCAGATGCCATCTCTGCCGTCGTTTGATGTCTCACAGACTCCATTGCCTCGTGGTCGCTGTGGTCTTTTACACGTAGCTGTCGTACGCCTTCTGAATGACATCGTACCTGTCAGGCCTCCACGCCAACTCGAACCGAACTCTACTACGCTACCTCATGCTACACAGTCACATGGTCACTCGTTACAATACCAGTCCACCCGTCTTGTCGTCGTCAGAGCTATATCATGATTGATTCTTATTTTTCTTACAACACAAATTTTTCTTCCACACAAATAAAAATAATAATAACCTTAGCCAATCGGTGTTTCGTGCGCTCGCTCCCATGCCCGCTTCTCTAAAACCTATGACTAATCACTTCCCCCCTCTCCTTCTTATCGACAAGATTTTCCCGCCAAAAATAACAAAGACAAAGGGCCAGGAACGAGGCCTAAAACACTGACTGTCTAAAGAAAAATTCTTATACAATAAATTTTACAGAATAAATATCATTGACAATAATATCCTTTACAAAAATGAATAACATACTTTTAGTTGCTAAATAAATATGTGAAGTCAATCTTCCATGCTGCCTGTTTTAATAATTAGGAAAACATGTCGTGATATATTACAATGTGTCACAAGATCAATCAAGTCCACTTGAAATTGTTTGAATGGAGCATATACACGCATACGATTACGAGGGTATAATAATGCCAAACCGGTTTATGCAGTGTATAGGCTCTCACACCCTAGTAGTACAAACGTAGTATTTCTAGAATAGATTTAGTCTTGCCTAGTAAAGTGAAATATACATGCGAGTACTACCTAAGATTCGCAGTAAGAGCGTGATCGACACCACAGAGCAACGTGACGGAGAAACCTTGTATTAACGTCTCTGGTGAGCGTATACACAAGGCCGTTTAGCAATAGCCCACAAAGGTGTTCCCGTGCCGTGCAGTGCAGTCAATCCAACACCGCCCATGAGGGGTCAATCCAACACCGGCGCACAAAGGTGTTCCCTCTTCCCTGCCCTGCTCTTCTTCAAAGGCGGCACTTGGCACGAGTTGTGCGCTGTGAATGTTGTTGGAATACTTATTCAGGAAGTGTTGGTAGCGCTGGCAACTGAGTATTACGGTCAAGTGGGTGCTCGCTGTATGTCACAGGTAGCTCTTGCTTGTAGCAGTATCAATATGTGCACACTACATGTACACTACTGTTTATAAAAATCGCAACACCCTGATGGAATAGCCCAATCTGCATTAAATTTGGAGCATTTGCATATCATGGGTCAGAAAAGAAACCATTAGATTTTCAGGTCAATACAATGCGTTTTATTGTCACATTAGTATCGGGTGAAACCATCATGGGATGCAATTACAGCCTCTAAACGTCGTGGCATTGAGTCAAACAAGCTCTGAATAAGGGCCTGGGGAATGTCCTGCCATGCTCTGTCTACACGGGTATACAGTTCACCCACAGTTGCTGCTGCAGGAGTCTGACGAGCCAATCGATGAGCAACCCTGTTCCACACATGTTCGATTGGGGACATGTCTGGTGAACGAGCAGGCCAGGGAAACAAGGGCGTCTGATGTGCTTGGAAAAAGGAGAGGACATTTCTGGCCACATGCAGTCGGGCATTGTCCTGTTGGAATACAGCACCTGGAAGGTTCTGCAGGAAGGGGACGACCTCGGGTTGCACCTGATGTACCGGTCACTGTTCAGATTGCCATGGATTCTGATCAGACGGGAACGGCCATGGTAACTGATTGCACCCCACACCATCACCCCTGGCGTTTGTCCTGAATGACACTGCAGGATGCATTCTGGAAGGTCGCGCTCGCCACGATGTTTTCTGACTCGTATCCTTCCGTCATGGTGCTGCAAGTTAAACCTTGACTCATCTGAAAACACAACTTGTTGCCATTCAGCTTGCCACTGTTGGTGTTGATGGGCCCATTGCAACCTGAGGCGCCGGTGGTTTTGAGTCAAAGGAATCCGCAACAATGGTACTCGTGCCATCAATCCTCTGGAAATCAAACGGCGTCGTACAGTGCTAGCAGACATTGTCCTGCCTACTGTAGCACCCCACTGTTGTGCTAACACTGTGGAAGTGGCTGTACGATCTGCTACACACATGTGATAGAGGTGTCTGTCATCTCGCGGTGTCGTCGTGCCGGGTCTTCCTGAGCCTGGTCTTCGGTGTGCCCTGTTCTCTTCGCTCCACTGCCTCCATGCACGCATAATTGTCGTTGCATTACGTCCTACATGAGCAGCAATGTCACGATACGACCATCCCGCTTCACGCAGACCAATTATGCGTCCTCTTTCAAAGTCTGTCAGCTGTTGATATGGTACCCTTCGTCGTCGTCGAGGCATGGTGTTCTTTCAAGCAATTACTCTGAAAATCTAATCATTTATACTCTGACCCATTGTATGCAAATATTGCAAATTGCATATGGATTAGACCATTCCATCAGGGCGTTGCGATTTTTATAAACAGTAGTGTATATAGGCATTCCTTTTACCGGTAGATGTCTCACTTAGAGCGCTGCTTTGGTATGAGTGTTAAATTTCGTTGTAACCTGTCCTAAATTTGCATGATAAGGGGCCCTGTAGCAATTAGTAGATGAATGTAATTTTTCTGTTTCTGCAGTTAAATTTTTGTAAATAAATCTCTGTTCACCGCATCTGCTACTTGGTCAAGTCGCTTCATTTTGGGTCCCGAACCCTTGATGGTTCCACACCCCCACACGGAACTTATTAGGTTTAGCGTGATATATGCTTAGGGAGGGGTCTGGGAACATCGTAAAGTATTACAGAAAAAAAATGACAATGAAATCATACAAGAATCGACAAATAAAAATATTTTAAGAAAAAAATGCGTTATTTGTGAAAATGAGACTTCAGGAGCCCACAAGTGTTCAGACTGTAATGAATATGTTCATGTTATCTGTGGAGAAAGCAATGAGAATGAGGGATTTGGTGCAAACGTGACTTGCAAGCTCTGTTTAAAAAAGAACAGCATCAATGCTGAAAGAAAATGTGCTAAATCAGGCCAAGAGCAACAGGCCCATAAAATTATTTCATTATCCAACTCCAAACTTCCTGCAGTTGGAATTGGTTCCAATGTTTTAGTTAGAGTACTTGAAATTGATAGAGGACGTGCAGCTCCCAGAAATGTTTTAGCTATTGTTATAAACATCAATTCATCAGGTCTCTATCAATTAGGAAACAAGGAAGATCTTCTCGGTCGACTTTATGCTCGAAATGAATTCACTATTTCAGAGAGCAACTTCATTAGCATTCAAGACATACCCTGAGCATCAACATTAACACTTCGTTCAGCATATATGTTATCATCTGGAAGTCAACAAGGATTTGTCATGTGTCACTGTAAAAAGGACTGTATTGATAAAAAATGCAAATGTCACTCAAAGAACATAAAATGTAACTCTAAATGCCATGGTAATAGTTCTTGTAAAAATAAATGACTGCAATATTCTTGATAATTATAAAAAAGGACTTTTAATAAACGTTTTTTATAAAATTTCCAATTATTTTAAGTGAATTAGTTGTTTGAATATCTTGAGCATCACAACAGATTTTCGTAAATGATTAAAAATTGTTGAAAATATTGTTATATTTTTGTATGTGGTAAATAATTTTATTACCAATTTATATAACATAATAATTAAAAATAAAACGATGATAATGACAAAAAATGTTTTATTCTTTACCCATATTACAAACCACACGTGAATTTTGTGTCGTGGTCTCTTTGAGTTTGCCACAACGCGTTGTGGCCATTTTTATGAGTGCCATGACACAAATAACGGGTTGTGGATGTTTTAAAGAACCCACAACGCATCATGGACGTTTTATTCGCTCAATGAGCGTTTTCGTTCTTTGAGCCTAATATATACATCAATTTGGGACACTCTGTATACGGTTTGGGGCTCTGTAATGTGATTGTGGTGCTATGTAAATTATTCTTTGTGTGAGGAAATACAGTATGACAGTATTTGCATAATGTAGGAAATCTGTTTTGCAAGGATCAGCTGCAAACGGGTGTACTGCTTGCACCTGAAATTCTGAATTCTATCTACATCTGGAGTCTTCCAGTTGCAATATTTTTGGTGTCTTGTGTGAACTCTTCTACAATTATGCAAGTATAAGATGTTCTGTTGTGTGGTTGCGGACTGCTCCTGTTCTCTGATCCAGCTTGCTTGCCTATTATGTTCAACTGCAATTGAATAATGTTGGAGGGCTGTTTATGTTGATAGGCCAGTGTTTTGCGTGTGTGAGCACAGTCTTTGTTTAGCTATTTATAGAACGTCTTCTCAATGTTGATGAATAATTTTTTCCGTTTATTATGCTGAGTGCATATTTTGTGTTCGTTAGACGTTGTGTTTTTGCAGCTATTTTTGTTTTAGCATATCTATACAGGGTGTATCTACCGTATATACCCGCGTATAAGCCGAATTTTTTTTTCCAAAAAATGACCCCTAAAAACCACATTCGGCCTATGCGCGGGTCAGAGTTGATGAAAACTCTTATAAGTGGAGTTTACAAAAAACTAAGCAATAATTTAGATTTCATTTATTAACCCTTTCACTGCATAAATAAATTTCTGATAAGATAAAAGTATTCTCTCTCTTTGCAGCATAATGAGAATCTCTAAAAGGCTGTGGCGGCGGCGGCCATATTGGAGAAAGTATGAGAGGGGGAGGGGCTTCAAACGAAACCAGTGCATTTTTACGTGTTCTCTCATTGCAATACATACATTAAATACATTAATCTAAACAGTATTCAAAATGGAACACCGAAGCATCGAAGATTCAAGAAGACTAAAAAATTCGATTTCGAAACTTTTTGAACATCGATACATGAGCTACCATCGATACTATCGCCAAGCACTAGCATATGAAATTTAATAGATCTTAACAGCACATTGTACAATTATAAACAATATACAGTGCAGTATTTCACGTATTTTTCCTCGATTTTCCATTCACTTTTCCATTGTTAAAAGTAAATGCTCTGGGGTCCGGTGATAATAATAAAAATACGTTAGGCCTACTGAAAGATGATCGAAATTGAGACCATGATCGAAAAATGGTTTATAAAATAAAATACTTCAAATAATTTTTTTGTATCTGTTACGCATTGTAATTTTAAAGATTATATAACTGCATTCAAATCGTGTGTAAAACAATTTAAGGGAGATGTCGAGGTAAACATGGGTTCAAATTTGAACGCCAACTGGGATAGGCCTATGAACAGAAATAAAAATGCCGCCACCAAGATCAACAAGTTAATAACTCAGGTTCTGTAAAGCCTAGATTAATGAAATTTGGAGGAATAACAGGGTACATAAGACTCTATATACCGTTAGAATTTGACTGAATTCCAACAAGACGTTTTCGAGTTAATCATTCAACATCATAACATGTTTACTTTTGAGTACTAACCAGCACTTGTTACAATTTCACTGCGTAACTCGAAAACTTCTCGTTGGAATTCGATCAAATTTTAACGGCATACACAGTCTTATGTACCCTGTTATCCCTCCAAATTTTATTAATCTAGGCTTTATAGAACCTGAATTATTTGGAGTTCGGTCATTTGCCCAAACTGCCGCATGCCTTTTGAACATCGAGAGCCTATTATCGCAAAGCGCATACGAAGAATACGAAAATTTTTATCAACTTTTTGGAGAGTCTGATGATGAAGATGCTACTTTTGAAGGTTTCCCCACATAATGATGTTCTTATACAAATTTATTGTTTTTGTAATAAAAAATTGTTTCCTTCAAACGTTGCATTTTTTTTTCTTTTTTTGCCTCGGCTTATTCGCGGGTCAAGGCGTTTTTCAACTTTTTGGGCTCAAAAACAGGGGGTCGGCCTATGCGCGGGTCGGCTTATACGCGAGTATATACGGTAAACCCCTGCCACAAACCTCTGTTGGGTGTGTAACTTTTGAGTGCATTTAATGGACTGGTTTCATTCCCTGTGTGGTTTAACTAAGAACCTCAGTTTAAATAAGAAGGTGTATGTGTTTTAAAGGTAGATTTTCTTTAATGTATTGTTGTTAAGATGAGTGTTCATGTAAAATAAAATGTCTCAGTTTTCCTGTTTGGATATTTTTTTTATATATTACTTGCCTGTGTGTGGAATCCGTTCTTGTGTAAATTGCAAGGTTTCTTTGTAGAGTGTTATATAATGTTTCAGTAAGTTTAGCATCCACGTTAAGTTGTGGATGAGTATCAGAACTAAGTTCATAGGTGACTTTTTCTTCAAGTTCAGCGGTGATGTCCATGTTAGTGTTAGAATCTATGTGCTGGGGTGTCTGTGTAAATGCCTCATATTCTTGTAACTGTTGTGCAACTTCTTGCTTTATTTGCTGTAGTATAGGTAAGGGTATGAAATTGATCTTAACAACTGTGAGACACTGTTCTGCAATGCCTTGTTCAGTAACTGTGACGTTAGGATATGCCTCTTTGAATATAATATGTAAGGGTTGTCTGTAAGCTGTAGCACCAATTTTCAATTTAGTGACTGTGTAGCAGGTATGCATGATAAACTTGTTTATGCCATTGGCCATTTCATGCGTTGACATTGCTTGCCTATCATAGCGGTCAAGAGCAAAGGAGCTCCTGAACCACTAAGGACAGATTGTGTCATTGCATTAGCCAAACAGGATTGGTGCTGCTTCCATCTGTAAGATTGTGGCATATTTTTCAACATCAGCCTCTGCCTAACCTATGAGTGCAGACTTGTAACCGAGGTGATGCCCAAACTGGTTCAACTACTGTAATAGCACTAATCTATACATGGGTGGTCTTGTTAGCCATCTCCATTATCAGCAGGCTCTATGCCATAATCAGCTCATAGACTAAGGGTCATCTGGACCCTGAACATTACTTTTAGGGTACCGTAAACCAGTACTGGTAACTATGGGCCACCCTCTAAAATACTGCCCCCCCCCCCCCCCCCCCCAGATGATATGGATGTAGGATCACACGAGTTGTTGTTGATAATAATAATAAATTATAATATTATTATTTCTTTATTTTGTATAATAATTTTATTTCCACAATGGAGTTTCTCATCAAAAATTTAAAGTGAGAGAATGAATTAATGAATTTTTACACATCTCTTAATACGTTACTTATTTGTGTTGCACATAAGATTCTAGGTTATTATAAAGAAGCCTATCATCCAGGATATTTTGTTAAAAACATAAAAAGTTAACATGATTAAAAAAATACTTTAATAGACGAACATCACGTTTTGATTTTTCATGAAAATATAAAAACCAAGTTGGGAAATTCCCCCATCACTTGTATACAGTAGACCTATGTAGACAGTATAAATATGTAAAATGATTATGAAACCTAAAAATTAACATTCTATCACTTTTTGGCAACATATAGACAGTTTTTATATAAACACAGAAGGACACTTTTAAATTCACTTTTTTGATTTAGGAAAGCTCTCCCACAGGCAAGTAGGCAGAGGATCACAATTTGTGGCATTTGATGAATACATGGACATGAGTTCTTCATCGGTATTAAATGATGGTGACATATGTGATGATGAAGGCATTGGTGGAAATTCTTCTTGAGTTTTCTCAACTGAAGGTTCTATAAAATAAAGAAATTATAACAATGAACATTTTTTTGTTTGAGAAAAGTGCAGAATAAATTATTATTTAAGTTAATAATAACAATATGAATAACAGGTAAGGATGAAAGAAAAAAAAAAACTTTATTAAAAAATTAAGGAGAAGAGGAGAGTAGGTGAATCACAATAAAGGCTGAATTTTCTTTTTGTATGAAACAAAGGCTATATCCCATGTTATGATGTCTTGTTTTAAGACGTTTCTTTACTATTGAATTCTGCTGATTCTGCAAAAGAATACCAAATTATAAGGGGAAATCAAAAAATAATTGAGTAAATTTTTCACCGTCAGGTATTTGCAAAATCATTATTTACATTTTGAAGAGCATGTAATTGTCCATCACCCCGGGAGATGGTAGGCACGAATGCAGAGATTTCTGTGGTTTCTGTGGTCAAAGGGACAAAAGCCTTCTGAAATCCATCACGAATTGTGTGCAACATATGGTGATACGTGCATAACATTGACAAATATGTGCTGTCAAGTTCACAGCGGGGCACGTTAAGTGTCCTTGATGAACCACATTCCGGACGGTCTTATGCATCCCGTACACAGGAGAAAATTGATGCAGTGATTCAGCGAGACTGGCAGGTAATGGTCCAAGCAGTGGCACTGGAAGTGGACATTTCATACGGCACACTACATCATCCAAGAAGACCTTAAGTTTCGGAAAGTGTCAGCAAAATGGGTCCCTAGGTCTTCCAAGAAGATTAAAAGGTTTTCTAAAAACAAATGCCATCCCTTCGCAAAAGATGCCACCTACACCAGGTAGTTTAATTATTCAAAAATCGTTGAGTCAGTTAATTTTTTTTTAAATCAGTGATTGGAAAAACGATTAGAAAGCTTGTTAAAAAAATCAGCTGCGAAATCTTCTTTAGAATTTTTTTTTGTTATGTTATTAACTTAATTAAAAATGTTTGATTGAGTTCATTGGTTTACAGCTTTAATTAATTTAATATTTATTTAAAGTGAAAAAAAATTTATTGAAATATTTTCACCATAATTACCAGTAGAATATCGCCAAAAATATTTCATAAGCTACGTTCTTCATTCAACTCCATCCGCAGTAAGCACCTGATAAAACAGGATATTGCTACATTTGTCTTAACTTTCAAATTTGACCATTTTATAATAAGCTTCACGAGTAATTAACCAAATAGGCCTATTAGAAGTACCAAATTAGTAGAGAAGGAATTAACTTCTACTGGCACCGATGGGTGACACTTTCTAAAGATGGTAATAATATACAGTAGTCTATTGAGGTTTAGAAAATTTTTTTGTGCTGTATGTCCAAAGAGCATATTTCCAATCACTGCAGTAATTAAAAAAAAAAGACAACATATGTATAATGACACCAATCAAAAACAAAAATTTTATTGTCTAGGCCTACTTGAATGTTTAATATGTTAAAAATTAATCTTTAATAAGTATCTAATTACATTTGTATAATACCTTACATGTGCAATAATTTATAAGTATTAAAACAGATTGCAATGTTTAAATATTTTCAATGAATGGTTTGACACCAGAAAATGACAAACTACATAAAAAAAATACTGACAATATATAATGAATATAACTTGAAATTTAAAAAATATATCTACAGTGCATATATCTCAAAAATTATAGTTTGTAAATAAAATTATAAATTAATGTTCCATTGATAGGCCACTTCTGTGTGTTATATTTTTACTTTATTTTTGCTTGTGGTATTAGACTATTTAGATGCTGCATTAAATAGCAACAGAGGATTGGTGTTAATGGATTTTAGATGCTAAGGTTGATAGTTTATTAGAAAAAAAAAATGAAAAATTTCTCCTGTTTAACTTCATTCCATCCTCATCTGAGACAGTGTGAAACACACACTCTCAGCGGAGGGAGGAGCGAAAATTTACTAATGTGACGTCACGCTCTGCAGCCAATGGCAGAAAATCTCGCTCGTGGAACAACTTTATGAAATCTCTAATAACCTTGGCTCACACCAGTGCACATGGAGAACCACATGACATACAGTTTGGAGCATTTGCTTCGGTATCACACGGAGGGACACTAATTCTTTAAGCACGATGCCACCACAAAAGAAAAGTGGGCATTTCATTACACCCCCAAAACGAAGCGACAGAGTATGGTGTGGAAACACCGAATCTCCCCCCTCCAAAAAATTCAAGACGACACCTCCATGGGAAAGGTCATGGTTACTTCAATGGTAACACAAAGAGCCAAAACTGGTTACTGTTTTTTGGGACAGCCAGGGTGTTCTTTTTGCTTATTTTCTGGCCAAAGGAGAAACAATGAACGCTGCTGTTTATTCTGCCACAGTGGATCGGCTACGAGCTGCTCTGCACCGAAAGCGTTTGTAGAAAATATGGACGACATCATCATTCTGCATGACTGCATGTCCCCATGTTGCTGCATCAGTGTCATAAAAGCTGTCGTCCTGAAAGTGGGAAGTCCTACGGCATCCAGCTAACATTCCAGATCTGGTGCTCTCGGATTTTCACCTGTTTGAACCTCTAATGCAACACCCTGATGGCACACGCATCCAGAGTGACAATGAGGTTAAAACAGCTGTACGGTCCTGGCTTTGCTCCTAGCCGAATGAATTCTACGCTATGAGCATCGAAAAGTTGGTCTTACATTAGGACAAAAGCTTAAATGTGAATGGTTGTTATGTTGAGAAGTAGTTCAAAATGTAATGATTTTTGCCAATACATGAGTTTTGCTGTGAAAAATTTACTCGATTACTTTTTGATTTCTACTTTTCGTATATTTGTACTACAGTGGAAAACGCCTATTAGAAGCATGGATACATGACAGAAAACTTGGTGTTCACCTTTGAGCATTATGTTTTTGTTGACAACCTTCCAGCAGCTAGATCTATAAGTATGCCAATGAGACAGCCGCCCCCCCCCAAGACTCTAAAGTAGACAATAATCACCTTAAAGCTTAAGAATTATTGCCAGGTGGGGTAGGCGTCCAGGGTTCAGGACTGATTTCGTGAAAGCGTATTATCTCAATAAATCAACCAATGTTCATATAAACCCATTTATTTATTTAACTGTGGTTCAAACAAATTATATCTACACAAGGCTAATTAAATTGTAATCAAGCAATTATTTAAATTCCTAAATATGACATCATTCAGTCTTCGCTCGTCAGGTGTTTATCCTTACATTTGTGCTCCTCAAGTGGTACCTCCGGGTCAAACCCATATAGGAGAAAAGATTGACTTTCCCGAAGAGCCTCATGGCAGCAGGTTCTCAGGGACATCAGCGCAAAATTTAACATTTCCTCCCACTGCTCAGGGTGATCATCACAGAATGCCGAAATGGTCTCGCAGAGCTTCTTATTGCAGCGCTCCGCAATCCCATTCGACGTTGGGCGATGAGCAGTTGTCAGCTTATGGGCAATATTAAGCTCCTTACAGAACTCGCTAAAGACCACCGAAGTAAAGTGCGGCAGACGATATTTTTAACAAAGGATTTTGCGACCGTCTCCGATATATGATCTGGTAATACCTCAGCCTCGGTTTAACGTGTAAATACATCTGTCATTACTATGATAAATCTGTTACCTTGGCCTGACCACTCCACGGGACCCACGACATCCATGACCGCAATTTCAAAAGGAAAATTGGCCACAATTCCCTCCTACCAAGGTGCCCTTGTTACATTCCTCTTCACGCGTTGGCATTGATGCACCTTTTTCACCACATCACTCATCATCATAGGCCAAAAGTACCATATCTGCAGTTTGTGCAATGCGGCACTAACTCCCCGGTAGCCCATCATGACACATCCCAGTAACTCCTCTCTAAGATCCTCTGGGACCATTATCCGGGCTTGAGACTGGGCTTTTTGCATTCTGCCATAACACCAAACAATCCTGCTTAAATAGCCATTCCCCTGTGTAACCCACTCGGTCATCATGTCGACCTCCCATCACTGACCCCAACCACTTATCCCTGGCCTGCAACTGTCTAATCTTGTCATCCCAACCCTGCACTTCCAGATCTACCACTATGGAGCCACACTGATGCGACAAGAGGTCGGGAATAACGTTTTTTCCCACTGTGAACTCGTAGCTAAAACCAAATTCCTTGAGTTGAAGGGCCCAGCGTAACACCTGCTGATGGGTGTCAGAACGGAAGATAATGGCTTGTGGTCTGTCAGAACCGTGGTGGAGAATCCCAGAATATGGCGGAACTGGCCGACTGCATGAACAATCGCTAGCACTTCTTTTTCTATGACTAAATAATTACTGTAATTTTCGGCAGTAACGCTGCGGTGGCTGATACGCCGCAGCAGCAAAAATTTAACATAAATGTAAAATCTCCGACAGCAGCGCCGCGTTGGCCGATACGCCGCAACTTTGTTTTAAGCGTAATTATTTATTATTTATTTTCCTATATTATAATCTGGTAGGGATTTATTAGATTTCAATGCAAAAACAAGCGTTAAAACACAAAAATCTACGTACGAGAAAAACGAAACTTTTAAAAAAATTCGAAACCTAACAGAAAAAATTTTAAAAAATAAAAAATATAAAACAATCTTCGCTTTTATCTTCAGCTCCTTCGCCCCTACTGTGTATCCAGCTATAAGAAATCATAAGCTGGCTGTGGGAGTTGGCCGTTGTGTAGCGGGAAGAGAATCCCGCGTAGCGAGTGCGCGTCGCCATCACCTAAAAAAACGTGTTTCCTGACGTGTTTTGTGCCTTCAGATTCATTATAAAACTATAAACGCATTCGGAACATACTTCGAGGTGAGATACGCTTTCACTGTCGGCCATTATTGCAAAGCGAAAGTGGCGAAAGTGAACAGGCACGTTTGAACGTGATCAGATTTGAAAGTTGATAATGTTGGTCGTGTAGTGAACGATAAGTGTGGGAAGTTTTTAGATGCAGTGCTCACGTTGATCGATGAACATGGGCGGACTGGCAGTCTAAATCGTACCGGGCAGGTACCGAGAAAAATCGGCGAAAGCGGCCCTCAATCACGAGAAAGTAAAGGCATCTATCCGGCCCATCGGGATTCAATCCGCCGCTGACCCGATGATTCAATCGGCCGCTGTCGATGAACGCTATCGAAGTGAATTTTTAATTAATAGGATGTGAACTCATCGATAAATTCATCAATAAATATGAATCAAGGAATACATTGTCACTACTCGTTTTATATCGTTGAGAGAACGATATGAAGTAGGCCTAAAATCGTGGGTAGGAATTTTTTTTTATTTTGTTTTAATTTTTTTTATAATTTTTGTAAAATCTCCGACAGTAACGCCGCGGCGGCTGATACGCCGCACACGCCAAAATTTTCACTTTTATTAACAGAAACGCCGCGGCGCTACTGCCGAAAATTACAGTAGTCTGCGCCACTTGTAGCTTCATGCTATAATAAGCGATTGGGCACAGTTCCCCATTCACACATTGCTGGAGTACCCCTCCTATGGCATGAGCGGAAGCGTCTGTGGACAACATGAATGGTTTAGTGTAGTCCAGTACCATTAGCACTGGTTCGCTACATATCACCTTCTTCACTTGCTCAAAATGCTCTACTACATTCTGCATCCCACACAAAAAAGGACTCCCTTCTTCGTCAGATTAGTGATCAGTAACAATAGTGCGAACAGGTTGTCATTGAATGGCCTATAAAAATTTATGGAGCCAACCACACTTCGGACCTCTCTCACATTAGTGGGCGGTTTGAGCCTACAGATCGCTTCCATGTTCTCCGGATCTGGGGATGAGCCTTTCGCTGAAATAACGTCCCCTAAGTAGCGTACCTTGGGTATACAGAAGTGGCACTTAGTGGGCTTCACGATCAGACCATGCGCCTGGAGCCTCCCCAGCACTCAACGCAATAGCTTTAAGTGCTTCTAAAAAGATAAAGATGAGACAAGGATGTCATCCAAGAATGCATGTATATTTGTACCTATCCTGTCCTGCAAAACCAA
This sequence comes from Rhysida immarginata, assembly GCA_023313115.1. Lineage (NCBI taxonomy): Eukaryota > Metazoa > Arthropoda > Chilopoda > Scolopendromorpha > Scolopendridae > Rhysida > Rhysida immarginata. Next base: position 900,860 of record JAHWFO010023077.1, on the reverse strand, counting down.
TACCACATAGTGCTGGAAAATGTGAAGAATTTTCCCCTTCTGAGGCAACCACGTTAATTGATATTACCCCAGGGGGACTGAAAGGCAGAGCACTCTCTCAGCGGCTCGACCAATGGAATCTGAAAGTAACCAGTGTTCAGGTCGAGCCCTGAGAAATAGCTATGACCTTTCAGTTCCTCCAAATTATCACGCACTAATGGCACGGGGAAGTCGACGGACCCGTACACACGCTCACTCTTCTTATGTCAAGGGTTATCCTCACCTCACCGTGCCTCTTAGGCACAACATGTACTGGGGAGTTCCAGGGGCTTATGTTGGGCTCAATGATACAGGCCTCTTTTAACTCCTCTAACTTCTGCTTATACGCATCACGGTATACATGCGGGATCTTATACTGGCGGACGAATACGGGGTGTGACTTGTCAATCTCATACTCGGCCACAAAGTCCGCTATCCGCTTCACTACCGTCACGTCATTAGAGAAGCACCCTGCAAACTGGTAAATTACATTTTGTATGGCAGTCTGCCTATTACGGCCAATATCCCCAATCCGAAACCCATCGATCGGTTTGCATATTTCAATTATACCCGATTGCACGACCAAACCCCTCATCCAAACACATTCTGCCAACATTCCGCCCCTACACTTCCCCAACTACACCATAATTATCCCACCATACCATTGAATACCCAAACACAGACTCAAATCTTTGCAAATCGCCCCGAGAATACACTCCCTCGAATATCCGTAAATTCTGGACTATCAGTCCCTGTTCGGGAGCCAGTGAGATAGCTTCCCCCCCCCCCTTCCCCCCTGGAGACTGAAGTATACAATAATCAGCTTAAGAATTATTGCCAGGTGGGGTAGGCGTCAAAGGTTCGGGACTGATTTCGTGGAAGTGTATTATCTCAATAAATCAACCAATGTTCAGATAAACCCATTTATTTATTACTTAACTGTGGTTCAACCACATTATATCTGCACACTGCTGCTAATTAAATTGTAATCAAGCAATTATTTAAATTCCTAAGAAGGTGCAGATACTTAGTAGCAGGTGCATGCATTTTAAACGCTTATATTGACATCAATTACCACTAACTATATTTGGGGCCCCCTCAAATATACGTTTGCCATTAACTAGTTTATATCTAATGCTAAATCTCTCTATCAATAATTAGAGACAAGTAACCATAGCCACTGTTATGAGCAGGCTCTGAGAGATGCACGCACTAGCACTCAATGCAGAGGCTTCAATGAAAACTTCAATGAAGTCACCGAGTTCAATAAGGTAGCACATCAGGCTTCATACACGTGACTGAGTTCTAAAGACTCAGAAGGACAACTATAAGCCAGAGGGACCCGTGGTGCACTCACGACGCCCATGCACGCACTTTCTTTCCTCAGGATCTATGTCTGGCAGGTAATTATTGTAGAGCGGGCACATCTATTTCAAAACGCCACAGTTTTGCAATCACCGATTCAGCAAAATAAAGGAACGGACTCACGAGCGTTGTCATCTCGTTTGGAGCAGCATATTTTTCCATCAATATTCTTTATCAGCTGGGGCCGCATTCCATAATGCTGATCGCAACTCGACGAGGACAACAAAAAACTAAATTGCTTTTACCAATTACACTCGATTTAGTAAACTTATGCACAAATGCTTCGATGATTAAGCGTGCACATAGTAAATTAAATCAGAGCGAACGAACAGTCTTTTCATTCGAACGTCAGTGCCTAGCAACCGACCGTTACGTATCAGTACGCACGTACATAACACATGCATACACAGCGACCGCCTCAAGAAGAATCACCAAAATTAACATTATATATTTTAAAAGAATTCTCTCCGTAACTATGCATGGATCATAATGCCTCATTGGGAGACTAGCAAGATCTTCTCGGAAATCTTATCCGAGAAAAAAATGAAGTGTTATGATGCATGTTGCCAATGGCAATTTCATTAAAAAATTATATACGACCAAAAACGAGATTGACATTTATAAATTGTACATATTTTACTTCAGTCACTTCAAACGCATTTATTATTTTTAATTTTGCTAATATATATTTAATCAATCATGTTTTATTTAATGATGAAAAATAGCAAAGAAAATTCCATAGCCTGGGTTTGAACCAGGAACCTTTGGCTAGACCGCCAATGCGCCAACCAATTGTGCCACTGTGGCCATGAAAGCAAACCACTATTTAGGGCTCGGTTTGAACCATTACCTAGTTTGCAGGCTGGACTATCTTTCCCAAGGCATAATAGTCATTAAAGAATAATCATAAGATGTTTAGTGAGGTTTTATATTATACACCAACCTCAGCTGTTCAAATTAATTTTTCATGATTAATTTGAACAGCCGAGGATGGCTATAATATTAACCCTCACTGAACATCTTATGATTATTCTTTAATTTATATTTGCTTTTTTCATAGTGTCCCAACTTTTATAGAATTGGGTATTGTATAAGTCTCTTAATAGAATTCTCAATTAGGAACAAGGATTCCATTGTGGCATTATAATTCATTAAATACCGCTCAACAACCATAGTCAGAACAGAACGTCAACATTGGCTGGTCAGACATCGCTATTTGTATAACAAGATTTGCTTTCCGTCTTTCCTTCTCGTCATCCAGAGAAGAAATCTCTCACAACACACACTTCTTTATAACAAGAACTTTTTTAACAAAAAATGAACCGACTTCATGAGTCAAAAACCTTCCCAGAAAAATATTCAGTCGAGTAGTGAAAACCCCATCCAAATCGGATCAGTAGTTTTTGAGAAAATCGCAAACGTACATACATACGAATATATACGGGTCAAACAGAGAAACTCCATTTTTTGAAGTCAGTAAAAAAAAAACATACCCAGAAAAATATTCATGGGTCCAACAGAGAACCACCTTATTTTTATTATTATTATGAAAAGCTTTTATGTAACTTGCAATGTTAGAGTGTTTAGGTCAAATCTTATAATCAATATTAAACCAACCTCCCTAGAAGCTAGAGAGCTGAAACTTGGTAAACATGTTAAAATTTTTTTTTCAAATCGGTTCACTGTTTCGTGTTCTAATGGTCCTAATTCATTACTACGTACTGTCCAATTGCCACAATAAAGGATTCGTTATGACGAGGATTAAATGTCTCCGTTGTTTATTGTTACAAAATTATGCCATATTGTTGACGAGATATTATAATAATAAAACATGATAAAAGCGTGTTTTTAAAAAAAAAACCTTTTTACATAATTATTTGAACAGTTAAAAACCTTCCCAGAAAAATATTCAATCGAATAGCGAAAACCCCATCTAAATCGGATCAGTAGTTTTTGAGGAAATCGTGAACATACATACATACGGATATTTACGGGTCAAACAGAGAACCTCCTTTTTTTGAAGTCGGTTAACAATTAATGACAAAACGAGGATTTTCTTTTCGGGCAATTAATTTTTAATTCCCTGAAAAGTTGCTCCCCAACAATAGCAAAACGCAACACTTTTTCTACATTGTTGCTCAGAAGAGCAACAATGCATAAAAGCCACATTATCATCAATATTAAATAATTAAAACAATAAAAGAAAATAAAACAACCCATAATTAAAAAAACAAAACAAAATATTTCATATACAACTAACAACTATAGTCACAAACACAATAAAATTTATAACAGGGAATATATAAACAAATTACACTGCCATTGCATGGCACATATTCCCCCCCCCCCCCATAAAGTTCCCAATTACCCATAATTACATTATAAACTACATACTTCACTAAGAGCCAGAACAACAAATAAAATAACATAATTGATTTGATTATAAATTGCAAAATCCCAAACACTCCTCAATTTGGCAAAATTGTCTGAGGTTAAATCGGTGCCAATCAAACAGTCTCTCCTCTCTTACCAGATCCATTAACTTTTGCACTTTCCCTGACTAATGCTTCTGTAGTCAACATGTGGTCTATTTCTTAGGTTATATCGACCACCTCTAACCTTTGACAGTCCATCGTCAACGTCAAGAAGACTCAACTTAATGATCAAGAAATGAGGCCAAGGGACTTTTATCATTTTTACGTTCGTGGGACTTAGGAATCATCAAATTGCAAACTCATTCCGGGAGCAATTCCTAAGGATTACTTTCATCACCAGGAATAACAATCAATTCATCCTAAATCTAAAGAAATTGGACAATAAATGTGACATATACAAGTGCTATGGGGTTTCAAGGTCTGAGTTGTGGTTCACATTACATGGAATCAATAATTCATATGAGGGTGGATCAAAGAGTACACACAACAATTTTTTATGGAATACAGTAAAATCCCATTACAACTTACCTCACTTTAATGTACATTTCAAAATAACGTACACATTTAAAATCCCCGGCCAAAATGTAGGTGTTTTAATGCTAAAACGTTTCAGTTTAACGTACTTCAAATTAACGAATAATTTTACGTTCCTCGGTTAAATTATCCCATTACAATGTACACCCTATTCCAAAAGCGTTTTCACTTAGATGAATGATGTTCGGCGTCCTTGCGATATGTTAAACCAGTCAAATTAATCGGTTCAGGGAAGGAGTCGAATTCGAATCATGTCAGACTCGACTACTTGCCTGGACCAAATAATCTCGCTGGTTTAACGTATTGCAAGGAACCCGAACATCATTAACTTAGGTGAAAACGCTTTTGGAATAGGGTGTACATCGTTTGAATGTCTTGCTTCGATTGGTTAATACCTTAAACAGCCCATGTGAAAAGTGGCAAATGGCAATGCATCAAAATGAAACGACGTGTCATCACTTAAGCCAATGGGAATTAAACAAAGTTCACGTTTCATTGGGTTATATATAAACCCGGAAATCTCTGAATGCAACTCAGTCGGGACCCATACTGTTTGGCAACGATACAGGAAGGCTTCACCTGACAAGACAACTGCCCATCATCAATATGGTAAGATCATACAACCATGTGTTTATTTTAATTTTAGTTTTAAGTACATGTCACATAATTATGACCATCCCCTACATTTGTCTTCGGAGTTGCCAGGCCGAGGAACTATGTCACGTGTTGGAAATTGGTTAGGAGACTATATAAGGTAGGTTTCCACTATGTTAAAAACATATCACTCATTGCTGCAATGGGTAAGAAACGTCATTTATCAGATCTGGAAAAGGGGATGATAATTGGCTTTCGGGCCAAAGGTGGCAGTCTTTCGGAAACCGCGCAGTGTGTGAACTGTTCTTGTGCTGCTATAGTTAAAGTGTACCATAACTGGGAAAATGGGACCGTTCAGAATAAACAGTGTGGAGCACCATGTGTAATTGATGAGAGAGGTGAACGTTGGCTAGGAAGGTGTGTGAAGACCGACAGAAGAGCTACAGTGGACCAACATACCGCGTAAACCAACGAGGGTATCAGACATGTCTCTAAAACCACTGTACAGAGGACCCTGCTACGTATGGGCCTCTGCAGCAGACGGATGGTCACTGCACCCATGCTGATGAAGGTTCATCGCCAAAAATGGCTTCAATTTGCCCAACAGTACAGAAACTGGACCACTTCCGACTGGAAAAAGGTTGCCTTCTCTGATGAGTCATGATTTCTGCTCCACAGAAGTGACGCCGTTGGCGGGTGAGGTGAGAAACCTCCGAGAACAAGCATCCGGCAACCATTGTTGGACGAATCAAGGCTCGAGGTGGCAGCGTGATGGTGTGAACAGTGCTTTCATAGTATTGTCTGGGCCCATTGATACCTGTGGAAGGCATTTTCAACCGATTCGTTTATTTATCCATAATTGCAGATTAAGTACACCCTTACATGGTGACTGTTTTCCCAGAGAGGGATGGCACATTCCAGCAACACAATGCGACATGTCATACAGCTGCAATTCTTTGGGGGTGGTTTTAGGAACACAACCAGGAGCTCCAAGTACTACGTCATACTAGCTGCTGTGAGTGCTGCTAAAGCCGTTTATTCAGGATACTAGCTGGTGGTCATAATAATGTGACTCAACTCTGTATATTTCTCACTGTGTATATCTATTAACATGAGACAAAAACAAAATGAAATTGAAAGTGACCAGGAAGACAAAGATGAAATGGCTGTTTAGACCAGAGGTAATGAATGTCTCACCTTTAAGTTATCGAAAGAAAGCAGACAGTCATTACAGATTTTTTTTTTTTTAATTAACCAACTGTAATATTACATTATGGTATTCTGTATTTGTATTGAATAAAATAAAATGCTACACTTCATGTATTCTTATGTTTTCTGTGCACATACTGTACAGTGTATATGCATCATTCACAAGCCCCCCCAGTTTCAGGATCACGTACAGAATTCCAGTTCCTTTGGAGTATGTTGTAACGGGATTTTATTGTACAATTTTGGTCCGGATGTTCAAAGTTGGCAAATCGATAGAGTTTAAATCTTTTGCTACAGACAGCAATGGCTTGATCAGGTGTTGCCCTAGTGGAAGGACCGATAACTACTGAGTAAAGATGGCATGTATGATAGCATCGTCAACTTGTGAAGAACAGCCAGGTATGGTCTTTTTTTTTGTGGTTCAAATGAAAAAATTCGGGTGAAACCCACAGGGAAATGTTGGGGGGAAGGGGGATATGGTGCTGATTCTCTGAATCAGGTATTGCAGATTCTTCGAAGAGAGCCGAGAAAATCTTTCCAATGAAAAATTGAGAAATTTGGCTGGGAGGTGCTCATCTATCCACCCTACAGTCCAGACCTTGCACTATCTGATTATTGCCTCTTTGGACCAATGAAGAAATTCAAAGGAGGCCAACACTTTGGTTTGGATGACTGGTTTAAATCAATCGTGAGCAGATAGTCTACAAGCAGAAAACTGAGTTTAATGAAAGAGGTGTATTGAATTTGGTGCCATGATGGGAGAAATGTGTTGAGAGATTGGGATGCATAAGTTGAAAAATAGATAAAACCTGCAGCTTTCTTGAGCATTTTTTCATTTTTTCTTATTAATTACCACAAAAACTTGTTGTGCATTATTTTTCAATCCACCCTTATACCTTCTACAAATGATGGTGACTCGCGAGTTAACAGAAAACAATCAGATGCAGCAGAAACAACATGCATCTTCAACTGTTTATCAGGCAGAAGAAATCTTTTCTGTACAAGATGGTAACAGGTGATGAAAAATGGATCTCATACAATTACCCCAAATGCAGAAGATCATGGGTCAACCCCACTGAACCACCCTCCTTGTAGCCCAAACACAACATTCACAGCAAGAAAGCTCTGTTAAGCATCTGGTGGGATCAGAAGGGGGTGCTGTAACATGAGCTTCTCCAGTCAGGGGCAAACAGTTAAGGTGGATGAATACACACAGCAATTGAAAAATCTAAAACATGCAACTGAGAAAATGGCTACCTAATGATCCTGCTGCACGACAGCATTCGTCCTCACATTGTTTAAGTGGTGAAGGACGTCCTTAATAAACTTTGGTGGAATCCCATTTACCCGATGTACTCGATAAACATTGCTCTTATGCACTACCACTTCTTCTGCTCAATGCAGAATCATCTGGCCAGTAGCCATTATCAAAATTAAGAAGAAATGTTAAAATAGGATCACTGAGTTTGAGTTGAAGAATGAATTGTTCTTCTGTCAAGGAATCCAAATGTTGACTGAATGATGGGCAAAGGTGGTTAATTTGAATAGATAAGTAACACAACTTCCAAGAAATAAATAAAATTAAAATTGAAAAAAATCCAACAAATTCAGTTGAACACCCAATTACATGAATTAGCATAACAAATGTTTTTGCAGCATGCACTCTGAAGACTGCATATAACTGGCAATCTTTTGCATTAAAAATGAAAACCCATTCAATGTTAAGTTAGTAACAGCTATGCCAATTAAAGATTTTAGCAGTTTCTCAGAATATTTAATTCCCTGGTGATTTATTTTAAATCTGAAAATCGAAATCAATCCAAGTTTTATGTCTTATTTTCAACCTTAGCCAATTTGAATTATAGTACCTTTAATTAAGATCAGTAGCCTCTCAAATTTTAAATTACTTCTTGATTTAGACCGCTTTAATCTTTTCAATCCATCTGTGGAAAGCACAATTTAAAATAATACAGAATTGAAATTCAGTGATTATTTTAATTTTCAGGTAATTATAATCAATAAAAGAAGAGGAAGCCCAGTCAAAAATAATAATCCGATGTTTATTTTAATAGTATAGTAGACTCGCGATTAGCCGAGCTACGGTTATCCAAGATGACGTGTGCAATCAATATACAGTATATAAAAAAACGATAAAATATTTTTTAGCAAAAAAATACCTTTAGGTGAGTAACATATTTCAAATGAAGTGAAACTGTGAGGCACACATTCATATGGTTCCTATGATTCTTGATAGAATATGAGGCACAGATTCTTAATAGAAAATTTCATATGTAAATTGCTGATTACATTAACTTTCCAGAAATGGTAGTCATGCTCCAATAGCGTTAATATGCAACCATCCACTGTTTCAATTAATTATTGTGATTCTGTTTGGTTTACTGCTGCTACAATTATTATTATTATTATTATTATTTCACTGTTTTTAACAAAATGTAGCTGGAAAAAGAATAAAAAAAAAAAAGGTTTCAATCCTCTAGAATTATTATTATTATTTTTTTTGCCTCCAAGTTTAAACAAACAGAACTAAAATCAGTAACATTTGAATATAAAGGAACTTCACAAATAGCCTTATGAATCCACAGATTTATCTTTGACTGGTTACTCGATCTTTTAATGTATAAAATTTAAAAAAACAAAAGCCAATATCAAGAATAAGTTCAGCTTTCTAAATATTATAACAAAAGAAACAACTTTAAAATATGAAAAACCTACAAAATCTGCTCTTCTCACTACACAGATCTGTGGTGTCATCACTGTTCCGAAGAATGAAATTCATAAGATGTGCTGCCCAGCCTTTGGATTTAATTTCTTCAGTTTCGTAAGATGATACAACTTTCAATTTTAAAGTTGTGCTCACTTTCTTTTCATCCTGCACTTAAAAATATTTAAAAAAAAATCAGTAAGCACCAATTACCTTTAATTTATCTTATATAAATGAAAATTGAAGAATATTTTCTATACATTCAGGCATTTTTGGTATAACAGCTACTTGAAGTCCATGCAGTCCGCTCACCAAATTGCCAGCAGCAATATTTCAACTAATCTGATGAATTGAGTATAACACCTGGCAAACATACATGGCTAACTCTATTTATATGGATAATTTTTATATAGGAATTGTGGTCTCTATCTTCAAAAGAGGAGATCAGAGAGATTGCAACAACTATTGAGGCATCTCTTTGCTCAGCAATCCTGGGGAAAGTGTACATTAAGTACATTATAACCCATTTATAACGAATTTACATTTATAACAATTTCTCTGGCCCGACCCCACTAATGTGATTTACTCGACTGTGTCAATAACATCCTTAAAGATGTGTATCAAAAGAACAACTGTAGAGGTTTCCGGACATCCACCGAATTGATTATCAGACAGCTTTGGCCAAATATTTTCAATGTAAAATTGCTCTGATATAACGAAGAATTTTTTATGAAAATTCGGTTATAACGAAAGAATTTTTCGACTCTGCTGGTGAAAAAGTCGATATTTTTTTATTTTTTTTTTTACAAAAAAATGACACCTAAAAACACATTCAAGTTATGCACGACTCTTCTAAGTGGAATGCTCTGAAAAGCGAATTTTACATAAAAGCTAAGTTAACAACACAGCACCTTGCTACATAACTGCTACATAAATCCTGAGCTCTATGCTTTGAATTCACTACAGCACACTGCTCACCTAGAAATCACCACAATTTCGAAGGTCAGTCCTACAAAAGAGCCAGAGGAGGACGAGGAAGACTTTTGAAGGAGTCGACGATCTCATTTAAAGACTATGTAGAAGTATACAACAACGTTATAACCTGAGATTCTTTAAATGACGATGAAATTGTGGAACTCTGTCAAGACAGACAAAATGGAGAATCTGAAGATGAAAGTGAAGATGAAGAGCCTTTACCTGAGCCATTGCCCTGCTTTAAAGCATGCACATGTGGCTCTAGTAGATCTAAGAGCATACATATGGTCACAAAATGATGCCCCAGAAAAATTATTAAACAACTTATGGGATGATTATTTGAACAAGAAACTTATTACAAATTGTGTGCAAAAGTCGATAACCAATTTTTTCAACCTAATTGTGAATAAAATTTTTTAAAAACAAAAATCCGTGTTTTAATAAGTTTATAATGAGAAAATTTTTTGTCCATGTGAATTTCGTTTAAGCGAGTTATGGTGTATAGCGAATTCAGGATAAAACGAAATGATTTTATGTCCCTGTGAATTTCATTATAAACGGGTTATGTGTAACATAGTATAACAGCATGTGGATAAGAATAATTAAAGAAAGGTATGAACCTAAAAATTATGTACATAAACAACAACAATTACAAAAGATATTCAAAACACTATTATTATTTTAAATACAAAAAATACAATCTGTTGGCCTAATGTATATTATTTTGAAAAATGTATATATTTCAGAAGTTGACTTTTCATTTTATGAAAAAAATCTATTTTATTGTTTCTACACTTTTGCTCAAATTATATGATGCAATCATATTTTGCTTTCATCTGTCCCGAAGTCGTGAATTCCCTAATGGCGGCATTCATGGAAACCACGGTGTAAGAATAAACTGTGATTTATTCATTTAAGTCATGGACATCTGTAGTGGGCCTAATCTGTCGGTATTCCCTATTTCCCCACGTGAGCTTAGAATATTATGAAACTAGCTGACGTCAGTGCAAAATCTGATTTCAGACTCATTGTAGGCATTAAGGTGGAGTATTTTAATACTTAAGACTGATTTTCTTCTTTAACATCAGATGTCTCTTTCTCTTCTGGCCATTCATTCAGAAAACCACCGATGGGGTTGCTATTCCAACTCGGAGGATGGTACCAACGATTACAATGGAGAGTCATATTCTCGTATACCTTCATCTGTTCTTGGTAAAATGCTTTCATAGAGGTGTGATTCTCAAATAAAAATTATAGTTTGTTTTATTTTATTTCTTGGTTATTCATTGGCCTCAGTGGCTCAGTGGTTGCGTGATAGCCTCTGATGCCCGAGGATGCGGGTTCGACCCCAGCCGAGGACGAGGAGGATTTTTTCAGGGGGAAAATTCTGAGATCACGCACTTACTTCAGAAGGGAAGTAAAGCCATTGGTCCCGGGTAATTGTTTGCCGGCTGCACGTTAAAGAACCCTTGCGAGGCAAAATTTGTGGACCCTATAACGCCGTCCTGAAATGGCCATAGCAGCTGAAAAGGATGTTAATGATAAATAAACCAAACCAACCAATCTTGGTTATTCTTAGAGACATTTGTTAATAATATTAATGTATGTATAATTACAATGAAATCTAATAGCATAATAGTATCTTTATATATATAGCACACTTTCCGTCTATTTGTTTGTTTGATTGTTACTTCATAACTTCTGAACCGGGTAACCCCCGACGCTGAAATTTTGCACAGATGACCTTGAAAACTCGGAGAGTGTCTTAGGCTAGGTCCCGTTCACGTCCAACCTCCCGTTGGCCTCCTACACTCTTCTAATCGATATTCAGATGCCAACAATATCGAAAAAATAGGAGATATCTCACCAACAATATGCACGGACCAACAAAGCAAGGCAAAGTTTATGCCAACAATCGGCAAGTTGTCTTTTTATCAACAATCGGCTGTTTGTGTTTCTATGTTGCGTCAACAAGCGCTGATATTAAATGCTTGGTTTAAGGAGGCTTTAAGTTTTAAGAGGATTAATAATAATAATAAGGACTGAAGTTAGGCGGATGTCCCAAGTGGTAAAAAGTTTGGGGTCCTTAATCTGAAACTAAGAGCCTCAATTTTGGAGCCCTCAAAATTTATTTCTATTTGATTTTAATAATTAAAGCTTCCTTCCAACGGATAGTCCCTTCCAAAGTTGTATTGATTGAGTTATTATTTAACCATTTTGGAGTTATAATTTAATTTTATGAGATTGATCTGTTTACCTACAATTGTAATTAGCCCGGGCAATGCCAGATACTCTGCTATATAAAATATTTATGAATTTAAGTAATTTAAATAAATCAGAAAGCAATCACAAAGTTTGTCAAAATACATCTGAAGCTCATATTGGATATGTTATAAATGAAAGATAAGACTAAAGAAAATAAAATATAAAAGTTTTTATAAAATCTAAAACATAAAATTTACAAAATTTTTCTACATAAAAATATTTAGACTAAAATAGGAAAAAAAAGTGTTCAATATTAGTTAATGAAAAAAATCTATTTCTTGTTTTCAGTAAGCCAATTCTTAATCAAAGGTTTAGATTCGTTATACGGAGGAATGAGATAGTATACAGGGTGGTCCATTTAAGTGTTGACATGGAAATATCTCGAAAAGCATTGCAAGATAAAATGTCCAAAATCAAAAGTGAATGACTTTGAAATCTTAAATAGGAACCCCTATTTTTAATAGTATATTCAGATTGTACACAATTTTCGGGAAATGTTTTATTCTTGGTGTTTTTTCAATTGATCCAACCGTTTAAGAGATAGACGCCCTGAAAGCGTGGAACTTTTAAAGTTTTGAACCCAATTTTATCAATGAAGACAAAGAGATAGAGGGTGGGTCTTGCAGACATTCCTATTTTACTTTTTGATGGTCTTTAAGAATCCGAAGTCAGAATTTCAAACATTTTTATTTATTGATGAAAAATAGGAAAGAAAATTCCACAGCCTGAGATCGAACCAGGAACCTTCTGCTCACCGTGCAGATGCGCTAGCCAATAGCGCCACTGTGGACATGGAAGCATTACGCTATCTACATGCCCTAAGGGCTGGCTGGAGCAGTACCCATCAGGCTGCTGAATCTGTACAATAAAACATCATATTTTGTGCTCAGCTTACTTTAGTGAAATACTTGCATACATCAAAAATCAATTATGCATGCAATGTTCATAGAAAAGCAATTACGCATGATATGGCACTATTTAACTTCCTGGTTTTTAGAAAGAGAACATTCTCTGATGACGTCATCAAGAAATAGTTTCTTTAGCAATGGCATAGTATTAGAAGGAAAGCTCCACCGACCTCCTCCACCACCCCAAATTCGACATACCTGTGAATTTAAACAAATTAAACACTTTGTTTATATTAAAATGAATGATAAGCTTTTTCCCATAAACAATAGGCATTCCATGCATTCAAACATTTCAATAATTTCGATTTTATGATGACTCATTTTGGAGTAATTTAAAATATACCAACTTTTATGCATCATTAACAAAATAGTGGGGAAGGGGAGGACTGAAATTCCTATTATGTGATTTTCTAGTTATTCACAGGCAGGTGCAACCCGATTAACATCAAATTACGTTTACCTTCACAGAAAAAAATAAAAATATCGGACTTGCAGTTATATAAAAAAATGTTTAAATAAACAAATAGAGATATTAAAAAAATTTTTTTTTGCATTATTTAAAAAAGATTTCTCCATAAATTTTGGTTATTTTCAAATTCGATTTTATTATATTTATAATTTTAAAAAAAAGGATTGAAACCAACATTCCAAATAGAAAATTTTTTTATACATTTTAATGATAATATTTTAAAAAAACGTTACTTTTAATTCATAAAAAAAAATACTAATCAGAAGCAGTATTATTCAAGATGATAAAAATAAAATTTTAAAGCAAAATGTCAGTTATTGAATTTTTAAAATAATTTTTTCTATCCTCATGTAAGAAGAGCCATTTTCCTCAAGAAAATACATCGCTGCAGAAAGGTTAATGCTAAAAAATTTCAGTTTAACGTACCTTGAATTAACGTACATTTCAGATTAACATTCTAATTTAATGTTCCCCAGGTAAGCTATCCCCTCATTACAATCATCATAAGTTGAATGCCTTACTCTGACTTGTGAACACCCATAAGCCTCCCTTTTTTAAATACGTTATTTTCAAGCCGTGTAAGTGTGTACAAGAACAACGCCAAAAGAATTTTCCAGAGATGGCCACTAAAATTCGTTTCAGGTATGGGCAGAGAACAGAGAAAAATAGTTGTTTAACGCATTTTGTTCATGTACAGGGTGATTCAGTCAATTTGACTGAATGACGTGCATTAGGGATAAGCAATTGAAAGAATATGAGCACCATATCGAATTTCTAAATAGTTGGAGTTTGTATTGTTGCAACGGCGCTGCATGAAAATTGTATTGTTGAAAAATGGCGCCCGCTTTATCAACAGAGCAGAAATGCAAGGTTGTCGAATGGTATTTCGAGACAAAATTACCTGTAACCGTGCAAAGAAAGTTCTGAAAGGAGTATAAGTGTCGAGACGCACCAGGCAGGCAGGCAAGCAATCATGGATTTTGTCAAGCAATTTCGTGCCACTGGATGTGTTAAAGGCAAGAAAAAAGGCGGGAGCGAAGCTCGTGTTCGAACGGCCGAAGTTGTCGAAAATGTTCGCACAAGGTTGGTCGATTCCCCTACCAAACAATCTGTTCGCCGCCTATCCA
>JAHWFO010023077.1:866394-881239 GCA_023313115.1 Rhysida immarginata | reverse complement strand
GTATTTATGAGGGATGTTTCTTTATTAGCAGCAACATGATTGTATGTCACATCAGGTTATGGATCCAGTGTTCCTTGCTTATACATGTTAGAGTGGTACCCAAAACCTACCTCACAACAAATGAACTCTTCCATCCAACACTGTGAGATACCGTAGTTGTGCATGTGAAGAATACCATTATGTCTGTGAGACCAGTGTAAATCTATGAAAAAACTGCACTGCGATGAGTTCAACACTATTTGAAGGGATTGCAGAAATGACATCAATACGATGCTGCACAAAACCACTTGCAATGCTATCAGTGCGAAGGGGAGGATTTCCTACGCCATATCCTCAAGATGGATGAGACATGGGCCCGATCATACAAATCCAAACTGAAATGCCAATCAAATGAATAGCATCATCTTGGATCTCCATGAAAGTCAAAAGTGCGTGAGAACCCCAGGAATATGAAGATGATGGCGATTCTGGTGTATGACGGTTTCATCCACTTCCGGACTGTTCCTGATGTTCTGCAGGCTACAGACCACTCCATTTGTACTATCCAGAGAACATGTACTGCTACAAAAGTACTACAGCTTCCACATCACCAGTAACAGATTCTACACAATGCTGGGTATTACAGTGAGGGACTATAGAGGTCTCATAGAGTTATCTATTTTTATCGGTTGAAATTAATAGTTGCCATAATACATAAAATAACAGCCCTTGTATTTACTCATTAACCCTTTCACTGCGTAATTAAATTTAATTTTCATTCCTGAGAAGATGGAATTATCCACTTTTAGCAGCATAACAAGAAGTTTTTTAAACCCTGTGGGATGAATTAGATTTCTGCAGGTAAAGTTAATGTAATTTTGTGTGGATATATCCGCTTTATGCAGCAAAAGAGTTAATTAAACACATGTCGGGTTTTGGGTTAATTTCCTCAGATAACTCATAATTGTTCAAATGGCTCTTCAAATGATGGAAGCTGCACAGCTTCTTCGAGACAGCAAAGATAATTACCATAGTTTCTCTAAGCCTTTTCTTGGTCTGGCACTTTGGGCACAGGAAGAAGGCAATTTTCTAGATGCTGGTAGTCATCATGATAATCAAGCGCAATAAGGGCTGCATTTTGCACTGGCCTTACACAAGATCATGGTGGATAGAATCTTTGCTTTTCCTTGCACGTCACTGCTTTTCTCTTCTTCGTTATGTTGGGCTTTATGTCCGATTGCAAGGTAATTTTTTTTCTTTTTTGTGGAAACTGCTTGGCTTGCTGAATATCGTGGGTCTCATCTAGCTACAATTGTGGATACATTGTGGGTCTCTTCTAGCTACAATTGGATCCTTCCTAGTTGTGAGATGACTCTGCTATGTAGCTGTCCTCCAAGGAACTGGTGAAAACACACGAACATCCCATGATCGGCAAAATGCCAACACAGAGTGGAAAATTCTGATTCCAGCTAATGCTAGATGATAGCCCTGAACTTTTCGACCGCCTGTCTTACATTATGTTCAAAACTGAAAAACTGAGCGTATATCAGACATCACTAGACTTTGAACTTGAATGTTTCATTATTTTTGAATTTTTTTAAATTCTAATATAAACTAAATTTTGGTGATAAACTTTATGACTTTTTTGTTGGAAAATTTTGAGAAGTGCATTGAATGACTTTGCATGGATATTTAATTTGCATGTTGCCGACTGTACATGCTCTTCCATGCTTTTTAAAACAAAACTGTGGAATCAAAGCATGGCTTTATCCAAGTAAGGTTTTATTTCCATCTTTGTCTCTGCTCTGCTCTTTCAATCCGAATGTTGCCTCAGTCTCTCTCCTTCTCACATTCCAAATCAACTCCATATCCAAATGTTTTTTTTTCCTTTTGCTAAAGAGTGGCATAATGTTACAACATCGTGTTAAAAAGTACATAAAATGCAATAGAAAAAGTAAACGAAGATCAAACAACTTAGAAAAATCACAAATAGACTGTTGTAGAAAACATTAAGACTAGTTCAAAAAGACCTTCTTTGAGACGTAACAGTGTCCACACATGACAAGTATGTCGGTTTGTGGCGTGTACATGCATACCTTGTTACATCAAATATGTACACACAATTATTGTTTAGAAAGCCACTGATGAGAATTTTGAGAAACAATGAACATATTTTACATTTTCATAGGAATTGCATGTTTCTCTATTTATATCTTCTATAGCACTTCTCAATTCATTCTCAATTCAAACGAAATACTCTCATGTTTTTGGTACTGTGTTTGTAAAATCATTATAAAAGTTATTTCCCAAAAATCTTAAAAAAAATTGTTTCCCTAAAATCCTCAAGAATCTGAGATTTTAAATTTTAAAAAAAAATAGTATTTTCTAATTAACATTTTCAAAATATTAAAATAATTATTGTTACCAGCAATAAACAGTTACTTATAGATTCCCCATTAACTTTAAAAAACCCTGCATTTCAACAGCAACATATCTTGGGAAAAATGATTTTTGATGGGTAATTTGGGATGGCTCCAACTTGGCATTTTTGTTTTTATTTAGCGTGTGACATAGAAATGAACATATGAACAAGATAGAGTTCATTATGGTTCATTTCGTGGGGATGTCAGGAGTTCTAGTGAAGTTTGACAGTCAGTCAAAGTCTTCCGGGAGTGGGGGGGGGGGGGTGTAAAGATTGCATGCCACTGATGGTCATCTAACCAGTGACTAGCCGTGCTCTGTGAAAGCTCCCAGATTCTATTTTATTCTATTATTCTATTCTAATTTATTTTTATTTTAATTTAAATAATTCTTTTTTATTATTGAATTTTAGTTGCTTCTGTTCATTTATTTGTTATTTTTCTCTTTATTTATTCTGATATTAAGATGCACTTACTTCAATTTTGTTGCCTGATAAATTAAGATATTCTAATTCTTCAAAACATTTCAAATGGTGAAGGCAGTTTTCAGTTATTCTATTATCTAAAAGTAAGCAAATTTATATGAAATTGAAAAAAGATTAAATAAAAAAAATTAACTAAATTAAAATGAAGCTTATTTGAGTACATGGTATCGATTTAATATAAATGGGAAAAAAAATTAATTTTTTTTTTATAACAGGGTTCTCCCCAGGCCCTTTTAGAGGGCGTGCCGCCCAGCCGATTGTAGTGAACACCTGGCTGAATACACGAAAAGCTGCACAACACCTCATAGTGTTTATTTGCTTTTAATTGTTGTCTGCCCGGCTATTTTATCTTTCCATCCACCTGATAAAATTTGCTGGAAAGAACACTGTGTAATACTGTGCAGGATTGTAGTGCAAGATTGTCAGCCCCATGCTAACGGGACAGTCCCTATTCCGCAGATTCTACCCAAAAGTAATCGGACACTTTCGATTTTAGACGTTTTGTCGAATATCTAGAAAAAACACTTGAAGAATTATTCTGAAACTTCAGGGATGTAAAGAGCATGTTACACCTCATATATTTCAGCGAAGGTTTTGACCCGAAGACAGTTATGTAATATGCTGTAGCTGTAGCATACGCTTATGAGGCTTATTTTACTTATCTGTGTTCATTTGTATGGGAATAGCATGTATATTCATGGGGATATAAAGGTTTATTTAAAAAAGTTGAAATGTTTTTGTAAGTTTTTTGTTTATAACATGCAGGATTTTCAACCCAATTCAATCCCATTTTCAGGCAAGTTGACAAACTACAGTAGAGACAACACCCTGCAATCAGAATATAAAAATATTAAATATCTGATGAAATATGAGCATTTTTACTAAATAATGTTTAACTGCGCATGCACAAGCGTTACCAAATTGTCTTTTGCATAATTTATTAGGCAAATGTATAGAGCTACTCTTATAAAAAGCCCAACAAATATCATGAAAATTCAGAAAGATATCGTCGATAGAATGAGCTGAATTTCAGTTGCTCTCAAAAATAACAAAACGATAAGGGGTTTTCTCCAAATTTTTATTTTTGGATTGAACACCAGTATCAACTTCTCTTTAAGCTAATATGAAGTCTTATGAAATCAATCTGCTACAATCATGTAAACACCCTATACAGGGGGGTGATTCCTAACAAGAAAAGTACAATACAGTGTTTATATCAACGTATATCCTGAAATGCATAGTTTCCATGGAAATGGCAATAATTTAGAAAAACGGTGGTTTTGAAGGTCGTATACTTGATATTAGAAGGCTTTACCCTAATTTAGAAAAATAGCAAGCCTCTTTTAAATGATCGAATATTGTATCAGTGTATGGTATAGCATAAATATTATTGTGTTATTTATTTTCTGATAGTCTGTATGCACAACATCTTGATCCCATAACAATACAGACAGTGTGTTTTATTCTGTTGAAGAGTTACTTTTAAGTGATCGTCATGCAGCAGAGGTAAATGTCAGGAATAAGCAAAGATGGTCTTCACATACGGAGAAGCACATGGGAATGGTCGAGAGGCTGCACAGAAGTACCTTGAGCATTAATGTCCGCCGATACCTAACTAAATCTTCTCTGATGACGAATAGGATGAGGATCCTGTTTCATGGCCCGTTTGCTCATGGACTTAAAACTCTTTGACTTTTACTTGTGGTGGCACCGCAAAAATGCTGTGAATGCAACCAGTTCTTGAGGTGGAGACACTTGAACAGTGTCTCAATACAGCTTGTGATGCTATTCGGTTAGTTGTTGAATTAACCATTTTCAATGAAAATAAAATGCTGCATAAGCCACATGCATTTAAATCCTTACACAATGTGATGCATACAAAACCTAACAAAATCCTGTATCTACATATAATAAAAACAAGAGTAGAAACTAAGCTAGCAATTGTAAAAATGATATAAATCTCTAAAAATATAAAATAATTTTTTCCCCCTGCAATTTAACAATTACTTTACCTTCAAATTTCATCTTGCAATAGAGATATTGAATTTTTCATTAGAGAGGTGGTCATATGTGAAGATCCATCCATATAAATCAAGAACAGGTTGGCAAATATCTTAGACATGTCCACAAAAAAAAAAAAAGAAACCATAAGATGTTAAATGTGGTGATCATGGAGGCTGGAGAAGAAACCACAAATCATAATTCTCCACTGCCGATCCAACATGTAGGTAGAGTGGCATTCAGGTGGTTGCAAATGTGCACGTCTAGGCAATCATGAAACTTACGAAGTTCCTCTATCATTTCATATCAGTAAGGTTTTTGGATATCGGTTCAATAAAAAATAAATAACTATGAACTATAGCTCAAGGTCTTTGTATCACTATTAGATATATGAAATATAAAGGACTTTGCAATACACTTTTAGGTTGATTTGAACTAGTCACCAACTGGTTTTGCCATCTTTTCCCAGCTTTGTCAAGATGATGGAATGAATGGCTGCTAAATATTTTTGAAACTGAATAATAGTATCTGAATAATATATATGATATGATTAGTTTACAATAAACAGTGAGGTATTGATTGTTGAGAAGATAAAAGTTAACAATCAAAATATTTAAATTGTACTGGTAATTATTGTCTTTTATTTATCCTCATTACTGTTTAATCATTTACTATGTTCACAGCTTTCTATTGTTAACTTTTATCTTCGCAACAATGAACGCTTCAATATTCCTTGTAAAACAATCATATTATTAAATATTGTTATTCAATTTCAAAAATATTTATAGCTGCCGCCAGGTAAGTTGAACGATCTTTCTGACATGCGCAGTAAGTCAGCTCATCAATATGCTTTGTCTGGATTTTACCCATAATGCACTTGTTCTACAATAGTAATGGTGGAGATATCATTGAAACGTGGAAAGCCTATTAAAAGCCATAATATAGAACAAATTGCATTCAAGTCGACTATTCTGCGTCATTTTTTAATTTATTAATTTCATTTATCTATTTAAAAGAAAAAACGAAAATAGAAACTAAATATAAATACAAAAACAATGTTTCGAAAACGAAAGTGGATATTTCATGGAATAGCTAAGCGATTACTTCTCCTTAACGTCTATTGGCTGGCGTTAGAAATGACGTCATCCTGCCGTTCAACTTAAGGTGCATCTCAATAGTTTAAAGAAACATGTTTTTGTTCAAAAGAAAAAAAAGACTATTGAAGGTACATACAAATGCTTTAATTGCTAGCTGTATAAAGCACTTAAACTCCTAAAAATATTATTCACGAAAACATAATAGAAATAAATATATTCAACAAAATGAAATTTTGCGTGTCTCAAAAGTTTAAAGAATGACTTAAAAAACATTGCATGAATTATACAATGGCTTAAATTGAACGACCATTTGCCTTGACTGTTTCAAATACTCTGTTCAGCATTGAGTTTATGAGGTTGAACAATGTTTCTGGTCTTACATTGTACCATGCATCTTCAATTGCTCTTTTCAATTCATCAGTCGAAGAAAACTGACGTCCGCCAATATGAACTGCACGAGACATGATTCCCCATAGATTCTCTAAAGGGTTCAGGTCTGGGCTTTTTGGGGGGTCACGTCATAATGTGAATATTTTGTTTTCTGAACCACTCCATTGTTGATCATGAAGTATGGATGCTGGCGTATCCTGCTGGAATACGAATTCCGGGCCACACAAATGATCACAGACGGGCAACAGATACTGTGTAAGTGTTTCTTGGTATCTCAGCGAATTTTCTCTTCCACTGGTGAAAGCCAAA
This sequence comes from Rhysida immarginata, assembly GCA_023313115.1. NCBI lineage: Eukaryota > Metazoa > Arthropoda > Chilopoda > Scolopendromorpha > Scolopendridae > Rhysida > Rhysida immarginata. Next base: position 874,558 of record JAHWFO010023077.1, on the reverse strand, counting down.
TTCGTGATACCGTTGAATGTGAAGCCACTCCAAACCATGACAGAACCACCTCTTTGTTGTCTTGAGTAAAAGGTCTTCGGTTCCTATCGTAGGTCATGCCAATATGATGACCATCCAAGTTCCACTTCTTTTCATCACTGAACAACACCGACATCCATTCGTCTTTCCAGACCATGTGTTCTTGCGCCCAATCTAGCCTGTCTTGAATGTGCTTGGCAGTAAGAGGCGATTTCTTCATCATTTTTTTGTAGACAACATGCCCACTCGCAATTATTCGCCGGTTTACAGTGTCTTTCGATAAGTTTAACCCAGTCACGTTTTGTATATGGCGAATAGAAAGATTTTGTGTGGCTGCCAGTCGTACAATGCGTCTGTCATTGCGAGTTGAGGTAACTTTGGGACGACCAGATCGTGGTTTTTGGTGGAACTATGAACTCCTCTTCAAGACATTATAAACCCTTGCTGTGGATCTTCCAGTAATTGTGACAATATCAGCAATAGATAGTCTGTTGGCTTTCAATCGCCAGATTTCAGCCACTTCATCGGTTATGAATTGAGATTGGCGAGGCATTGTCGTAGGTCAGTTGTGAGTGGAAGAAAAGCTTTCTTTGAAAAAAATGACTAATTGCGCAACAGATTAATACCCAAAAATGACTAATTGCACAAATTTATATATTGGACGTCTCCATTCAGCATCTGAGGGTAGTTCTTTAAACTTTTGAGACACGCAAAATTCCATTTTGTTGAATATTTTTATTTCTATTATGTTTTCGTGAATAATATTTTCAGGAGTTTCTTTTAAGTGCTTTGTACAGCTAGTAATTAAAGCATTTGTTAAGTACCTTCAATAGTCTTTTTTTCTTTTGAACAAAAGCATGTTTCTTTAAACTTTTGAGACGCACTTTATGTGGCGGCAGCTATTCATTCCACTACCTTGACAAAGCCAGGAGAATAAACTGGTTGGTTACTTTATTCCTTAATAAAAATGTAATGCAATGCCTCCATATTCCATATAAAAAATAAACCAGCTTTGATTTTGCACCATCCTATTTGAATAATCTTGTACTTCTGTACATTTTGGTACGTGGCAGAAATATAAATTTCTTTTCTGATTTATTTCAATTTAACTTCATTTGTCTTCCCTATTCAAAAAATTTGAAGTCTGGACGACCAACACATTTGAAGCTGTTGTCATATCATGTGACTACAAACACATTTGAATTTTCATCATCATCCTTCATTTGAATTTCAGTGTTTTCACCTTTTTGTCGATTTGGCATTTCCCTCTTAGTTTCCAGAGGACACCATTAAAGCCTCTTTTACCAAATAGTTGCCGAAGCATAAACTTCCATTTCTTTAAATTTTTACAACAACGGAATTCCAGTAAAATATTTATCAAAATATAATTTATAGCTCTTCATGGTATCCATTCTTGGTACCTGCTAATTTTGATTTCAGTAATCTTTTTGTTTTTGATTTTTGGTTCAACCATTACCATTAAATCTGGGAAATTTCTGTCTTTGGTCCCTGTCAATATTATATGCAAGAACAAAGGGGATTGAGATTAATGCCACACAGTTCTTTGACCAGCTCTGTAACTTAAAAACTTTTGGAAACCAACCCAGATATCAATGATATCTCGCATAGAAAATGGGCAAAGTTTTTTCAGCAGTATTTGTCAAAAGATGTATGTTCAGAGCTTCTCAAATACTATAAAGGAGAGTTCTGTTCTGCAAACCCACCTCATAGTGCTAACTCACGAGAGAATATTTTCTTTGATTCAGGCACAATGGAGGGTGACATACATCATTCCAGAAGGGAACACTTTTCAGATTCAGTTGCCGAAAATACTCATTGTGAAATTGTTTTGTCCAAGATTCTAAGTAAGACAGACAAGGCATTACCTCCTCTGTTTAAACCCTCATACCTGGCTTTTCTAAGAATTCCTGGCTGAAGAAAATGCTTGTTCATGTTTTTGTCGTAAATACTGAGATACTATTTGTATATTTAGCACATACAGAATTTCCGTTACCGAACTAGCCGTTTCTCAATTAACTCTATCGATAGACATTAAAAAATGCCTCAGTGACAAGTTGATTGTGGAAGAACCTTTTCAGAATAGCTGGAGCGTTTGCATAAGAATGCTTTAAGAGCATCAAAGATTCAGTGTTCTCTCGACTGCAGGAAATAACGAGAGCCTTCGTATTTTACTGTAATTAAGAAACCGCTGATACTGTATAAGAGTAATGGTCACACACCATAGGACGAAAACCCGGACAAAACCCAGACACTCTGCTGACCTCGGACTGCAGTTCAAAAACTAGGACATGGGGGAAACCAGGATGTCTGGTAACCCTATTTTAAATCAACAGTGTTTTCCCCTGATCCTAATCCAATAGAAAATTTATGGGGTATAATTTTCATGCATATAGTTAACGATGTACATCGATCAATGAATAGAAGGCTGCAATTGTTCAAGGATGGAATGAAATTCCACAGTCTAGAATTATTTCTTTATATAATCAATGCCAATTTACATATTTGATGATACAAACAAAAAGGGTCCCTACATATGCTGTTAAATTGCGTTATACGATTTTTTGGGGGGGGGGGGGGAGGGGGCAGTGAATATAAACTTTTGTCATACCCTCTTTATTATACGATTTATTTAGTAAGTCCATTTAAAAATTTTGTATTACTGTATTACCCACTTATAATGAACACAGTTAAAGCAAACACCCACATATAGCGAAAAAAAATTCGGTCCCAACCCCGTCAGTCAATTTTCTATTCATTTTTACACGTTTATTGTGAAATGTTTTTGTAAGCAATCCGGTTAGAGCGAAGGTAAATTGATGCAATTTGGTATGAAAATAGCACCAGTGCCACTGTACGTCCAAACGTACTTAAACCAATCATATGATCCATATGAAAGCAGGGTATTGAGGTGGCAGTAAAAGAAAATTGAAGAGGACGACTTGAGGGATTTGAAGAACGGGAGGTGATCAAGAGCCATAAGCTATACAGAGAGAAGTTAGCATCAATGACTTTTGAAGACTTTATATATAATAAATTTGACGATGCTATCATAACTTCAGATGCAATCGCCGAACAATGCCAAGAAATGGAAATGGGGGCGAGGAGAGTCCATTCCATCCTCGAAGCACATGGATTCTGTTGTGAATGAAATGAAAAATAATTTAACTGTTTATGGTGATGTTCTGGACGAAATTTTTGACAATTACATTAAATTACATAAGTTTATAAATTTTTTTTTTATAAAACGTTAAAATGAAAAACTATTTGATAGCGTTGGGTCTGTTTCAGTTTTAAACCGCAGTTTTCTGTTCTCATTTAAAAACAGAAATAAACCGAATATTGAAAAAAAAACATTCGGTTATTATACTGCTTTTAATATCAGGTCACATGGATTACTTTCTTATTCTATATTGCATGTATTTTTTAATGGCAAAGAACAAAAGATTTTTAGATCTAATTTTTTGTTTGACCTGATTATTTTTTTAAATAGGCGTTTACGAAATTGAAACAAATCGTCCACACAAAATAACACGTAGTAACTAGTAAATATAATAAATTTCCTCAATCATTTCTGTATTTATTTAAAATGCACAACAATTCTTTCCAACACCTTCGTGAAAGAACCTAACAATCGAATCGATTCCCAATTTAAAAACAAGCGCCCATGAATGCATCTCCTCTAAAACCTTGAGAATCATTTTTCCACTTTTTTCAAGTGTTTGTTTTCCACGTGTCATAAACATGGAAATAAGTTTTTACAGTATTTAAAATGTAAGAATAAGTGTGCCTTCGAGTGCTTCAAGTGTAAAGTAAAACAAGAAAAAAGATTAAAGAACCAGGTCGCGAAACTCGTAGAGAGCTCCGTTTGCCGTTTCTTTCTGGACCATAAATGCAGCGATATCAAAGCCCAAAAACGTGATTTTGGGCTTTCGTGGTGGATTTAGATCTATAGAGTACCTAGCGGAAAAAAAACGAACAACGCAGTTTTTAAATTCTAAAATACAGAAACCGAACCGAAACCGATAAAATGAAAAACCGCCCATTACTACCATTTGGGAATTTTTTAAAGATCATGAATAAAATTAGATAAAACACTGATTATGTTAGTTTGAATATATTTTTATTACATTTCGGATAAAACAAAAAAACAAAAACTCTGTTCCCTTGGATTTCGCTAAAGTGATAATTATATATTAAAAAAATTACATTATTAATTTGGTGTTTTTAAGATTTTAACATTTTTAAGGAAACCAGAAAAAAATCGGTGAACTTAAAGTTTTGTTGCGGACTGTAACCGTAGGGAACCGGACATTTGCCACCCAGACATTTGCTCTTAACTGTTTATACTGTTTCAGTATCCTTCTTGTTCAGAATGATTAATAACTATAAAAGAAATACAACTAACTATTCACATAAAGGAAATAAAATATTTTTATTAAGTAAAAGGTAAACAATAATACTAGAGTGTAAAAATTAAATAATAACATAAATACTTAACCATCATAATAGGCTCCGTGCAGAAGTAGAGTTCCTGTAGAGTTTTACTTACAGGGACTCTATGCAGAAGTAATTGATAGCGCGCCAAGTGGAAGAATTGCACAGTTTTTATAGGATAAAATTGTTTTAAATTGCAATGAATTAAACATGAACAAAATCTTAAAAACAACTGTGGAAGGTTGCTAAAAAGTAGGAATTATAATACTAAAAGTAGACATGCTGAAGAAGGTAGCATAGCTACTGAAAAGTGCATACATGTATCATGCATATAAATAAATTAATATTTTGGATTTGCAGTGTATTATTAATTTCTATTTTTAGATTAAATTATTAAATTAAATTAAATTAAATTAAATTACATTAAACTGAAAATATTTTTTCATGCCATACCTCCGATATTAATAATTAAATAAAGAAAAATAGTAAAAAAATTTCACGGCCTGGACTTGAACCATAAACTCTATAGCTCAATAGATCTGATCTATAACTATTTCACGGCTCTATTTATGTTATTGTTTACTTTTTACTTAATAAAAATTTAATTTCCAGTATGTGATCAGTTTGTCGTATTTCCTTTATAATTATTATTCACATAGTATTTATGTTATTATTTAATTTTTACACTCTAGTATTATTGTTTACCTTTTACTGAATAAAAATTTAATTTCCAGTATGTGAATAGTTAGTTGTATTTCTTTTATAGTTATTAATTACATTCTGAACAAAAAGGATACTGAAGCAGTATAACCAGTTAGAAGCAAATGTCCAGTGTGGCACATGTCCTAGTGGCAAATGTCCTACACCCGTAACCGTAGGTGTGCTGTTCAAAATGTTCCGAACTGTTTCAACAGACCTCTTATTTCCCCTATTTTACTGATCACAGTAAACTAATGTTAGTTAGGTATTAGTCCAAGATAATGGCCTGTGAAGAAATAACTGCGCTGCCCTAAAAATGAAATTCAAAGCATGAATGCACCCAATGTCATTCGGGAAAGGGTTAATTTCTACTATCTGACCAAAATCGCAAGCTGTAAGTTTTGAATTTTTCTACTGTCTAAGCAACTGTAAACGGCCGGGGAGAAACCAACTGCCCCCTGTGACCAAATAGGTTGGGCTATGTATGCTTAGGTAACCCCCGGAGGAGGACGTCGTAGACAGACCTGCCAACTATTTCTGGAGGAAAACCGGGTGATAGTAGATTTAGTAAGGTAAAATATATGTATCGATAACATATTTAATTGTTACAAAAATTGTGCATTTAAATTTTACTTTTGAACATAATTTAACATTAGAATGTCAGAAGTATAATTGCATATTATACACTAGTCAAAATAATTAAGGGAGTAAGATACACTGTACATGACATAATGAGAGACCAACACTGCTTAAATTATAAAATATTTTCATTTCTAGATTAAAGATAAATATAAAATATTTTTTTATTTAAATTTTTATTTATATAAATTTGAAGTTTCCGTAATTGTATTCTTGTGGAGCTGATTGTACTGTCTTGTAGCTTTTTTGCCTTATCTATTACTTCTTTTGAAGGTTCCCACTTGTAGCATGGTACTTCACTTTCTGGATAAGCAAATTTAACTGCAAGAATCAGTGCTGGCAAGAATACTAAACAGCGTTCCAAAAAAAAATGGCTGACGAACTTACTGGTGCATCCTGTGGAAAGAAGGGGAAATTTTAGGGTTCCTTTTACAAGAGACTATTGGTCGGGAGATTTTTACGATACGTCGGGTGACCGGATGAGATTGTCAAAATCTGTGTGACACCCGGTGAATCTGGGTGAGTTGCAGGTCTGAGTAACGGAAAACAGTTACCAGTGAGGCCCGCAGGGCCAAGAGTGGTTAAAAAAAAACAAAAACAAACCATAATGTGAGGCGCTAAGCGCCGAGTGTGGTAAAAAACGCAAAACGAACAGCTTGCAATTTTGGTCAGATAGTAGAAATTTACCTGGGAAAGTTAGGGGACACTTTTTTATAGGTTTATCGTTTTTTATAAGTGATAATGTTTATAGACCTACATGAGAGATCAAATTCTCTTAAATGGACGGGCCCCCTATGGAACATGACTGATGGTAAACACAAACGTCGGATGCTGGCGTCAGACAAATAATTACCCTGCAAATTGAGCCGCGTGAGATGGAGCGAATGTGCAATATGAATAAGCAAATCATGATCGTGGCCCAAATGACAGAAACTCAAATCCAACTCGACGAGATGAGGCATTACGCTCACAAACAGATCCAAATATGTGTTGACTTCGTTCGGGGCGTTCCTACTCTGCAGACAAATTAAGAACGCATCGCCGTACGCTTCCGCAAAAATATGAAAAACGTATCGCAACGATTCGCTACAGCGTTTCACATTTAATTTCTTCCACAGTTGCTTAAATATGATCTCACCAATCGAAGAAGGAAACCCAACGAGTGACTCGACTTGGTCAAAGTGCTCGGTTATGAAGTCCAGTGCGATTGTAAACAAAGAGCGAATCGAGAGTTGAGGTGACGAATGAAGTGTACTCTTCCAAGAGGCGCTCGTAGATTCATAAGGTTCATCATGTTTTCGTCTTTTCAAAGGTATACGGATATCCATATTTTCTTCGAAAGGGCTGCCATGGCAACATTTTCTTATTTTTTGATGCAACACACCTCCTTCTCGAACAAATATCATTTCACATTCATCATTTTCGTACATACTTGATTGAACGTGATATCAAATGGGCTTCGTCATACCAGAGAGCAATCAGTAGCAATAATGGGGAGAGCCGACCACTAGCACTCAAACCATCGGTCAGTTTTGCACAACAGCGCACCAAACGTCACCTTAGCTCCCATAGATAAACCGAAGACAATAAGATAAACTAAAAACCATAGCCAACATCATGTTGGCTATGCTAAAAACCATCGAGAAGAAATAAAAACGGATACTTTTCCCTGCTCCCGACCAAGTGCGCATGCGCGTGGACTTAAACTATCTCTTGACTGTGGCTCCGCCTAGTGCGCGAAACATGCGAAATAGTTAGCGTTGCCGCGAAATTTAAAGTCACGCCACAATTTTAAATTTTACACTTGCGATATGTGCTAACTAACTATTTTTTTTAGCGGTTAAGGTGGTCAGTCGACCAGATTATTTCACATGAACCGTAATTTGCGTCTTAGATCGTGTCATACTAGTCATCAGTCGGCCGAAGGCAGTTATCGATTGTGCCGAAATTGTTAGGATTTTGGAGAATGGAAGGCAAGAGCGTTAACGATTTTTCTACGGGCTTCATGGAAACTAGGACGAAGCCGGCGTCCAGACATTCAGGTGGCCAGATAAACACGGTTGCCATGGAGAATTCCGGAGTTCTTGGGCAGAACGAAAAAAAGAATCTACGAACCTACTTGAGCACGCCCAACTGTAGGAGCGATTCCGCCTTTCAAGCAAAGGGACTGTCTTCGTTGACGGCCTGCAATTCAGCTTTGAAACCGAGGTACGAGAGAAATAGTTTTACTAACGTGATCTTTTTTTTTCCTTTTCTTTTCTGATGTTAAAATTCGATGCTTCTTTCCATGTTAATTCTTACATGTTAATTGCATATGGTGACAGCTTTTTTTAAGGCCATAAATTCATGTAAG
>JAHWFO010023077.1:846388-866294 GCA_023313115.1 Rhysida immarginata | reverse complement strand
AGTAAGTAGAAAGATCCGGATGCTTTTAGAATTTTGCGGGAAATATTTCGTCTTTACTAACATAGATGGCAGCACTATACCGTGAACGGCGTGAATACCGTGCGCGTTGCCGCGAAGGTAATTTCATATACTTAAAATGGCGAAGTTTAGTTTTACAAGATCAGCGTGTAATCATTCGTTTTCTGCACTTGTGGGGTGAAACGCCCATCGAAATTCATCGCCAATCGAGTGAGATATGCGATGAAGGCGTTATGAATGTTAAAAATGTGCGTTCATGGGTGCGAAAGTTTAAAGAAGGTCGAGAATCATGTGAGAATGAACCGAAGCAGCCTCGACCATGAACCAGCTGGACGGAAGCCATGATTGCTCGTGTGGAACAAGTTGTTTTGGAAGACCGTCGCTTAGGTGTGCGTGATATTGCCTCTAAACTTGGCATTTCTGTGGGATCCGTGGAGTCCATTTTGCATGATGAGATGAAAATGCGGAAAGTTTCTTCAAGGTGGGTCATAATCTCGCAGGAGCGTTCTGGTAGAGACGGGGCTTCCAGTTCATCTGTAGTCATTCTTTGTTTAATACAGATATGAGAGTTCACTCACCCACGAATTTCCAGCCTGTATGAACTCTTCCTGGCGGCTTCATAGATATAAATATTTAGGAAGGCTAGAGAGAGTAGAGATTCCATTGCCCTGGATGGATGAGCTTCTTTTTCACCCCCCAAACAATTGAGTGTTAACTGTCTGTCCTCCATGAGGGTATGAACCCTATTGCGTATCAGTGGCTCGATTGCTCTAGAGCAGTGTTTGCGAACCCCTGGGGATTTGCGAAATCTTTCATAGGGTTCGCTAAAACTTTTCCGTAATGGTGGATTATTGTATTGTATGCATGTATATTTACAAGTCAGATCTTTGTGAAAGGGATTTGTGAGTCGAAAAAGTTGGAAACTGCTGATCTAGAGCTTAAAGCATTAACAATCAAAGTGTAGAAGTATTATCAAATGCTCGCTCACTGCCCAGAAAGGCTGCAAGGGCTATTTCTTTGTGAGCCAGTCTTCTCTATCCTTACTATAAAGTGATGTAGAGCTACCTTTGTTGATTTACCTGGTTGATATGCAAATTGGTTAGCTTGTATAAGTCCAATTCTGGCTTTTGTTGCTTTAATCTGCTTACCATAAAATCTTGAATGCAGGCCTGGGCATCTATTTGTCTCAATGGTCTAGACCCCCCTGGCGATTAATCGAAACTCGGCGTCAAGGGCTATTCCCAATAACAGGGTGTCTAGCAAAACGATTTCGTAAAATTCCTTGACTTTTCTCGGTTTATCACATAATTTTCCCTGACCACCAGCACCAAAAAAAATTATTTTGATAGAATATTATTAACATTTTTCAAATTTTTCGTTCCAATTTCGCATTCTTTTGCTGAGTTCATAAAATTCCCTGACTTTTCTCTGTCGCTAATCACTTTGCATAAAGTAAAGTAAAATAAATGAAGTAACAAAAAAGTAACCTGAATCCAGAAGAATAACCTTAATAAGGATGAGCTTTGAGTCCAAATGATTATCCTACCTATGAGAAGTTTGTAATGAGACCCTACGAACGAGAACTTCTTTATATGCAGAAACTGCAAGGGTAAGGCAGCATGGGATTAGTCGAAATTAGAATGGGTTAAATAAAGTGGCCAATCAGAAGGCATACACATGAAAAGACGTTTAATAATCTGAGAAAAAACGCTGGAATTTATATCGATGACCCGAAAAAGACCCGGCGTTTAATCTACTTTTAACACCCCACCCGACTTTTATTCGAGACCGGCGTGCCGGCCTGTATTCAAGATTTTACGTATTAATAATCTTTTCCATACATTTGAATAGGGAAGAGGATAGGCTAATTGGACGAAATTTCCTCACCTGGTCATAGCAACCCTTTCCAAGTTATGGTAAAAAGATGACTTTCATCTGCTGTGTAGAAATGTATCCCAGGGCTAAACTGACCCTAAAGATTTTGTACAAGATAGATGAAATCAAGGTCACTAATAGGATATAGTCTCGCAAACTTCTTCCCAAAATGCATCCTTTACTGCGCACTGACATCAAGGACACCAACAAAAACCGGGACAGTAAAAACAGCAATGTCTGTTTGTGCCGTGTATGGCTGCAATAATCATTCAGACAAACCAAAAAAATTAATTTTTTGTTCCATGTCTACTATATTTTATTATAATTTTTAATAATGCTCTCCTTAATGTTTCCTTTTGCATTTGGTATCCCTGATGTCACTTTTCTTCCTCGCAAGAAAGCCAACCCTGCTCAATGTGAGACCTTTCTTTCTACTTACCTTGATGAAATCATGTCCGATGCACTCTGCAGCAATACGGGCATGGTCTCATCTGGTCCAGGCTGTATGTTTCAAAGGAGTGAATTGCCCATAAAATTGACTGTGGTGTGATAATTTCCTGGCCAGCCTTCCAGTTTACCCAAGTTGTCCTGACCACAGGACCGATGAAATTAGGGTGCGACTGGACAGCAATTGCTGCTCCAGGAAATGACTTGCAAGTAAGGTCTCTAGAACCTCCTTGGTATTTTTTGTGTGTTCACCATTTGTCTTTTGGAGAGTACAGTAATTATTGGTTGTCTCTACTAAGATTTTTATTGAGTCTAGCTCCTTCAGCAGTTTTTTGACCTGCTTCATGTAATTTACTCAACGAGTTATGCTTAGATGTTCTAACAGCTTTATTATACTCAGCGGGTGCAATTTTGTACAATTGCCATTTGTTGCTTTTTTTAGCACGCGTGAAAAGTTTCCTGAATTAATGTGGTAGTACTGAATATGTTGAAATGACTGAAGAGCTTCGAGCAACAATATCATCAGATCGTCAGTAGTACACGGAACATTTAGAAAAAGAAAAGAAAAGGGTTAGATAAGTGGAAGAATGAAAAATTATTTATTCACAGATAAAAGAAAAAAAATTGAATGTAATCTTTTTAACTTTAACAACTCTGTTGCTCAATTTGCAGGAGAAGCAAAAGCTTTGAGAAGAGTCGAGGCAGGAGTGGCTTTAGTTCACATCTCAGCATGACTGAATCCAGAATGCCTCTCCCTCCAAAGCACCCTTAAGCCAGTGATGGGCAGACTATGGCCCGTGGGCTGCGTCTGGTTTCTTTTTAGCTCTCTACCGGATTCCATGTGGCCCGCAAGATTATTTAGAAATATGCGCAAGAGAGACCAGAAATAGGATAATTTGAAATTTTTTTAGGGAAACAGTGCACTTTATATTAAAAAACTTAGAAAAGGTTAAAAATCTTTAATAAAAAAGTTTGCCCATCACTGCCTTAAGCATTACCTGTCAGCCCATGCATGAAGGCTCGCTCTCTATTGGCTATCGCCTGCCCTGACTCTGGTGCCACCTGTCTGTTGCTAGAGGAAACACTCATGATCTCTTTGAAGCTCCAAATAAATATATGTCTGGCCACGTGGGGATGGGCAGGCATCGAAAAAGTTGCAATGCTTTGCAATTAATGCACTCACAGGGTGATTCAGAATGAGTATAACAAATTTTGACAGCTTGTTGTAGAACTCGGGTTGAGCAAAAATGTCATATGAATACAGTTCTTATTCCAATTAGGCACAGAATTACAATATATCAAAATTTTATTAATGGTATAGCAAATAGATAAACAAAACCCGTTATGAACTTATAATTAACAATTTAAACCATAAAATGTGTCCAAATACATGTACAACACTTATGAATCATCTAATCATAAGCACGAATCAGAGTATCATTCTTGTAAATTTGACTGACTGCATGAATTATCCGTTCTCGATATATATGTCCACACTGTAGATTTGCATCAGAAATAGATGAGAAGGGAATATAACTCTCGATAGTAATTCGTAGCTACAACATCATGATCATTTTATTTTTCAAAGATGTGACACATGCGGTGGTTTTCTGAACTCCCAACATCTTGCATTATACTCTGTAAATCTGTTATTTACACAAATCTCACAGTGGGCAAATCCCAAAGTGGGGTTAATGTATGGGTTAGATAAAGATGTCGGAAGAATAAAAAGGTTAGTTGAAAAATCATAATCATTATATAGCATACTAATTTAGTCACGGGATCAAGCCATCCCACTGATGAAGAATAAAATCTGATGGATAATTTCAGGCTTCTTCCTTTTCTAACTCTAATCATCCTAAACATCAATGTGACAGTTTAAACTCATAAACGCTGTTACAATAAAAATTTTGCGCATTGGGACAACTTTTTAAGGGGAGACTCCTGTGAAAAAAAAAAAAATCCAGGTTTTTATTTAAATATCTATAATTTTTTTTTTATAGAATAGAACTTTAAAAAAGAAAGAGCTAAAATTCTGCTGATTAGTTTTCAAGAAAAAATATATTAAGTCAAAAATATGATCGTCTGAAAGAAAAAGCATTCTAGCTGAAGTAATCATCCTTTTGGTTTGTTTTTGTGTCAAATGAGACTTAAGAGTGTGTTCTTGGATAAGACAGAAAGCATTTTTGAATAAGAACAACAGTTTTTAATGGCAACGTTCTGAAGTTGACATTAGCGTTAACAAAATATTCAGAAATATTAATGTTTTTTTTTCAAAAACATATTTATCTGTATTTGGAAAAAAGCTCTGTCATATCCAAGAATATTATGTAAAGGGCACACACACAAAAAAATTTTTCAATTCCATGCATAACTTTTCATGTAATGCAGTTTCTTGTGTGGATTGGTGGGGTAAAAAATGAAACTGAGAAAAACGATTTCCTAATTTGCATTTATGCACCTTGCTTCCTTCTGGGGTACAACTATTTTTTTTTTTTTTTTTGACAATGAGTGTAAATTCCCCTTTTCATCCTCCACCACTTAAATAACTTAATGAGTAACAGTGAAAAGGCAAAAGGATAAATTCTTCAAGTGATGATAGAATATTGTTAATAATAATAAAATTACATTTAATTTGAATCTAATTATTGAATCATCTTTTATTATTTTTTTTCCAGCTTTCAAAAGTTGTCCTTTATTAATTCACTACCATTAAGGATTCCAATCGACAAAAATGCTGCTGTGATTTCAGATGAATCCGAAGACGAGATAGATTATACCACTTCAGATGAGGAGGATGTCACAAATTATGGTACTGATCGAAATTAAAACAAACAAAATTATTTGATAATGTGATAGATATAAGTTTTTATATCATAAAATGTTTTATTTTAATATTTTGTTTACCCTATGTTTAAGCAGAATGTGAAGAGAACTCTGAACATGAGAATGAAAATGATTTAAAGTAAGGGCACAGTAAATAGGATTTAAGCGCATGATTTGTTTTTGGTAAAGTTACATTTTAGATGATAAACATGATTAATATCTTTGTTGTTTTTTTTTTCCTAGTTATCCAGTTTTGCAAGATAGAACTCTTTCAAATCAAATTAAAGAAAATTTATCATCACAACAATTTGAAGCTCACCCGCATTCTGTTGAAATTAAAGAAAGAAAGCCTTTCTCTGAAATATCTCGACAGTCTTCTGCTGTTCATTCACTATCAAAAACGCCAGTCTATCCATCTTCCATTGAATGTCAGATGACTCCTCTACACAGTAATGCTGGAAAGCAAGCCCAAATGTATTCCAGTTCATTTCCTAAAGTTGATCTGATTTCCCACAAGTTTCAGGGTTGCTGTTTATCAGGAAAAAAGGAAACTAATCAAAAGGTTAATATTTTTAAACTCTGTTGTACAGTATAGTTAACCGTAAGATTTGACAGCTCTTTATGGAATGATCGATTGACGAAAAAGGGAAGTATGGGTGATAATCTCTGGATGGGGAAGTAGGAAATTGTTGTATTGCCCTGTATATAAGATGAGGTTCATTAAAAATAAGGGGTCATCTTATAAGTGTGATGTAGCTTTTTTCCCACTTTCCTCTCATAGAGCATCATTCTGTGTGATTGGTCACGAACGAGTATTTGGTCAACTGCGGCGATAAATCATCTATGCATTTTTAACTTTTATTAATGAAAATTGGAAAGAAATAATAGACAGTTTGTGACTTTTCATACAAAAATCAAATAAATATGAAAATGAAAAATAAATAGAAATTTTAAAATTTTTCATTTAACATGGATTTTTCGTTTTTATCTATCCACTTTCATAACTGAATTTTCCAAAATTTATGTAGGGAATTTCATACACAATTTTCATTATCTGTGCATCGGCTTGCTTCGTGTTTTGGGCTGATTTACAATGGGCGTCGGAAGTCTAGCTCAGTCGAAAAACAGCTTAAGCAAAATAACCATATTAAATAAACAGAAATTAATTACTGCAGTAGCTTAAGCAGAATATAATGTTGCTTTTAAAATGTTGATAACTAACTTTCGAATCGACTGGAGGAATCCATTTTGAACAGGGCCACATGCCTGCAAGGGAAACGAATTTTCGTTTCATTAAAATGAAAAATCGGATTCGTATGCATAGCGCAACTTGAAAGAAAAAAAAATACCGGTAATCATGAGCAAATACAACATTGCCCTTAAATTATTTAGTTTTGTATTTTTTTGAATTTCATAAGAAAAACGCAAGCTGTCTATTTCTTTATTAATAAAGAAAATTATTTTCATTAATAATCTAAACATCTGTGGTGGGGGGGGGGGGGTAGGATAAAACCCTCGTCGATCATTCCTGAATTATTCTTTATAATATAGTGGAAGAATGGAGCACTTATTGGTTTCACAATGTCCTTTGTTTCTCCCCTTCATATTTTCCACATTTTTTGATGGAGATGGTTGAAACTCAGAACATAGTTTACCACAGGCATGTCCCAATTCATTGTTTAGTTTGTTATTGATTGGCCTACTGGGGTTGGAGTTAGAGGAGACCAAGTGCCCTATATGATATTTAGGCATGTGAAGGAGTGAAATTCAATATGCAGATTCCTGTAGGCAAGATCTAAATTACCATGAAGTTTGGGTTGAACTATGTCAGTGTGGTCGGAGTTGTGGGGGTGGCAGTCTTTAGAACTATGGCAACATATGGCTATGTGATATATCATTTGATCAAAAATGATTGAAAAGGAAAGAAGATAGTTTTTTTGTTTTCTAAATATTATGTCTGAGAAAGTCAATTTTTTAATTAAAAAAAGAAAAAAGAGGAAGGCGGGGGGGGGGGGGAAAAACAAACGAAGAGAAAAGAGTAAAAATACATGAACCTCCAGGCTTCCATTACAGTGTTCCTGTGATCTTCCCAGAAAATTTTAGCAGATGGGTGGAAAGATAAAATAGCCAACAGTTAAAAACAAATAAACACTGTGAGGTGTTGTGCAGCTTTTTGTGTATTCAGCCGGGCAGCGTGCCTTCAAAAGGGCCTGGGGAGAACCTTGCGCTACTTTCTTGGTCTTAGCTTATAATAATATAGTGAAGCCCTGATAATTCGAGTCTCAGTAGTCCGAGGTTCCGTGTATTTCGAGTTGAATCAGTCTCGAGTGTCATGCTGCCTGTTGCTGATCTAAAAAATAAATTCAGTTTCTATTTCGCTTTTATTTTTTGACGATGAGTGGAAAGGCTAAAAGGAAATTTCTGCTGATTAAAAATTAAGCTAGAAGCCTTGAAAAGACTAGACAACGGTGAAACCTAGAAGAAACTTGCAGCTGACTTGTGTGTATGGTGTTGGTGAAGTGACAGTAGGAGATTGGCACCCAAATAGAGACACAGTCGAAAACTTTTCTTCTATTAAATGGAAGAAAAACACAAGCAGGCCCCAATTACCTCTAATTATCAGGGCTCTACTGTATCTGAATAAGCCAAGTGTTTTATTTGCACTAATATATAAAATACAGCTTAATTAATTTTTAGCTGTCATTACTAATATCGTTGATTAATAAAGTTTTCATCGCCATTGCTCCCATCAGTCTTAGAGCAGAAGTGTCATTGTTCAGTCACATGGTCAACCAAAGCGAGGCTCATCATATTTTTTTGTTTTTAAATATATATTCCAATAGTCAGTTATAATAAAAGCAAAAATAAATGGATTGTGTGGAGACACTAACTACATCTGCTCACTCTTCAAAAGACACTTTAAATTAATATGGTTATTAAACATGCCGAATAGTCAAACGGTTGTGAAGCTGTAATATTTAAAATGACTGAAGGGGACGTGCTATGGGGAAAATCTAAGAAGCAACATCAAGACCTCCATTCAACAAGAAAGGCATTCAGAGTGTGTAAATTGGAACAGCTGCACGATGTTGAATATTCAGAGTAGTGGAATTCATCAGAAAGAAAAGGTGGAATTCTGTGTATGAGTAGTCATAACTACAAGTCTGAGCATACCAAGGAATGTTTTCAAAGCCAGTATTGGATGGGTAGCTAAGATGATGAGACAATGCATTGGCACTAAGAAGACTTGACTATCTTGGCACAAGCACTACCCTTTCAATACCACGAAAAACTACTGAGTTTTCAAATTTGAATATTTTCAAATGTATGTAAAAGAATTCCAGTGGAAAAGGCTAACTGTATACTGTTTTTCGAGGCCTTAAAAACTGGTTAATAAAAATTCTAGGCTTTTTCAGGAATTTAAAGCTGTGTACAAACGCTGCTATGAGACAGTGCTTCTACCAGCAACTAGTGAGTGAAATTAAAACTATTTTAATCATTGTTATATTGTCTTTATGGACTGGATAGACAGGGCAGCCGAGGTGATGAGTGTTTTTGTGTGGGTGAGTGCTTGTGGAGAAGTTGCTCTTTGCTGACAACCTTGTCCTCCTTGCACTAGACTGAAGATCAGTGTGGCTAAGACTGAGGTTCTGTCCTTTCAAGACAGCTTACTCAATGTGCTCTCCATGTTAGGGGGAGTCCCATTGAAACAGATGGAGAAGTTCAAGTATCTCGGGGTTGCATTCACGAGTGATGGGCGGCAGGATAAAGAATTGAATGCTCGGATTAGTGCAGCAAGCTGTGTCAAGCTGTGAACGGTGGTGATCCGTGATAACGAAATGTGAGCTGGGAAACAAAGCCAAACTCTCAGTTTTCAAATCTATCTTTGTCCCTATTCTCATCTATGATCATGAATCTTGGGTAATGACTGAAAGAGTAAGAGTACAAGCGGCCGAAATGAGATTTTGGAGAGGTGTGGCAGGTGTTGCCCTACTAGATAGACTGCAGAGCAGCACAATAACTGATCTTCCTAGGCAGTTGTTATTTTCCAAGCTTGTGGGTAAGAGACCAAGGGGTTGGCCTAGAACAAGGTGGCTAATCTACATGGGAATCTTGAGTTTGAGTCGCTTGAGTATTACCATTGAGGACATGTGCCTGATGGTGGAAGATCACGATCGCTGCAGATCCTCCATAGGGCTGCTGCCCCCGCGCCCTAATGGATAACCGCGTTTGAAAAGTAAGTTAAATTTTAGCCAATCAGAAGGCTGGAGTAACCACATACAAATAGACAGACAACCACATATCACCATTCACGAAGCTTCTCTTTCCTGAATTATAGTTTACTCTTTACATTCTTTTTTATGTAAACTGCAGCGGTCGTTTTCTATTGGCTGAGCAACCAGTTTCTGCCCTGCTTTCCACAAAAGTTGAATACAACTAGACTCTAAAAAGCAAAAATTTTTCTACTTTATCTGGTTTCTGCCGTTGATTTTACACATGTGGGAACCTGGCTTTAGAATTAGCAGGACATGCCAGTCTAATATTTATCAGTGATGTGATGCTGCAACAGCTGCTGTACTGATCGACCAATGTGTGGTAGCGCTCCATCTTGCATAAACATTATCTGTTCTGGACATTGTCTTTGCTGAAGTTGTGGAATGAATGAGCTGGAATGTCATTCAGATGTATCACCACATCTTTATAGCCTGCATTATTAGTACTCTTGTCACCTGCGTAGTCGAGAATTTGCATTATAGATTTTTGCCTGTGTTTTATGCAAATTTTCAGTTACGTAGCTTACAAACAGCGCCACATTGCTGAGTACTGTCAGCTTAATTACCATTCACCCTTAGATTAATTGTGCGTACCGTTATTGTAGTGTCATTTTAATTATGCAATCAAATAAAACCACAAGCTTTAATTTGAATTTTGGATTTTTATTCTTGTAGGTGGGAACTACTTCTGCAGAGAAATATGAAGATAATTTCAAGTTGGACAGTGGTAATAAACTAAATGACTGTAATATTAAAATTTTCCATTTCAAGTTTTTTATGATAGATTTATTTTTAAATTTAGCAAAGCAAAATACTGGAAAATTTATTGAAGAAAACAAAAGGTAAAATTTATAAATTCTTAGGATTGTGCAACGTAGATTAAAAAGAAAAACTATGAATCTTTTTCTCCGTGTTTTTATAGGCCATCCTTGAAAAATACATCCATAGAAGAAATAAAAGAAAATCTCCAATCTTCTCAAAGTTATCTAAGTCATAATCAAGTTTGTTCTTCCGTGTCAAAATCAGAACCTCACAGCTTTCAGGCTCGTGCATCTTCTCAAAACTTTAATGCAACTCCTCTGCACTTACCTGCAAGCCAAATTTCATCAACTCCTATGGAGAGGACTAAATCCTATCGTTATTCAAACTCATCTCAGATGAATTCAATTCCTTTTGAATCTCAGCAGCCTGTTTCATTAAGAAAGCCTAGAGCAGACAAGGATACAGTAATTATTTATTTAAAAAAAATTTTGTAAAAAAGTTAAAATCTTTATTAAATAATTTTTCATCATTAATTTGAACAGCTGAGGTTGGCGTACAATTAAAACCCTCACTGACCATCTAATGATTATTCTTTATTAAATAGCTTCACTGTAAGCTATTTTAATATCTTACTGTAGGTAACCACACTGGACAAAAAATTAGTCACTTGCTGTTAATAGTCCTTTCACTTTAATTACAGCTTTAATGCGCTTAGGCATTGATTATACAAGTGTCTTTAGATAGTCCTTATCTACCTCCAACCATGCTGCATACCATTCATCTCGCAGGTCGGTGATGTTAGTCGATTGCGATTCTTCCATGTAACACATTGCTTCAGGTGATCCCACAAATTCTCTATTGGGTTCAGATCTGGGGATTGGGTGAGGCCAATCGAGGTGCTGCGTGGTCTCTGATCATGCTCGTCGAACCACTCCTCCACAGATTTAGCCCTGCGAACCCTGCAGTTATCGTCTTGATAGTTGACCTCACCAGGTCATGGACGTCCTTGATGTGATCCACAAAAGGCAGCAGTTGTCTATACAAAATGTCATGATAGTGATTGCTTGTTAACCTTTTCCCAGCGGAGGTGGCCTAATCAGGCCACTTGTAGCCATGTCAATTCCATATAACACATTACAAAATTTAAATTCATATAACTGAAATTTTAATACAGATAAATTGCTAATTTTTTTTTTATTTTTTTTCAGATGCACATTACTACTTGTATATCCCTTCAAATTTTAAAATTAAATGAGAAAATATAATAAAAAATGATTTTCTACAGGTGTTGTCAAAGGAGGGGGGGGAGGCTGAAATCATGACTATAAAAAATGCTTATAAGAAATTTTCTATTATCGATAAAAACTTCAAACTGCTTTTGTTGAATTCTTGAAAGCTTTATAATTAACTGCCAATAAATTATATACCCCAAATTCATTAATAATCAATAATATTCGAAATTTTAGAAAGCTTGTGTATGGAGAAACTTAGCAACATCTAAAATTACGAATTTATTAAAAATTTCCAGGGCACAACTAAACCATTTAATGATTGAATTATATTAAAATGATACCTTTTATTTATGTTTTAAATTTTTTCATTTCGTAAATTACATTTTATTCATAAGTTATTTCAAAAAAATTAAAATCATTGCTATTGGGATCGTTTCTTGATGACGTCATTTGAGATTGATCACTTCTCAGAATATGAGGAAGTTAGATAAGGCCACGTCTATGCTTTATCAAAGAAAGAGATTAAAATCCTATTATGTGATTTTCTGGCTATTGTCAGGCAGGTGTGACCCATTTAACAACAAATTACGTAGGTATTTGAAAAAAAAAAGTAAAAATATTCCACATTCAGTTATATAAAAAATCGTTAAAAAAAAACAAATAGAGATATTAAAAAAATTTTTTTTGCTTTATTTAGATAAGATTTCTCCCTAAATTTTAGCTTTTTTCAAATACGAAATTATTACATTTGTAATTTTTTAAAAAAGAATTTAAACCAAGTTTTTCAAATAGAAAATTTTATTATACATTTTAATGTATTGTTTAAAAAAAAACCATTACTTTTTATCGATCAAAAAAATTACTATTCACAAGCAATTATATTCAAGATCACAAATTAAAAATTATAAAGTAGTAAATTAGTTATTGAATTTTTAAAAAAATATTTTCTATCCCCCTGTAAGAAGAATCATTTTCTCAAAAAAATAGCCCGCTGGGAAAAGGTTAAGCCTGGTGCTAATTTCAACAAGAGGTCAGTGTTAATTGTACTGAAAACTAACTCAGCATCAGAGAGCCATCACCTGCCTGCACCAACCTTGGACATAATCAGGGTGAAGGGTTAAGGGCTTCAGTGGTTCTTCTATGCACTTGACATCAAGTGTCATTCGAATAAAGACAAAACTTTGATTCATCCGACCAAATTTCACGCTTCCAGTCGTCTACAGTCCTGTCCTGATATTGGTTACACCACTGTACAGGGTGCTGCAAATAAATACAGGACAGTACTGCTTGTAGCCTAGCTGCTCATACATTGTTACATCATCATATTTTGACCAATGTTAATCATATTTCTACCAATAATAAGCCCTAAATTTGGTTAACAATGGTTGAAATATGACGATGTAACAATGTATGAGTGGATAGACTACCCTGCAGTACTGCCCTGTATTTATTTGCAGCACCCTGTACATGAGTTTTCTTATGAACTGGAGTGAGCATCGGACACTTGTGAGGTAACAGGCTCCAGATGTCCATTTTATGCAGTTACCTCATTAAGGTTCTTTCACAAACTTGTCTATGCGGACCATTATTGACTTCCTGTAGCAGTCCTTGCCTTGTTTGAAAGTGCTTGGCCGTGACCAGGCATGATATTCGTCTTTGGCCCCGTTCAGGCACCACTGACTTCCGACACAGTTTTGATGGTTGCTGCCCTCTGAAATGCCTGTGGATCATCTCTTGAACTCGTGGATGAATGTGTGCTTTGATACTCCAGAAAAGGTAGCTACTTCTTGCACGGAGTGTTCTTTTGTCAACTCAAATGCTATGACCCCTTTTTGTCACTGAGATATGTCTGGCTTACGACCCATTTTTCGCAGTCAAATTTGACACGGAATAATCCAAACTGCTGTTAACAATGCTTCTACGTTGCTTAGCTACTACTATCTCGCAATGAAACATATATTCACACTACTTTACATAGAAGCGCCATAGAACTTTCAAAGTGACTAATTTTTTGTCCGGTGGGCTTAATTATAAAATGAAATGTTTTAGGAATATTATTATTTTTTTTTTTTTTTAGCTTAAAAACTAAAGTGTTCTTCCCAGAATTTTTGCACCAGCTGGATGGATAAAGATTCAGAGCAACATTAAAAAATATTAGTTACTTAAGGTTGGCAATCAGAGACGAGTTAGTGGGTGGATGTATAGTTTGTGCATGTCATGGCTGTTTGTGTTTGTCCTTTCCAGCCCCTAATCCACATTTGGCCAATGCATAGACTTATTGGCCAATTTCCCTTCAAATTAACCATACTTTCTCTGCACAGAAAAATTTGCAGGAGAACTAGTCTTGCAATGAATAGATAATGGTCGTAAATGATGATGATATATGAGGGCTGGAAATTGTATAGTGATTACAGCACTCCTAGAGGGAAATAGTGATATATGCTATCTTAACTGTATTGGCACATGCAAGGCAATCAGTTCCCTTCCCTGAGATGTAATGTACATTATCTTTCCACACGCTGTGCATGCACACCGTTATGAATACTGTGTTAAATCAAGAACTTCTCTTCAGAATGGGAAGTCATTAGACAAATATATTTTCCAAATTGGAACAGCTTTCCAGTTAAAATTGAAACTGTTAGGAACCTACTGCAAAGGAGTAATACCAGGGACTTGTAAAGGCCTATAGAGTTGATGCATTACTGGACAGTACAGCAAGGAAGTGGGTAAACATATTCAAGCTGTTGCAATCCTTACTCACAAACTGTAAATGCTACGTATATACTATTCACATTTCTTGCAATACAATCTTCGTGAAGCCCTGCGGAGGAAATTTCATTACTTTTTTACACTCCACCCATTATCCTCCATGACAATGCCCGTTGTTTATGACCTGATCGCAAGAGGGAGTTAGGAGGTGCTGTACAATCCTCCATGCTCTCCAGATCTTAGACCCTGAGACTTTTATTTATTCTTCAAACTTATATAACCCCTATGCTTCATTAGTTTCGTCACTGTTCCCAACATTATGTGTGCAGTCCACAGCTTCATGCGTGCCACCAACAGATCTGGGGTTGCTGATGGAAATATAAAGCTATCATGATGATGGAAAAAGGTCGTGGACAATGCTGGGTAAATTATATTGAGGGATTGAAAAGGAGAATGGTATGCCTTTTCCAGAACTTATATCATTGCGAACTTTATTAAATTTCAATTAAACTCTTTATCAATCTAGGTCTTCTCCAATTTTTTTCAATGTGCTCTGTCCTGGGCTTTTTTTTTTTTAATGTTATTACCATACCATGTGCTTCTACTATGGGCTGGTTTCCTTGCAATGAAAAACCATGTGGCATTTGCCATTTCCTTAATCCTGCTATCTCCATTTCCAGGAATGCTCCTGGACAGCTCGGAAATCTGGGAGTGGACGCCGAAAGGTGAAGTCAACTCGCGATGATAGACACCTGGTCCACATGGAGCTGGCAGACCGTACAGCTTCCTCTAGACAGTTGGCAGCACATTGGTCCACTGCTACAGGCATATCCCTGTCTGCTTCGTCAATTCGTTGTCTGCTGCTCCATAGATTGCGTGCAAGAACTCCTTTATACTGGATGCCTGCGGCTTCAATGGGCTCACAAACATAGAGATTGGCATGCAGATTGACGTGTTTTTTGTTTTTTTTTCTGATGAATCCCGCTTTAATCTGTGGTACAATGATGGAAGCATTCGTGTTAGACACTATGCCGGTGAACACTACCTTCCGGAGTGCATTATCGAATGTCATAGTGGACGAACACCCAGAGTTATGGTCTGGGGTGCGATTCCGTATCATGGACGATCTCAGCTGCTACGAATTGTGGGTAATCTTAACAGCATTTGGTACATCATTAAAGTGCTGGAGCCCAAACCCGTTCCTTTCCTTCAAGGCATTCCAGGAGCGATTTTCAACAGGATAATACCTGCCCACATATTGCAAGGAATGTTCAAGACTTCTCTTCAGCAGAAGACATACAGCTTCTTCCTTGGCCTGCTTGTTCTTCGGATATGTCGCCTATTGTCCATGCCGGCCAGGTGGCCGAGAGGGCTAGGGCGTAGGCTTTCTAGTTCTCGAGTCCGCCTGGCCGTGGGTTCGAATTCCGCCGTGGGCATGGATGTTTGTGTTTGTCCCGGGCTGCGTACAGATATAACTTGTGTAAAAGGCGCAAAATGACCTTAGTAGTCGACGCCTAAATTTCTATAACCTGTCGGCAGATTTTGGAACTATTTTTTTTCCTTCGCCAAACAAAATTCCATTGCCTCACGATTATTCTGCTAAAATATCGGGTCATTCTGACGAGTAGTTTTCAAATTATCGATTTTTGAAATCGTAACTTTAATTATAATCACCCTGTATATATTTATTTATTTATTTATTTTAAATCCCATTTTAGAATTCTCAGACATTTGAGAAAAACAAGATTATCATCAACAACAAATGTTATGCAGTGATGGCATTGCTTGGTAGAGGAGGGTCAAGTAAAGTATACCAAATCTACGACTACGAAACCAAAGGATTGCTGGCTTTAAAATACGTCAGTCTGAATGAAGTGGACACCACCATTGCTACTGCTTTTAAGAACGAAATAAGTGTTCTTCAAAGGTTGCAGTATTCGGATCGAGTTATCAAATTGTTGAATTAGTGAGTAACAATTAAAATTTTTAGATGCTTTTTACAAATTTTTACATTGGGGATTAAACTGAAAGACCATTACGGTGATTTGGGATCCAGAAAATTAAATAAGAGAGGTTGTAAATTACTAGTCGAGATAATATTCAAGATACGTAACAAAGATCAAGATCATTGTTTTGGGGTTATTGTGATTACAACCTGCATTCATCCTTTGTGAGAGGGAGTATCCTGGATTCATCTGGTATTCCATCAAAAGGTTAGCAGAGGTCTCTGTGACACTCATCTTTATCATGCGGTGTTCTGTATGCAAGATCTTTGTGTGGCTGAAGTGGACCTTTTGCACGATCTTTTCTACTGTGATTCTTTGCTCTTTGAGGACCAGGGCCTCCACTAGCTGCACTATTTGCAGCTCTTCACCAAATGGAAGGAATTTAGGGCAGGAGTCATCTCCTAGGTTGATCTGGCCACTTGGAAAGTGTCGTCTTCACATGGCAACAGCCCAGTATGATAAGGCATTTGTCCTTCTATACTCTTATAGACTTTACAGGAAGGCTCTACAAAAAGCATTCAAAAAGTAATGCACCACAATTTATTTCTCTGAAAGTATGGAACATACAACTTTGCAACTAGGGCATTGCATAGCTACAATCAGCAACACTGTGAAGTTTGTAATATGTATCACTGACATCTGCCATTTTAAATGTTCACTATTGCACTGCAACCTGGCTGCGAAATTGGAGCTTTACACAATAGAGGCAAAAGGTTCAACTAGGACTCCTTAAAATTTCAGCCTGTAGCATTGTTTGTGTTGTAGAAATAAATTGTGATGCATCATTTTTGAATGCTCCTTGTATGTGGCGTTGTTTTCCTTCACATGCAGAAAAAATTTTATGGCCCATGCCTCAATTTTCCCAACGGGCTACACAAGAATTTGGGAAATTGAATTTGGTTCTTGAGCAGCAAATCCTGAAACTACAGTATGGGTTAAATTGGTTTGGGCATCTTTGCAGGAATGTCAGTTTGTGCTGCTATTGCCATTTCACGATTGCACTTGGATTTCAATGATGACTTTATGACCAACTCTCAGAACTGATTGCAGACATGTAGAGAAATTTCTGAAGATGACAATGACAGTTTTTTTGCTCCAGTGCCATCAAGAACAAACAATTGTGTTAATGATTTTATACCCAGGGTTTGCTCTAAGGCCAAAAATCTACAAGTCAGTTAGATTCCTCAGCCTGAAGCTGTGAATCAAATTGTAGATATTTTTTTAACTTCAATGCATTTATGTGCATATATTATGTAAGCATAAGATGTTCTTATACGAGGATATATCAGAGAGTTATGCCACTTATTTTTTTCAAAGATAATTACGAAACATACAGGTAAAGAACTAAATGCAGCTGAAACTACATGTCTTTATCTACTTTCCACATACGCACCTTAACGATTTAGGCGTTTATCCCAATGCTACACCAGTTTCATAATACCCCGCTCATAGAACTCCCTCAGCTGTGAATACTGCCAATGGCGCACGGCATATTTGAGTTCCTCGTCAGTCTCAAACCTTTTACCACCTAGAAATCTCTTCATGGGACCAAAGAGGTGGCAGTCTAAGGGTGCTGAATCTGGACTATAGGCTGGGTGATCCAGAACCTCCCAACTGAAACGGACCAGTTTTGCTTTGATGACGTTGGCCACATGTGGGCATGCATTGTCATGAAGAAGTCAAATATAGTTTCCCCTTTCTGGTCGCTTATACCGAATAGCATACCACAGTTTAGTCAGCATTTTATAATAAGTAGCGGCATTGACAGTTGACCCATGAGCCAGAACTTTGCAAATAGGATGCCTTGCATATCCTAAAAAACTGTAAGCATAATCTTTCGAATTGAAGGAGAGACTTAATTTTTTGCGAACCGGAGAATGTGGATGTTTCCACAACATACTTGCAGTTTTAGGCTCAGATGTAATGTGAAAGACCCAGAACTCATCTCCTGTGACAGTGCCATTCAGAAGTGCATTTTCTTCTGGTTGTACTAATGCAGATGTGGCCGTTCTGTTTTGGTATCAGACTTTTTTGGAATCCAACGCAAACAGACTTTGCAGTATCCAAGCTTTTTTTGCACCATATCTCATGCAGACCCGTAGGATATGTGAAACATTTTTACTCACTTCTTTCAAGGAAATATGATGGTTTTCTTTCATTTTTGGATATCTTCAAAGGAACTGAAGTGCTCAACAGAAAGGTGATTTTGCATGGAACGAAACAAGTGGTAATCAGTAGTGCAGTTCATTATATGCTGGTGCAGAAACTTCATAAATGATTTTTTTTAGACATTTTCGATAAGGAACTTTTTGCTTAGATTGATGCATGGAATCTCACTATTTAATTATTGTCTTTTCATTTATGATGGTTATTTGTAAAGCAAGATCCGTTTTGCAATGAAAACAAAACTACTATATATATTTTCGAAATTTTTTCTTTACCAGATTCTATGTACCTTTAATTATTTTTTCCACATAGTTTCCAAGTTTATTTAAGCACTTTCATAGTGCTCAATGTACGTACTTCCGCATGATCACTTCATAGAAGCTGCTGCCAGTGAAGAAAATCACGCAGTTTTCACTTGTTCGTCGTCGATGAAATGCAGGCTGCTAATGACTCCCGGAACAGGTGGTAGCCACTAGATGCGAGGTCTGGACTGTAAACCAGGTGATCAAATTGTTCCCAACTAATCAGATCTTTTGTTTGGGAACAACTTGACCACCTGCCTTACAGTCCAGACCTCGTGTCCAGTTGCTACCACCTGTTCCAGGATCTAAAGGAGATTTTCGGCAGCTTGCATTTCGGCGGCAATGAACAAGTGAAAACTGTGATTTTCTTCACCAGCAGCAGCTTCTATGAAGTGATCATGCGGAAGTACATTGAGCGCTATGACAAGTGCTTAAATAAACTTTGAAACTACAGGTATTGGACATTGAAACTGAAACACCTGGTAGAAATCCAAAATCTTTCTTTAATAAGGTGTTGGGGCACCGTGGGCAGCCAGCACAGCAGTAACACGTCTTGGGAAGGATCGGTAGAGGTCCTGCACAGTTTGCACCCCAAACCATTACTGATCCACCTCCGTGTTTGACTGTGGGTGCCAAGCAGTCTGGGTTGTAGGCATCAGAGGGGCTCCTCCAGACGAATACCCTCCCTGTTGTTTGGAAGACAGTGTAGCTGGACTCGTCCGAGAATATGACGCGTTTGAGGTCATTCAACGTCCAGGTTTTATGCGTCCGGCACCACTGAACCCGCTTGGAGGCATTTGTACTACTGATGAAAGGCTTCGGTATAGCAACCCTGCCATGGATGTTGGATTTATGCAGGTAACGACGGATTGTCTTCGTGCACACAGGTTCCTGGAGGTGTGTATTCATTTCTGCGGTGATTTCTGCTGCGGTGGTTTTCCGCTTTCGTGCAACAATCCTGGTCAATGTCCTGACGTCTCTTTCCGACAACTTCCGTTTTCCCCTGCAGTTGCTCCTCCTGGACGTGGTTCGTCCTTCCTGTTCATATGCACACATCACCCTGGATACTGTAGCACGTGAGACATCACAAAGTGTGGCAGTTTTGGACACAGATGCACCTGCTAGACGTGCCCCAACAATCTGCCCTCTTTTGAAGTCGGATATGTCTCCCATTATAGCGCTCTGCACAGACAATTTGAAGCTTACTATCGCACTTTTCTACTGGAGTGACTACCAAGACCTCTGACACGTGATTCATTGATATGCATACGATTAATTACCTAGCAGAA
>JAHWFO010023077.1:769406-806388 GCA_023313115.1 Rhysida immarginata | reverse complement strand
GTGAAATTTTTTTATCGAGTTTCAACGTACACGAGTTTAAGCATTTTATTAAATTTTTTTATGGAAAGGTTTTATCAGGATGCCATCAAATTTTTTCGATTTTTAATTTATAAAGACACCGAATAAATTTAAATACAGCCAGCGCTCAGGAATTCAACTGTTCTCATGTGGGACTAATCCATGGAATGAGCATCGAAACGAGGGCACCGCACACACGGCCGCAAGCCTGAGTTAAACAAGGTGAGTGGCAATAGAGGAGAGCTGCCGCTGCTGCTGGCGCCAGCTATAAACACAAGACAAAACCATTTAACCCGAGTGACTGGCTCTGTCAAAATCATCATGGTTTACGTAAGCCGGTCTTTCTGCGAACCGAATTCCGTAAGTTGTTTTTAGTGGGGGAGGAAGATTACATCATCAGAATAAAGGATTCTTTCGGAATAACAGCTATTGGATCGCTCGTATCCAGATGCTCTGGGAATCCTTTCTGAAATGATGAATATTCATTCTCATGCCACTGCACGATCAATGCGTTGGTGTTTTCGTTCCCTTATTATTATTGCTCTTGTTGTTGTTATGTCATGATAATATCGCACATTTCTAAAGTCGTGGGCCTTATTCGCCGCAGATAATGCGTGTGGGAATATTTTCACCTATTATATTAAATCGGATCGCAATAAATAAAACAAGATGTGCATGCATGAAGGGAAACCTGCGCTTGGTCTTAAACTGGATTGGATTAAAAGGCGATTATCATTAAATAGGTACTGCAATAGAATTGCTCCCACAATTGATTATTAGTCATTTACCTTTGCTTTTAATTTTTAAAATTGCTATTGCCTTGCCAAGCAAAATTCAAATAGTTATCTTGAAAGAGCTCTAAAGCGAATAATTAATTTTTTTATTTTAATTTTACCGTTATATTTTTTCTACAGTACAGTGGAATATATATTGACTTTAAAATTATTATTTTTCATAATATTCAAAATTATTAAACTCATTTCATCATATTTTAATATTTTTTATTAATATTCCAAAAAAAAATTATGTTCATATTACACACTCAAAAGATTCACAGAGATCATATATAACAAAATCTAAAAAGTGATAAAAATATAAATATGAAAATAAAAATAAAGATAAATATTTAAAATAAAAACATTGCTACTTATATATCCTTCAAATGATGCCTGAAAATATCCACAAATATTATTTGTTTTGTTGCCATCATTTTTTTCTTGAAAGAGGTTCTCTTAAAGGTAAAAGAAAGTCAGTTAGAAAAGCATGTCCTCTGGCATATAGCCAACTTTGCCGTCAGCAGTCACCTTAAAACCAGCTCTAGTGAAGCCTATGATCACAGAGAATGCAAATATATAAAATTTAAAATACCACTCCATAATGTGCTCTTTTATGTTTCGTGTTAACTTTCTTTCATCAGCTAGAAATCACTGTGTGATTATCAGATAAAAGTGCTGAGCATTTGTATACTTACAGGAGCGGGACTACATATAATAAATTACTGCACGTAAGCAGACACTATTTATATTGCATTTTTGGAGAGTTGCATATACATATGTGGAAGTACACTACATTGTTATGAAATCTTAAGAGCCTAAGAGTTTAAAGTTATATTGCTATTTAAATGTTTATTATAGCTTGGATTAAATTTGATTAAACCACACATCTGATTCTAACTTGAGGAATTTATTTTTTTAAATCTATGTTTTTGAGATGCATGTTACATATCGTTATAATTAAAAACCAATTTAATCATCTAAATTTTTTTTTTGTTATGAAGTTAAGTTTTCATCTATTATTTATGTGAAGAAAACAGAAACAATAGATTCTCTTCCCCTCTCTTGAAAGTTTATGAAAACTTATAGAGGTAGTTGAGGAATGAGTTTAATTACCTCTTTCATTTACTCCTGAGGCTATTCTGCTCTTCTTTTCACTGGAATTGGCTTATTCAAACATTTGACTGTTTGTTGGGTGGGGCACTTCTTAAAATATCATTAGATCTTTTATAGTAATCATAATATAATTTTTTTGTGATAATTCTGTGTACAGGAGAAATGTGTAGTGGAAATTGATTCAACAAAATAAATTATTCATAAAGTTAATTTAATGATGCAAACGTTTATTAAATATGTAGAAGCAAGGTATTTCTATAAACCATCTTGTATTGTTTGTCTTTATGGTACCTTCTTCCTAGTGGATCTAATGACATATTGTTTACTTTTAGGTGAACTGTGACGTTAATTTTGTCACAATGCCTGTTGCATCCACCAACTCTGGACATGGTAAGAACGTTAGCTTAGTTAATCCATAATCTACTTAAGATAATTCTGAGAAAATATATTAGCTAATTTATATAGGATAGTTATTTATTTAGTTTTGTATAGTGAAACTAAATATTAATTATTAAGAAAAACAACAGCAGTTCTTTCTTATGGTTTAACATTTGATTAAATTTAATATGTTTGTAAAAAAAAAAAAAAATGAGATTGTTTAATTATTATAACCGCTTACATTTACTATAATTTGAATAAGAGAATCATAAATTACATTGAGAATTTGATTTGGATCAGATATACTGCACTGGAGAATCGAATAATTTAATTCTCAAAAATTTATAATGTGAGTTCAAAAAATTAAAGTATAATAAAAGTATAAAGTATAATAAAGAATAATAAATATGCTTTATACGTATTTATAATTTTAATAATTTTTGTATGTTAAAATATATTTCATTAGTACTACTAATTTTGTTAAAATACATTGCATTCCATCAGGGGTATTAAAAATAAAGACCATCATATAACAATTGTTGGTCCATACTATAATTAAAAATGATACCATTTACATATTTACACATTATTTATGATCATAACAGCTTAAGGTGCTATAATCCTTAAAGAGCTTCTTAAGTAGATCATTCCACAATAAAGGTGGGAAATCTCATGGTTGACTCAGTCTGTATAATTTAATCTAAAATTTGGAGATATCACTAACCATTCTTTCATGACCTATTCTTAGATTATTTTCAATATAAATCTCAGTTGTTGATTATTGAGTATTTCAGTTTTCTGGCAGTTATTTTGTAAAAGCTATGATTTATTGTACTACTGAAGAAGTTAAAGAAATTTTTTTTTTTAAGTAAACAAAAAATTAATTTCCCCGAGCAGAGTATTGTACATTTGTCCACGATTAAGAAGAAGGGGGGGGGGGCGGTTAAAATAAGAGGGATAAAGAGGGGGAAAAAGAAAGGGTAAAAAAAAAATGGGGGAAGATATCCTCTTTATCTATACTTTGCTTGTTTATACTTGCTTTTTAACCTTCATTTTTTTTAAATTAAAAGTTGATTTTCTCAAACGTAGTACAATACATTTATAACATGCAAAAAATCACTATCTTCTTTTGTTTCTTATCATTTCTGATCGAATGACATATCACATGCCCATATTTTACATATACCATTTGAAAACGTTAATAGTTCTAAAGACCACGTGACTGCTACCCCCACAACTCTGATCTCACTGTGCTAATTTGGCTCAAACTTCATAGTAATGTAGATCTTATCTAAAGGAATCTGCATATCAAATTTCATTCCTTTGCATACTTATTTATATTCATAAAAGTCAGTATGTGTCTGTCTGTCTTTCTGTCTGTGATAATCTCTACACTAAACACACAAAAATGAATATACTTTTCCACAAGGAGTTTAATACAGATAAACAACATGTGTACATTTCGTTGCCAAGCCAATTTCTTCAGCGTTTGAAGACAGACTATAATCTCTACAATTGCAAAACAAATGGGCATCAAATTTTTCATGATGCTTTAACGTAGTCTGGGAAAGGATTTTCACTACTTTGCCATTGATTTCTGCAGGTTGCAGGTTTTATGAGTGAAAACCATCCATTTTTCATACATGTACCGTATTTAAATTTATAAATTCAGCAAGAATACTACCTACAACAATATTATTAGCCAACAATAACAAACAACAATCCACTGAACATTATTAAAATTACAAAAAATTATGATATTTTTCATGCAATGGATATTTTCCTGGGAATAACCCTGGAGAAGTGATAGGTGAATTAAACTCTGTACGGTTAGTCAAAACTGGCAAAAAAGTCAAATTTAGTTAGTGAAAAATTTACCCTAAACAATCTGTATGTATTCAACCAACTTGAGCAAAACCGTGTATTACTATAGCATACCATATAGACCGGATGGTTCCCTCTAACTACCACACCCATAACGCTGACCTCAGAAGCTCAATTGAAACCAAACTAATAGTGAAATAGTACATGCTTATAGTAAGCTGCATTCCGAATTTCAACTATAGAAAATATGAAGGGGACAGATTGACGTGGTGAAAGCATTAAGCAGCTCCACTCTTTCGCTACTTAATATAAGGGCCGTACAAATGAAAACGAAAATTTGTGTAGGAAAAAAAAAAAGACGACGTGTAGGATTGTAAGTTTTTGTTTTCAACAATTGCGAACCCCACGTGCAAATTGAACAATAGGTTGCAAGTGTTGCATCACGTGAGAAAGAACGATAGCTCACGCTTCGAAGCTCTGCAAGTGATCGCTTCGTCCTAACAACAAAACCCCCGAAAAAATCAAAAGCAATCGCAAACAGCACAGGGAAGGTGATGTTGACCGTGTTTTTTGATCGCAAAGGCCTGATTTTACTGGACTTTCTTGAAAAAGGCACCACAGTTAAGGCAGCACGATATGGGGAAACATTGAAGGCACTGTGCGCAGCCATCAAATGCAAGCGTCTTGGACTTCTTACAGAAGGCTTGCTACTTCTCCACGACAATGCACGTCCTCACACCTGGTAGACCTCATCAAAAAGTTCAACTGGGAAGCAATGCAGCATCCACCTTACAGCCAAGACTTATCCTCATGTTAATTTCGCGTGTTTGGGGATCTCAAGAAACACCTGAAAGGCCGCAGGTTTCAGTCGGACGATGAAGTGAAGGAAGAGGTTTTGGAGTGGTTCCACACGCAACTGAAAGACTTCTTTCATAAAAGAATTACACACCTTGTTACACAGTGGGATAAATGCCTTAACGCATTTGGAGAGTATTTTTAAATTCTTTGTATACACTTTGTATGACCCTTATAATTTCATAATATGAACAGTTAATTCCATGAAGCTTTCATGTTCATAAAGTTTAATTTGCATTCATTATTAGAAATTATGAGTTTTCTTGTTTGTTTGTAAAAAGTTGTAAAAATGCAGTTTAATATGTATTGTAATTTTTAACATCTTTTACTGAATGGTTACAGGTTGGCTATTGCATTTTTTTAGCTTCAATAAATGTTTTATGTGAACATCATTTTAAATGTTGGATTGTTTCAGTTTAGTAGTCATTGAACTTATTTCTGGTTACAAAAAAACTTTTTATGAAGTCTCACTGAAAACTAAAGCCTCAATTTGCTTTCAAAATTCTTTTTGTACCCGACAGCTACATTTGTCCT
The DNA here is from genome assembly GCA_023313115.1 of Rhysida immarginata. NCBI lineage: Eukaryota > Metazoa > Arthropoda > Chilopoda > Scolopendromorpha > Scolopendridae > Rhysida > Rhysida immarginata. Next base: position 800,890 of record JAHWFO010023077.1, on the reverse strand, counting down.
TTATGTAATGCACTATTCACTTTTCGACATAGCCCCCATCTCTTTCCACGCCTTGCTCCAACGTGTGGCTAATCAGGCAAACCCATCTGAGAAGAATTGAATGGCAGCTTTCACCTTGTCGTCAAAATGAAACTGATATCCCTTAAGGTTCTCCTTTATCAATCAACCGTCGTATATTTTAAAACCTGTTAAAGAAAACTGTTACTGATAATTTTTTTAAATGTTTGAGGTTTTAAATAAACATCTGAAATTGCTTTATGCAATTGTCTTTTTATGATTATAGAATCTGAGATCTGAATGAGAAATATCACATTTGATGACCTATAAAGTTCCCCCCCCCCCCCCCCCTTTCAATGTAAGGAACCAAAAATAAGCTTTCTAATTCAATTCTTGTATAACCAGCTGAAAATTTTAAATTTTTAATAATAACTTTTAAATGTGTACTGAATTGCAGGCAATAGCTTCATATAAAATGTAGGTCAAGACAGTGAGCCATTAGAATGTTTTCTAGTTTTTAACTTTATTAAAGGTAAATTCATAATTTTAAGACAGAATTTACATCGTTTTGTCAACTTAAGTTGCCTCGTCAACTGCCTTCACACAGAAAATTCTCAATGTGTTATCAATCATTTTCACCACTCATTCATGTTGTTTGAGATTGCATGCAAACTGAAAAATGCAGCATTTTTTATATGTTGTTGCTCTTAAATATTAATTGAAATAATTGTCCAGAAAAGTAAAACATAAATGATTTACCAAGTTTCATCATTTCATCATCATCAGGGATTATTCTTATTATATTGAATAATTTATGGTTTGAAATTAACAATAACGATATAACAATAAAGAGTTACAATCACTGCAGTCTTGTTAACAGTAAAACAAAGAAGGTTATTGGTTAAATTATTTAAAAATAAGGCTTTTACAGCATGTGAACTTATAATGCACTGTACACTCTTTTTCATAAAAGAAGACAACAAAACGAACCAATCAGAATTGGCTGCTTATTGCTTAGTTACTCCGTTCATTGCTCCAGGCTCTCACGCTATAGAGCTACACACACATTTCATTAAATTTTCCTTTACCAAATAGAGTACGTTAAATGAATTAAAATGACCAAAGTAATATTTGTAAACTATTTCTAATTTAATTGGAAGTTTACAGACAATTAGGATTATCGTTAAAACATTAAGCATTAGCTCTTCTCTGATGTCTCCTGATTCTATGAAATTATGAGAAAGTAATGAAACACCAGTGCTTGCATCTGATTAGTTTCCGCTGAGACCCGAAGAAAGATCAACGGTCTTCGTTTATGAAAAAGAGAATAGATTTGAATCCTTGTTTAGCAGGTCAGCTATATTGGATGACAAGATTGGCATGTTATACGAATCTTCCAAGCCACAGTAATCTGTACTGATTTCTTGAGTGAGTGCTATGATAACGAGTAGCGAAACTAGTGAGTAGCGACTTCTTTGACATCCTGTATGGTAGTGAAAAAGCCCTTATAATATGAAATTTTATCAAGTATAATTTAGATATCTTTATTGATGACATCAAGTAGTCCATTTGCAAATTACTCTGGTTGTTTATTAATTTGTCATTGTCAGTTTTCTTTGCTTTATATATTTTGACTTTTTCCAATAATGGGAGAGTTTTGTAATTATAATATGGGATTATGATTTTCCTTACATTATTTATGGTTCCAAATTGATGTTTATTTTTTTATTTATCCTTTTGAAATTGTTTCTTTGTTGAACTGTTAACAATACTGCAGTCATTATAATTCTTTATTGCTACATCATTCATTGTTAATTCCAAACCATAACTTCTTCACTATAATAAGAATAAGCCCTGATGAAGACAAAATGTTGAAACATGTTGCCTCAATAAATTACTGTGTATTAGTTTTGCTTTTCTTGACAATTAATTTAACTAATATTAAAAATTATACCAGATAGTAGTAGATCTCTGTGGTTGAAAAATTTAATCCAATGGAAATTCTCAATGGCTAGAGCAGTCCAGAACTACATCATAAGCCTTTTTGGAAGAAAAATAAGACTTAAGTGTGTGTATGTATGTTGCATTGGTATAGCTTAAGTTAATTAAGTTCATTGGATTTGTTCATGTTTTTAATATTCTTCATGTATTCTTTATAATGTTGTTGGCCCACTGTCATCCCTGGTAATAGATTCATTTTCACTTGTTACTACTTCTGCAGTTTCCCTGCTTTCCTCTAGTCATTTGGTAAATTCCACAACTAATGGGTTTTAGATGTCGAATTGTAACCTGATGGATTTTCCTGTTTTATTATTATTTAAATTGATTGTTACCAAATTCTTAACCTGATACTCATTTTCCATTGGTTAATTTAAATTTTTTATTTATTTTTTAAATACTGTTCATTTTAATAATAGCTCTCTAAGCTTATAATATTAGAAAGTGTTAACACCCCTTTAGCAAAGACCATTGTTTCTTAGTTTTAACAATTGGCCAAACTGTATCATCAGAAATTGCTTCATACTTGTATTACCATTCACCTGCAGGTTTAATTGATATTTGACAGTGACCTTTTTAATACTTCTAATTCCACTGCCAGATTGAAATTTTTGGATTTCAAGAGCTTATAGACCTATGATCCTCTGTGCCAAATTAGATTTTAAGATCTGAAGCCATTTTCCAGTTATACTAACAGATTTGTGTAAGGTCCAACATCTCTGAAACAGTCAACATTTTGGAGTTTTCTCAAACAACGGTGCTAGAATGTATCAAAAATGCCAGAAAAAGGCCTTTTTACGGAAACCGGAGCCCGATAACAGGATGTATGAAAAAATCAAACAAGACTGTAACAATTCATCAAATTGCTAGATTGTATGAAGTCCTACAGAATATTTCTGAACTACGTGTTGGGAAGAATGGGTGTTGATAGCTGACTACCCTTACCATTTCTTTCAGCTGAAAACAGGAAGGTTTGCTTTCATTGTGTCTGTGATATTGCCATCTTAATGTTGAAATTGGATGGTCTAATGAGTCTTGATTCCTTTTGACACATGGATGGCAGAGTAGGGTGTCAACAGCATGTTACAATGGATTCACCAATGTGCACTAACAACTTTAGAGACAAGTGGAGGATTGATCATGTTTGGGGACTTCTTCATGGGAAACCTTAAATCCAGTAATCCTTATAGATCAAACATAAAATGCCGCAGGAGATTTTGTTGTCAATAAGGTTCACTTGTTCAAATTCACCGTTTTTCCTTCAGGACAAGAGCATTTTTAACAGGGTCCAAAAATTTTTTATTGACATCTCATTTTATGTAGGCAAAAAAAAGTGAATTTAGTGGATTAGAATGTGCTGAATATAAGCTATTTTTTTTATCGATAAGATTATAAGAAGAGACGAGAAAGGAACGTGACTCAATAGGAATTCGTAGTTATTGGTCATTTGTTTTTTCAAAGAAGCGAGACTCATGGCGGTTTTCCGAACTCCAATATCTTGCACTATATTGTGTAAATGTGTTATGCTGTTTAGTATAAGTGCTGAAATTTTTTTTTTTTGATTCTCTGGTTCTTATTTGGACTATTTCCAGGCCACTTTAGTACAGAAATTTGCTGCTCTTCCAGCCAATTCTTCAATAGGGCTGAGTTCGGAAAGCCGCCACGAGAGACTCTTCTTCGGGAAAAACTGACCACGAAATTGTAGCCATGAATTCCTATTGAGTCCTATTCTCATTTCATTTCTTCCTGACGATATTCAATAAAACAAATATCAAGTAAATGAAAGATAACCAATAGCTAAACAAAACAAATAATAATTATTCATAGTGAAAAGATTTTAACAATCCTTAAATACTGATATCAGCATTGAAAATAACAATTTTATTGGGACAAAGTTACATTTTAGTTCCTGTTAGAACTGAAATTCCTAGCAATTACAATCAAAGATAAGGGATCGTCCATGTATTACATCATCAAAATTTCAGCATTTTTGCCTCTTCCCCCTCCTCTTTTGAAAAACTAAAGATAATCAAATGACTATCAGGGACATTACTACACTTCAAAAAACTAAAGATAATCAAATGACTATCTCTGTATCATATAACCGACAGCTTTTCAAAGCTCATAATATTTCCCTTTGTTTCAGCAACCTGAATCAAGCAAGGTTTTTATTAGGCAACCCCAAAGACAAGGTTCCTCCTCTCCAAAAGTCAGGGATTTATGAAGTTAAATGCCCTCAATGCCCGAAGGTTTATCAAGGACAGACTTCTCGCGACGTTTTGACCCGGTTTAGAGAGCATCTGCGCCACAGGAAATTCGGCAGAGGCCACCTCTCCGCCGTCACCAAGCACTCACTGGACACAGGACAGCATTTCCTTCGAACATGTTAAACTTTTAAAGTCAATAAATAAGAAACGATTCCTGGATGCCTTTGAGAGTATGGCGATTCAATCTACAAACAGCAATAAGTCACTTAATTCGGATAAAGGGCCAATCAGCGACTCTCAGCTGATTCAATGGTGGGACAACCTAACCAACCATTGAATTTTTCAGTTGAAGTGCGTCTGTTCTTGTTTATTATTGGCCGCTTTTCTCTATAAATACCCGCTCTGTTTATGTTAAATTCAGTATCTTCGGGTTTTCTCCTGGTTATTCCCTGTTTTACCTGCTGAATGATGAGAGCTTCGCCCTCGAAAAGCGCTTACAGGATAAGGTCGTATCCTTCCTTTTGTATTTTTGTTGTAGTCGAAGAGTCTTTTATTTATTTTATCTTATTGAGTATTGATGGACATGTGCACTGCACTCGGCAGAGGTCACATTGAAGTTACATAAGTTATAAGCTACCATGTCAAAAAATTGAGTATATTCTGAGCATTTTGGAATTTAATCCACTTCTTTATGTTGATTTTTTTTTTTTTTTTAATATAGGATTTTGAAATCTGATGAAAGCTTTGATACAACCTGGTCTTTTAAGTCATTTCACATGAGGGCACTTCGACGATCTTATCTGGCTAGAGCCCCTCATAGCTTCTCGTGGGACAGTGAAAATTCTCATTATATTAATAGAGATGTGCACACATAATTAAAGTTTATTTCTTTTGGAATTAAATAAAAAATAAAAGCGGTATTTTTTCTCGTACGAACTCTTTTATGGACACAATATTTACAAATTTCTTTTAATAGGCATCCAACCAAGGCCATTTTCTTGGCGATATCTCTGCTGATTTTTCCCTTGACCTCAATTCTCAAGTACCTAAAAACTGATAGCACAAATGACGTAAATAAAAAAGAAAATACTCATTAGAGAGTATGAAAAAATGATGATAAATTGGAAAAGTGCTATTGTATTTACAAAATGCATTAACGATTCCACACATAACAAAGGAATTTAGAAAGAAGAAAGAAACAATTTGTCAGTCACAGAACTCTGCATCATGAGAGTCCCGAGAGTTACAGTTGCACCACTGAAATTTGTTAAAACATAATTTCGACTGTTTGGGTATTTATAATGTGCACACCCAACTTATAAAGATGATAAACATTATGATCTTTCCCTTTACAATTGGATGAAAATTAACTCTCAGAAATTTTTTAAATCAAAATCAGTGACCCAGACTTATTAGTTTATGTCTAGTAAGGTAGGAAAACTTGTGTTTCTATTTGCATACATAAAGCAACTAACTCTAAAAGACAAAATGCATAATTATTAATTTATTGAATTTATATTAGGCAATTTGGTAATCCATAAAATACATTAGAATTTGATTAGTTACCAGCTAAAAATTGAATGTAAAATGATTGTACCTTCTATTATACTTTTCCTAATGAATAATAAACAGACACAACTCGGGTGCCGCCTGAGGGCAGCACATCTGCTAACATGTTAAAAGATTGGCCTGGGGGAGGCACATCTGTTTAAACATTAAGATTTGCCTGACGGCGACGCACCTGTTAGTGAAGTACCTTTAAACAGCAACAGTCTTTAGTATATTAAGTTAAATACTATAAATACATTCACCCAGTAATTGGTTTGACCATGGAATCCTGAGTAAGAATGTGCATAAAGCACTCTTAACATGTTATTAATTATTTGCAATTGCAAATTTAAAGAAAACGATAAAATAAGTTAAAAAGACATGAGCTTGGTGGGATGTGGTTAACCTGTTGAAGTTTTAAATACGAATAATTTTTCATGTTCATTCTCACTTGTTTAATCAATATTTTATTAATGAAATAATAATTTGTATTGTCCTTTTTGTGACTTTTCCATATGTCATATTCTGTAGAAGTCATGTTTACTTTTTATTGTACAGTGCTCCTGGTACATAACGGCACTCTATATAATGGCAACTCCATATAATGAAGCTTTTTTTGGAAAATAAAAATTCCAGACATGAATTGGAGCACTGTATTTAATAGTTAAGAATTAATGCATATCAGCTCTTTGAAGATTTCTATTTTTTTGTATTCCCAAGCTCCCTTTTCATATTTTTTTGTTTTGTTTATTATAGATTAACAATAGCATATAACTGAATTCAATAAATCTAAAAATATGAAAAACATTTAATAGACAAGGTGGCCCAAAAAAAAATTACTCATTTTGATAGCTGATGACGGTTTTATTAATGAACAGATTATTTTAATATTTTAACATATTCATACTGACATAAATAAATGTTTCCAATCATAAAATATGCACAAATAAAGAATTTATATTTTTCATTGGATAACCTGCTGGATATGGCTATCTTTCTCTTCTGTCACCAAATTTAAGCAGTTAATGATATTGAAAATGACAGATTGCAATATTGGTTGTGAGATTTGAGCTATTTCTCTTCTGATAGAGTCTTTCAGGTCACAGAGCGTTGTTGGTCTTGTAAGATGAACTCTGCTTTTTTGAAACCCCCATAACTAATAGTCACAGGAATTAAAATCTGGGGATCAAGGAGGTCATGCTATTGGAACATTTCGTCCAATCAATCTGTCTTCAGTAAAAACAAAGCAAGAAATGTTTTCAGGGATGGCTATGCGTGGCTATGTTGGAATTTACATGTCTGATGTAAGGAATAACGCGATCCTATAAAATCTGTAGGTAGCGGGCACCTGTGATTGTCGCTGTTACCAAAACACCATCTTGTAGCATTATCTTGGTTTTGGTAGAACACTTTTACCAATTGCTCACCAGTCAAAGTTGCAACCCTTTCTGTGCTAAGCTACGAGGGGCAGTCATAAAGTCATTACAATCAACATGAAAGAACGTTCGCTTTTGAAAATGTGTGGTGCCATTGGGGAATGACATCTCTCGGAGGATACAAAGCAGCATTTGGTGCATTACCACTAAATACCTCCAGAGCATCGAAAGCAACATTACATAACCTGCGGAAAATTGGAGGTGCCAGCCATGATAAGGTTCCTGCAGCTTCTGAGTTTTTGAACCTGTGTCAGGCTGACCTGGACAATTTTTTCGAGGGTTTTTTTTATTATGGATGAATGTGTTGTTTCGCTTCAAATGCAGAAACCTTATTATGGCTTGCACCTCTAATTTTCGACAGGCTGCGCCATATTGTTTGCGACACTCTGGCGGCATTTAACAATACTGCAACAAACATTGCTTTGTATCCTTCAGCACTCGAGGGATGTTGCTTCCCAGTGGCATCACACATTTTCAAAAGCGATCGTTCTTTCATGTTGATTGTAATGACTTTATGACTGCCCCTTGTACGCACTCTAGTGGCCAAATAAAACTACCATATTTACTCGAATAGATCCCAACATCCCCTCCTTTTTTTGGTCATTTTCATGGAAAAAAAATATTCTGAAATTTAAACCAACCTATATTTTTTCAATATTCTCATGATTATTTAAATCCACATGATTTTTTTTTTCTATGAATAGACATGAATCAAATTAAAAATTGTCTTAGATACAGGAAAACCACTCCTTCACATCCAGAACGCCGTAGTTCAAGGTACTCACACGCACGAGCAGCAACCTTTTGATGTACATCACAACCTAACACACCCCTTTGAGGTGCGGCATTTATTTGCACCAAAGCAACAGTCTGACTACTACTTGGCATGATTTGGGTCCTTTAATTTTATTAAAGAATAACTCATTGATGAAAAATAGGAAAGAAAATTCCATAGCCTGGATTTGAACCAGGAACCTTTAATTTTATGTGAAACACTGTCTGAATAGCACAACATACTTAGGTATCATTGCTCACTAGTTCATCCTGTCATTTCATGGCATATCCCAATGGACAATGTGCAATGCCACAGCGCTTGTATTATGCAGGAGTGGTTTAGAGAACATGAAGGAGACTTTACCTTGCTTAGGTGGCACCCACAATCAATCAGATCTCATGCAATTGAGCATTTGTGGGATGAAGTTGAAAGAGCCATCAGACAGCTGGTTCCACAACCATTAAATCTCACACAACTAGGAATGTAAGAAATAGTGACCCAGCTCAATGCAACAACCAGGAAATAGAATTACAATAGTTACAGAAACAAGTTTTGATGTACATGATATTAAAATATGTGTACATTTGATACATTATTAAACCAGACAACACATTAAACATTGCTCTGTTAACCAGCTACAGTAATTATCGTTGTTCTATTCAATACATGCGTGAAGATCACTTGCACGATCTTAGTGTTTATTCATAGTTATGACTTCTGACTATTCCTGCATTTGCCACCAGATCAAGGTGAATCACTTTCTAGTCGTTATTTATTTAGATCTGATTAATTAGACAGTTACATTTCGTGTCAACAAAATTACGCTGATCTAAAAAAGATTTTTTTTTTCCCCTTCGCATGCGGATTTAACCCGAGATCACTTTTTTCTATCATTTTTCTGTAAAAAACCCTCGGGATGTATTCGGGTAAATACGGTATTTAAACTAATTTGCGTATTTTATGATTGGAAACATTTCCGCATTATGCTAATGTTAACAATTAAAATATCATTATACATATAATCTGTTCATTAATAAAACCGTTATCAGCTCTCAAATGAGTAAGGTTTTTTTTCTTTTGGGCCACCCTGTATACATTTTCAAAGCAATAAAATTAATTAAATTAAAAAACAGATACAAATTTTAATTAATGATTATTCCCAAATGTTGATCATTTTCCAAGTGAAAGCTTTGCAAACGCAGCTCTAGACAGGTGAGACCTTAAGAATCATAATGCGGAAAATGCATTGTTTGAAATGGGGCTTTGGCACTACAGGCAATGATGTATTATAGCATTGTATAGTTTCCCAAATGTTATGCATTTCAGTATTTCATGTAATATGTTTGATGCACTTGCTGTTGTGTTGTATGCAGAAATCTAGTGATTAGGAAGGGATGTATCTTTACAAAGAAGTTTAGATGGATGATGTAATTATTCTAAGTTGTCTTGGGTTGTCTCCTGATATTTGTCTTTGAGAGTCCCAGTGTATGCAATTTGTAAAGATATCATGTCTGGATGTGAAGGATATGATGAATCTGCTTTTGCTTGATATAAGATTCAACACTCAAATGGTGTGGAGATTCCTGAGAAATCTTATTAAAGTATATCGTGAACTGTTATTCGTGCGCCTTTGTCTATTGCAGTTTTCGGATGATCTGCTTGCAATTTGCCACATAGACACTCCTCTGCGATCTCCCTGTTATTGTGCTAGCTAACCGTAAGTTTTGAATTAAGGTTGTATCACTAGTCTGAAACAAAATGAAAAGGTATGAACTTCATTTGCTTATGGTCATGGGTGGACTGGCAGTCTAAATTGTACTGGGCAGGTACTGGGAAAAATCGGCGAAAGCAGCCCTCAACCACGAGAAAGTAAACCCACGAACCAGGCCATCCGTCTGGCCCACCAGGATTTTTCCTGGTGTCCCAGCGGTTCAATCCACCTTCTTATGGTGTATAACTTTGGAGACATCCTGTAATTTATGAGAATTCGGAGAAAGGATATACAGTCTAACTCGGATAATACGAACTCTGTTAATACGAAAATCCGCTTAATACGAAATTACTTTTGGTCCCGGTCCCGTTTGTTTACTTTCCTTGAAAAATCACCCTCTTAATACGAACTGGTTTTTTTTTTCGAAAAACCCGGTTAATACGAAAATATTTGCAAAATAAATGAAAATTTCTTACTAAAGAACGATTTTAACAGTCAACTATGATTGGATAAACAGTGTAGAGCAGCAAATATCCCACAAGCTACACTTTTGCAAATATGAGACGCCATTTTTGATCCTGAAATTTTGTTTCGGGAACATGCAAGAGAGAAGCTAAAGGTAAAGGAAGCTTTGGATACGATAAAAACTTACCTAATGATGAAAGAAGATATCAGCGACAATGATTTTAACGCTTTCTTTTCTTTGAATGAAAAAATTGATAAGCGTTTGCAGAAACAATTTAAGTAGTCGCAAATAGAGAACTATTTTCATAAATTGTAATTTTTGGATGAATAAATATAGTTATATATAGTAAAATCAGTTTATTTACAGTAAATATTCATGACTTATGACTTGTTTCTATTGTTCCTGGATAATATGAAACCCGGATAATACAAAAAGATTTGTTTGCCCCCAACGAGTTCGTATTATGAGGGTTATACTGTAGTAAGTTAATTTATTTGTTTTCATTTTTCTAAGGAGCTTTATAGAGAGCATTTTTTGGCCAATATGTACATAATATGTTGTGACATTTCATGTCAGTATGGTCTGTACATCTGGCAGAGGGCACTAGCTTAAATGAGTGTTGTTGTGTTTTGGGTGTTGTTAGAGATGCGTGGGTGCAGTGGTGATGGAGTGTTGTATTGTTTAGGTCGGAGTGGGAGAGCATGTGTGTTTCGTTTTGTTTCAGTGTTGCTGTGTGGTTTAGAGATTGTGTTTTAAACAGTGTTGGTGTTGTTTTAGTATCTTGTTAAGTTGAGGTTTATGGGTGAAGCAGTTTGTGGTTTTCTTGGTATTATTTTGTAGTGTTTTTGTTCTTTTTTCCTTTATGCTGGATCCAGATTGGGGTTTGTTTTTGTCTTGTGTGCAGGCTCGTTTGTTTAGGTGCAGTGGCAACGAACCTCGTTATTTTTGGGAAACGATTAATTTCCCGTTATTTTCATTGGACGTATTTTCCTTTGTTTGTTTTTTTTTTTTTGCGTGTTTTTTGGCTTTTACTGTTAATTATGATATTTCTTGTTATAGTGAAAATTGTGTTTGATTTTGCAAGGCCGTAAGAAAGCAACAGCGACCGAGCATTGTTGGACTGCATCTTCTTGGAGGTTTTCCGGGAAGATGACAGCCTCTTTCCCTATTGTTAAGATGAGTTTTTTTTAGTTGTTCTTCGGGAGTTTTGTTTTTTTTGGACGATATAAAAAGTTATCGCTCTGTGCAGACGTTTGTTGTATGCAGAGAAGCCTTGCTTCGTGTTCGAATCACAACGACCCATATTGGTCAGAGCTTGATTTTGTTATTATTAAATGTGCAAATTTGTGTTGCGTTAATTAATTGATATGAGCAAGTTGCTGATATAAACCGTAATTTTGTGGAAAGTTGGAAGGGACATGTGGCCCATCCTGGTGTAAAAAGGAATGTTCGTCGGAAGTGTGGACAAGCCCGCCGGCACAAGTTCAGGTAAAGATCTGGGCAGGGAAGCCGCTTTTGCCCCCTGCGTGCCATCAGACGAACGGGTGAGTGGCTCACTCCTTTTCTTGCATTTTCTCCGTGTATCGAGAACCTTCTTTCCCCCCCCCCCCCCAGATGTTCTGCTGATGGTTTTTCCGAGCCCTGTCATTCAGTTTGAGCCAAGTTTCACTGTGTACTCTTGAACGCTGTCGTGTGTGAGTGTGTGGTGAGGCAGGAGAGGAGATACCAAGTACTATTTTGTGTTGCCTTGGCTGAACTATAAACCTCTGTGTATGATTTATTGCTAGTGGTAACTAAGGAAAGGTGCTGTGTCACCAACAAGTAATGCATGTGCTGCGAATTGCTTGTGGGGGTATGCGGCTTGGCGTAGTGGGAGGTGATGGTATCTGTTGCAGACCTGATCATTGATCTGATTACCGGAACGCATGTTTAGGAACCCGTTGGGTAGTGTTGCGGTGACTGCCATTCACTTGTTTTCTTGTACAAGTGCCAGTTCTGAGCGCTCCGTACCTGGACCGGGTCTACGGTGGTTCCAGTGTCCCTCCCCTGTTGTTAAGTAAAAGGGGTACGTGACGCTGTCTGTGCCAGTTGGTGGAATATTTGACGCCCGTGTTGAGGAGGAGTGGCCCAGCTGAAGTCAGTCACCCAGCCGTGTTGACCTTGCTTGCCGGGGCAGGACTAAAGTTTGCGTGACAGGAGTGCAAAGAGGGACCCTCTCTTAATTGGGGTACAAAGCTAAGCAATAAGAGCCGCATACCTCAAACACTGAAGGGTATTGCTAGCCCACATCAATCGTTTTGTAATAGTGATTAGTTTACTATAAATTTAGTTCAAGGGGCCCCTTTAGACGTACCTTTAGTAAGTCTAAGTTTAGTAAATGTTATGTTGTTAAGAGCATCCATAACTGTTCACTGCACTAAGTAACAGTTACGTGTATTGCATGTCCTCCTGGCTTAAGACTTCTTCAGTGAATAGGGTTGTGAATATTGTGAATTGCAAATATTGGGATCTCTGATCAATGCATAGAAATGCACATGTTTATACAGGGTGATTCATATTAAGCAAACTCGTTTCTTTTTTAATTAATGGAAATTCACCCACTGGCTCATTTTTACTGTCAGAGTAAGTGTGATTGATGGGGGGTTTGATTCCTTGCTAAGAGAATATTGAAGCAGAACAGAACACAAGAGATCAATGATATTGACAGCAATGAGCAGCCAGTAACATGAAATGATGTGTTCGGTGTGCCTAGAGCAGGCAGGACATTTTCAGCATTTACTATAAAGACAAATAACCTCCCAAATATACTCTATATTTGAGTTATTACAAATATTGTGGTTAGCATCATTCTCGTTGAAATAAATTATAGGAGACAGGAGACTCTGGCATGCTCGAAGCCTGAAGTCATGGCTCCAGTTATAGGAAAACGAGCCTCTCCATACTGAGAGGGAGTGGGAGGAAGGCCAGAAAACAGGAACAATGCGAAATGGCAGTTAATTCAAAAGCCCTGAACCCATTGCTTTGTGATTATTGGTAATAAAGTCTGTATAGTAGAGGTACAAAGCCTGGTCCACTTACTAAACTAGCAATGAGAAACCTGAACAAGCAGGGGTTTGCCTTATCAGAGACCGTACTGATATCTCCAATCAGGCTTGGAGGAGAGAAGAACTATTTGATCATGACGTAGAGGCACATATGAAGCAAGACGCAGTAAGAAGGAAGCAGCTCCTCAACTCAGGGTTTTTCCAAGCAATACGTATCAGTGAACTGTAGTTGTTCACATTAGTCGGAAGGGCATGGTGCATTACGAGTTCATACCGGAAAGGATGACAGTGAACAAGGAGAGGTGCACACACATCCTGGCTTGCCTTCATGATGCTGTCTGCCATAAAAGCAAGGATTGGGCACTGCAACATGACAAAGTCCCTGCATATCAGTTATTCATGATACAGGCTACAATGGCCAAAATGGGGATGTCAGCCCTTTCCACATCCTCCGTACTCACCTGATCTCACCCCATGAAACTTTTACCTGTTCTCCTGTCTGAAAAACAAACCCAAAGGATGCTATTTCAAGAGTGCATTTGAGATTCAGGAAGCAGCGACGGCTGCCCTGAAGACCATCTCCTCCAAAAGTTCCAGGAATGTTTTCAGCAACAGTACTCGCATTGGCAGAAGTGCATGTATGCAGAACAGGAGTACTTCGAAGGTGGTTGTTTGTAACACAATACATCAGGAAGGCTAGTCTCCAAACTTACAGATCATAGTAGTAAATAAGATAGCATTACTAACCTAAATTGAAAAGGATTCAAGGGGCAAAAGCAACACAAGTTTAAAAAACAAACTAACAAATGTAAATAATAACCAAGCAATAAGCTATCATAATAATCATAATAAATAAGTATGCAACAATGAAATGAATGACTTCAACCTACAAAGAAAAAAAAGTCATCTTGAAATGTAGTTGACTCGACACTCTCATGAGCAGAAAGAGAGAAATAAAAGGGAAAACTTCTGGGCCAGAGATAATAGCTTTATTAAACAGATTGAAAATTGGACTGAGTGATGGATGTAATAGTAGGAAAGGAAAAAGACAAATGAGTGAGTAGGGAACGTTCATAAACCACGTGGTCAATTTTGGGGAGGGGGGGAAGCAGATTTGACTACATATGACTACAAAAGAGAGGGCGGAAGGTCAAGTAATAATCATGTGGCCACAAATCATTCAAAATTCTGCATTTTAATATCTTTTTTTTAGGGGAGTTCTAATTTCTCTGACCATGTAATTTTTAGGAGGGGGGGGACGTTCAAATAAAACTACCGATGACCATGGAGAGGGGGAAGAGTGTAAAAAAAAAAAGAAAAAATGACCACGTGGTTTATGAATGATCCCTAATAACAAGCAGAATGCATGCCCACGAATGGAAAATCGGCACACACCTTCTCTGCCCAACAGAAATCACAGTTCCCTGACAATGAGGAACCTAAAATCCGTGGCTCTTCTGTTGGACATCCTTTGAGTGCGAAAAAGTCAACTTGGCCAAGTGGTGGTTCGGATGGTTCAAGTAAGCTATCCACATTGTCTCTCATTTCCAGGCTCATCTACTCTGTGACAATCTACCTCTCTAACAACTTGAAGAATTCTCTGACAACTCGGTGACAATGCTGACTCAAACTCATGGTTGGTTCTGCATACAGCTATTGAACACAAACGAACCCGACACTCCAATCAACCAATTATCAGCCAAACCCCTTTTGATGAGGTCAAACAGTTCGAGAATGTTCACTCTCATTTTGCACAAAGACAAAATCTAAAAAATAAGGCAATTACTGATGTCTCTGACAGAGCCATAGAAAAGGGCCACAAAAACACACATGTTGAAGCATGGTAACTCAACATAGAAAATTCATGAATATTTACCCAAACCAATATGGAACCCAGCTGAACGATAAAAAACTCTCATGTGAGAACAGAGTGAAAAATAGGGGGAGAGAGGGGTGTTCACCATATCACCATAAAATAAAGAAGAAATGTATTAGTTTTATATGAATCACCCTGTGTAAAGCTGAGAACCAATCCGAATTTGCGATTATCGAATAACATGTTACGTTGTTTAAAAAAAACTTTTTCACTGTGATTATTTATTTATTTATTTATTTATTATTATTATTATTATTATTATTATTATTATTATTATTATTTATTATAATTTTCTAAGAATGAATTTCTTAATTTTTGCATCGTATTATCCAGGATTTGATAGAATAGCACATCATATTAAAAGATTTTAGCATCATTTACATAGAAATAGTGTTTATTATGTTGAAACTCCCACAATTAAGTATGATAAATTAATAAATTAAATAACGAATAACTATAATGTCAAATTAAAGTCGAAGTTTACCAATGATGTTGGAAGTTGGAAATTTGATGTGGACAGGTGTTCATTTAGAAAATGTTTTTTATTTTTAAATCAAAATCCTCCAATAATAATATCTACCACAACCCATCCAACTTTTTCATCACATGTAGCACTATCACACAAGCTCTACAACATCCCTATAACTGTTTATTTTTCAAACTCTTCGATATCCTTATGATGGTTTCTTCTTGAAGTTCAACATCCCTATGACTGACTACCAGTTTTTCCTCATCTAAAACCCTGTTTCTTTTTCAAATTTTTACATCTCTACCACCAGTGTCTTCTAAAACAACTGCAAACCTCCAACTCCATCATTATTGGAGAACTTTGACTTTAATTTTGACATTATAATTATTCGTTATTTAATTTATTAATTTGTCATTTTCAATTATAGGAGTTTCAACATAATAAATACATATCATGTCACTCCTGTGAATGAATGCTGTGAAAACTTTTTAAATAGCTTTCATGGGGACAAGACCAAAGGAAAATTATTTATAAAACGAGATATCATATTAAATGAGCTCATAATAATGGGATTTGACTCTATACATCGATGCACCCAAACGATGTAACTTAAAAATCTCATTTCTGCCAACTTGCTTGGCGATAGAACTTATTCAAAAGATAAACTTTTTTTAACACTTTCTTTTCTTTTAAAAGAACCATCATTAACTAAAATTTTACTATCACCTATAGTAATGGAGAGATTTTGTAGAAAGATAAGAACATGTATATGTACTCTATTGGCTCCCCACTTTATTTCGTGTGTTTAGTCATTTTATTTTGTTAAGGTCTTTTGCAAATTATGTATATACTGGGAATAAAAAGGAAATATCATTTACATGAGTCAATTTGTTTTGTATATTTACAAATGTGTTGTATGGTCTGTAATGATGAATATAATTTAAGAAGATGCATCCTCTAAGATAGGATAATATGGAAGAGTGTTTATGTCATCAAGCTTGTATACAATAGCTAGATGTCTATTTATGATGTTGGCTACCGGATTATTGCCTATGTAAATAGTCAATGTAAATGTATGTTTTTATGACAATTAGTTAAAGATATGAATTAGAATTATAAAGAATTACAAAGAAAGTTCTAATATTCTATATAGCAAAGGAGAAGCATATATCCATTTGCTCTCCTTAGAACTTCATGATGGTAAACATCAGAGTAGAGAGATAGATCAGAGTAAATATGTTATTTAAATTGTTTAGTTATAATTCTGCATTTGAATTAATTATTTTAAAAAATTAGCTTATTTTATTCATTTTTTTAAATATTCTTTTTACAACAGCTTAAAAGTTATATATACTGTTATTGAAGTTATAAAAAAATAATCCATTGACTTAGAGTTGAATAACTAATAACTAAGGTTAAAAAATTTTAATTTAAAAGAATATGAAAATTTGCATATTGATAATTTGGGGATGGCAAATGGTCCTTTTTTTTTTATTAATTTTTTTTTTTTTTTTTTAATATTATCATTGCATATTAAAACAATGTGCATTAATATCAATTGAACATAAAAAAAAATTATGTACCAGTATTCCTGCCCATATGCATAATTTTGATGGTAACTTATATGCGTTTGCAATAAAAGTCTAGGAATCATGGGTCAATTACTCCATTGTCTGCCTGTAGCCTAGAGCTCTCACTCTGTGTGCGGAAGTGCAGCTCTCCAGTTCGCAAACACATATACAACTCTCTGGCCTCACCTCATCTCTTGCCACGTTATTTGCATCCATCCCATGACTCACTTTACAGGTGATAAAACGAAGCACATTGGTCAGGCAAACTGCCAGCATATGAGCTGTAGGATACGTCATGAAATTAAACTTCATCTTCGCAGTCGTTGTTGTTTTTTAAAACTGTATTTTCATGTTTGCCATTGTGGGAAGCAGTTGAAATTCTTTAAAGAAACTTGTGTTTCTTCTGTTTGGGCGGAAAAAGCTTTTACTTTTGATATGAAGAGAATTGTTTTCATCTCATCTGATACAGCTTTAACATTAGATGGTTATGTTTAGATATAGTGGATGCGCTTCCTTTTACCGTTTTTAATTTTGCCCGTTTTATATATGATGAAATGAAAAGTTTTAGAAAAAACAAGCCAAGTGATAAAGGTTTGTACAGTATTAAAATAAAAAATTTTAAGAGAACATTTGTGACATAATGTTGTTGTTGAATATTTAATTGAATAAGATGTAATTGTATAAGTTACTATGTATTGACATTATAATTTAAATATATTCTGACATTTATTTAAAGAAAGTTGTTTCATTTGTTTTAGAAGATAGCTTAGTTTAAGATAATAAAAAGAAAATAAGATTTTGGAAATTTTCTGATGAAAGTGATAAATATATTTTGACAGAGAAGTCAAACAACTTTAAAAGTATGTCATTCTAAAACATTAAATTGATTTAAAATGTCATTTAATATTTCTTGTTTTTAAATTGTGTACAATTGTTCAAAAAAACATTTCAGTCTAATAATTTTTCAGCAAAAAAAAAAAAAAAATTAAAAAAAAATTATCATTTACTTGTTTGCTAATTTATTTTTAATCCAAATTCAAAATAGATATTTAAATTATGCTTTCATAGTATGCAATTTACAAAACTTAGTTACTGTTTTAAGCTTAACAACTCTTAATTAATAGGAACTTTGGTATGTAACCTTGAATGCATAGCCAAAGGGCTTAGGAGAGGGAGCAGGTAGGGTGCAAGGCACAACCTCCCACCTTTCTCACAATTACATTGGTTACTACCCTGGCTGGAAGACAACGTGGTGGTGAATGTTTCTCCCTTTATCCGCTTGGTGAATACATTTAAATGTTAAATCAGGATTTTGTTAGGATTTGTGGTCAGTGACATACTCTTAAAAACCCACTGTTGCAGTGATGTTTCTCTGTCTGTGGTGATCATAAGTCATTGAAAGTGATTAGTGATAAGTGACTGCCATTGACTTTGAAAGTGTTGACAGTAGAATCATTGAATCACTTATTGTTTTTGAAATCTGGATTAAAAAGTGAGCATGTGAAGAGTTTCTTTTGTTTGAGTTCAGTTAATAAATCCATGGATTTTTGATTTTTATCATTTTATTGCAAACATAAAAAGAATTCTTTAAAAAAAAGAATGAAGTGAGATGCTGAGAGCATTTTTAACAAAGATGATTTTTTCCCATGATTATTATCTCATCTTTTGGAGAGAATGAAAAAAAAAAGAAAACAAGGCATGTATTCTCCTGGAGCACAGAGATCAACGAGTTACAGTGAATTTTAGCAAGCTAATGTTTCACTCTTCAGACAATAAAAGTTTATATTCATGGATTATCAAATTTCAACGTTTATAATAACCTAACTAGCAGTGATCGTTTGCAGTTATCATTGATCGCTCCCGTAAATTAAATTAAACTGTTGCTGCTACATTAGCCAGATTCCCAAGTCGGGACAGTGTTTATTATTGATTTGGAAGTCTCATTTCTCTCACGTAATGGTGTTCTGTGGCATAGGTAGGACTCAAGAGAACGCCGACAATTGTTATCTTTTAAGGAGCATGGAAGAATTAAATATGAGAAATGAAGGCAGTAAGTAGTGTTATGTTTAATGAAGTATAACTGAAGAGTCGTAAATATATGAATTCTTGATTAATTATATTCACTTTTGATTTTTGTTTGAATTAGTCAGAAGATAAACAAGTTTTTTTCTTTCTTTTATTAGAAGTGAAGGGGAGAAACTTATGTATAAGTTTATCTTATGTATTTTTTAGGCAAACTTTTCTTGGCTAGCAATTGTTCCTTGAAGTCTATGCAGTGGCATAACTACTATATTTTTATTAGTTTTTGGAGTAATGGGATATAATTATATTGCCATAAAAATTAATTTTAATAATTATGGATAATATCCTTTCTAAATTTTAAGAATTATAGCATTGTTTTGTTTTTTTGTTTTTTCCCTCTGAAAATTAGTAAAATAACTGATGTTTTTTATTGGCAACACGTTCATTTAAGTAGAATTTTACTGCATTATAGTTTTAATATTTGAACATTAGCATAGTAACTGTTAATTCATTTCATTAAAAGCATAATCATAATAAATAGTTTAGGTTATGTTGGCATTTCTAAAACTATGCCCCACCCAATTGAATTGTCATTCCTTTGACATTGTGCATTTGTAATCTTGGTAATGCAGTTTCAAACTTAGTTTTAAGTATCTTTCAATGAAAAAAAAAAAAATTACAGCATCCACCCATACTGTTATTGTTATAAGCATGATTTTCACTTTTCTGGAAGGAGGAAGGAATTCAACACAAAAATTGCCTGTAGATGAAAAGCAGTTGAATTTTTATTTGCAGATTATCATTTGTTCTTTTCTTTTTTTCTTTCTTTTTTTTTTCGTTTTATTTTTTTTTTTTTTTTAATAGATATTTAAAGATATATATTGAAATTGAAATTGGAAATATCTTTATCTGTTTTGAAATTTAAATTTAAAAGCTATCCTGTGGAGATTTGAAACTGTTAAAAATAAGCTAGGAGTCATTCCTGCACAAAAAAAAAATTATTTCACTAGGTTGAAATAAAGAATTACCAGTATCTCAGACTGATATCAAAAACAGATTCTCAGCTTTTACTGTTTGTTTACTGGTAAAACAGTAAAAAAATGTGAACAACATGAAATGTAGTCAAATTACTTGAACATATTTAAATGTACACCTTTTATATGTAATAAACCACAAGAGAAAGCGCATATGAAATAATTAATTTTTTTAATTTACTGCTGCAGAAAAATATTCTCAGTAACATCTACTGCATTTAACTTTGAAGAATTTTCCACAATTGAATTATATTCAAGGAAAAAGTTGAAGGACCCAAATATGATTTGAAAAAAGAAACTGACTTTTTTTTTTTTTTTTTTTTTTTAATGAAATATTTTATAAATTGTGGAAATCAATTTCATTTTGAAACATTAAAATTTCTCAATTTCTTTAATTTTGTCTTATGCAGTTGATGTTAGCAAATATAGTATAGTCTTAGTTGTGAAAATGATATTGAACTCTTCTTAATTTCGTTTTTAATACTTAATGTTTATCACTTTAAAGTTGTCATACAGTACTCTGATTTAGTTGTAAAGAATAAAATAGGTTTTTGCTCTTGATTAGGATTTTTTTGATATTTAGCATCATAAGTTTCATTAACAGCTTTTATACTTCAAAATTAGTCCACCAAGAGGTTGCAAATGAATAGGGATATTAGACAAAAGTGGGAAAAAGCCAAGAAATCTTTGCAATGCATGAGGAACTTTTGCAACAGATTCTCAAACAGTTTTGTTAGTTGTTTTTTTTACTTTAATAAAAAGACACAATGAAATTACTTTCCTTTGAGGAAAAGTAAATGATCATAAATATATGTATTAGGACAAGTTATTGCTTAAAATGAGCTCACTAATAGCATTGACTTACAACTGAAGAATTTTTTTTTCTTTGCTCAGTAATTACAGTCATTTTAAAATGAAACCATTAAAATAAAAACATCAAGGTTGTTTCATACAAACACATGTATTCTTAGATAATGAAGAAGAATGCAAAATATCAAAATCCTAAAATTGTGGTATTGTAAACAAAGAAATTTTTCTTAGTATATGTATTTCCGATAATTTTCAATCAGTTGTTATTATAAATAACTTGTATTTTCATTATTTTGCATATTTGCAAAAAAAAAAAAAGAAATGATATCTAAGCCAATAATACATGTCCCTACATTGTCAACTGGATTTTTGATTGGTTGTTTGGTTTTTGAACATGTTAACATCTAGTCATTTGCATTCTGCACATGACTAATTTTGTAAAACACTCTGAGATATATAAACATTCATTTCTGTAATAATCGAGGAAAATACTCTTTAACCACTAACCACAACAAAGTAATGAAACAATACAACCTGTATGCGCATTTCAAAAGCAAAGCTTTCGTCATTCAGCGGAACAAGTGAGGACACTGCGAGAAAGTGTTCTGGAGTCCTAAGGGCAAAGAGCAGCTTATATAGCTAGTAAGGCAACAAGCTGGCCAATAGGAAAGCGATTTTGGATATTATGTTTTTGATTGGTAAACTTCACCCACCAGTAAATCCATGAAGAAAGTCACGCAGTTTCCGCTTGTTCATTGTCGCTGAAATGCAGACTGCCGATGATCTCCTTTAGATTCTGGAACAGGTGATAGCCACTGGACGTGAGGTTTGGACTGTAAGGCAGGTGGTCAAATTGTTCTCAAACAAAAGATCTGATTAGTTGGGAACAACTTGACGACCTTCTTTACAGTCAGGACCTCACGTCCAGTGGCTACCATCGGTTCTGGGAGCTAAAGGGGATCATTGACAGCCTGCATTTCAGCGACGATGAACAAGTGAAAACTGCGTGATTTTCTTCGCCGGCGGCAGCTTCTATGAAATGTTCATGTGGAAGTGCGTTGAGCACTATGACAAGTCCTTAAATAAACTTGGAAACTGTGTGGAAAAATAGTTAAAGGTACATAGAATCTGGTAAAGAAAAAATTTTGAAAATATATATAATAGTTTTGTTCTTATTGCAAAACAGACCTTACTTTACGAATAACCCTCATATTTAGATGCAACAGGTTTTTGAAAACAACTGTATTTGTTCCTTTAACAGGATGCAATAACATCACTAATATCCAATATTAATGTTCACAAAAATCTCCATTTAATGGAAATTTCTGTCTTAAGCCACCTTTACACAAACATGATTTTAAAATTTAAATATAACATGCAATCAATAACTATTTTTATAAGAGATCTTCATTTTCAGTCGCCTCTTCAGAAGTCTGTGTAAACAGAGAATAACAATGGCTCGATCCATTGTATCTTTCCAGAGTTTTATCGTGTGTCACATCTTTATCTAGCCGACATGAAAAAAGGA
This sequence comes from Rhysida immarginata, assembly GCA_023313115.1. Taxonomy (NCBI): domain Eukaryota; kingdom Metazoa; phylum Arthropoda; class Chilopoda; order Scolopendromorpha; family Scolopendridae; genus Rhysida; species Rhysida immarginata. Next base: position 778,398 of record JAHWFO010023077.1, on the reverse strand, counting down.
ATCGCTGCTAAATGACAGATATGCAATAACGTGTTTTGGAAGAAATTAATTTCTATCATTCTTCTTGAATATATCTAATGCAAGTTTAATAAGCAAGATTGCTCCCTAATTGCACACGAAATAACATTTAGTGATGGACCCTTATCTGAATTTAAAAAATAGATACATCATGGAATTTGTCAGATAGCTTTACCAAAGAAAAAGTGTCAACATTGAAGAAACAATCATTTTTATGCATTTATAAATAGTTAACACGCCATCTGTTTTTAAAATTTGAAAATAATTTATGGAGAGAAGGAAGAGGATGGGAAGCATTATTAATAAAAATTTCCCATTTAATGTATAGGTTTTTTTTTTGTAACATTGTTGCAAAATTTTGATGCCGAGTTTTTGTAAGCACTTCTTCTGTGATAAATGTTTTCTTTTTCCTTTTACTTCTTGGATGCGAGTTACAAGGAAAGCTTCACTATGAGCATTTGCTCTGAAATCAACCATTAAAAAGAAATGTCTGTTTCTTGCCATAATCTTAGCTTTCAGCATATTAAAAAAGCTGCAGTTAGAGATATGTTTAAAGATTGCAGACATAAACTGATATAGTTAATGTGTATGTTGAACCTTTCTTTAGCATTGCAAACTCTTGACATTTATGTTTACTCTCATAAATGTCAAACTGGATAAAGTTTAACTTTCTCTTTGGTTAATACATATAATCTGATAGGTGATTTTGAAACATTTTTATGTCAACAATAGCAAAATTTTATTTTAAAGAAATATTACCTGTATCTTAACTATCAACAAACAAAAGTTATCATCATCAGGAGAGCTTTAAAAATAATTCATATTGTTTAAAGTCGAGATAAAACTTGATTGAATTTAATGCAGGAAGTGTGTTGTATATTAATGATGTTATTAACATAAAATATATCTTTGAATATTCTTTGAAGGTCATCTGTAGTGAAACATTTGCTACTGAAAAGGCTTTAAACAGAACAATACTGGCAATTGCCACTCATATTTTAAAAAGTCATTAAGTGTTTAAAATGGGTGTTGTGCTTTTTTTATGTTATTACTAAGTTACAGACTTTAGTTTCATATCTTTTTAAGGGTTAAAAAATCATGAACATTTTCTATTGTTTATTTTAATAGCTGCACTTCAGCATGTAAGAGAAAATATTGATGATCTCAATGGGAGACTTGGATTTCAAGATACTGATTTGATATTTTTAAAAGGTTTAATGGACAGTCCTATTATGAAGTCTTTAGTAAAGGTAATTATATAATGTTCTTGCTAAAATTCTTAAATTGAATGTAAATTTTGATTTATATTTTTATATCAAATAATACATGCATAATCAATTCAACTTCACGGAGATGAATTTTTGCATATACAAATTATAAATTCTTAAATTTGTAAACTGACCAAATTATTAATACTATTAATGAACAAGGGAACCATATGAACCTACACCAAACTGTTTGTTTGCACGCAGCATACGTTGGAAGTGATTGCGTTTCACGGTGGTGGTAGCAAAAGTGAAAAGAAAAAAAAATAGCGAGAAGCAAAATCATTAACAGCAGTCACCAAAGAATTGCAGTTAAAGCAATGTTATTGAGCCAAAACCTTAATTTAAAATTTTTTTTAATAATAACGTAACAACAACAGCTTCAGCGGAGAATGAACCCACCGAGAAGCTGAAGGGTCATACCCGCGCGTTGTCCCCCAACGGGCCTGAGCCCAAAAACGGGGTTAATGGAAACTTATAAACATATAAACAAAAAACATATAAATAACAAAAATAATAAAAAAAGAAAATTAATAAAAGATTGATCTACGGGAATCTGTATAGATGTTAACGTTAGTAGTTAAAAGAATGACTTTGAAATTGTTAATGAGTTTAAAAGCAGGATCAACCTTTCTAATTTCAGTCCTCCATTTATGTTTCAGACTGAAGATATTATTTGATCTAGTATTCGTAGGGGGTCTAACATCGATCGCAGAAACAATATCAGGTGCCCAGATATCTCTATTTAAAATATCCCTTAACTGATTAAAAAAGACGTTACCAGCTATATTGGAAATATCAAAATATTTGGTGTCGCCGGTATTTCCGGTTGTATTAAAAAAATTTTAAACTAAAATCTTATGAAAACTGTTTAATTTTCGTTGTAAAATATTTGTACATTGATTCGAACCAGCGTACCAAATCCATAAAGCATAAAGAAGTTTGGGCACAACAGTTGCTTTATACAGCTTAAAAAAAGTAAGTGGATTTGAAAAAAATTTGAGTGCTTTAGCATACCTATAAGGCGACATACATCAATAGTCAGCTTATCAATATGGGGAGCAAAGGACATTTTGTGATGAAACCAAACACCAAGGTCCTTAACAAGCTGTTTCCTAGTAAGCTCAAAACCGTTTAAATGATAAGAATAAACAAAATTTGCGACTTTACATGAGAATGTTATAAAACAAGATTTCTCGTGATTCAACTGCAAACCATTCTGGAGGGACCAACTCTCGACGGCAGTTAAAGCTCGTTGAATGTTCTCACAATCTGACCAATCTTCCACCTTGGAAAAAAGCTTAATGTCGTCCGCATAAAGTAGCATTTTGACTCTTCTATCGGGAATCACTTCAACCAAATCTGCAATGAAAATATTAAATAATATTGGTCTGAGTGAAGAGCCCTGAGAGACTCCAGCACTGATCGAGCCTATCCTGGATCTAATTTGGTGATTTCTTATCAAGAAATATCTATCTGTTAACAAAGAGGAAACCAGTGAAGAAAATTATCCTCAACATCAGTATTTCTTAATTTTTCTATCAAAATGGCTATGTTTACACTGTTGAAGGCCTTGGAATAATCCAAGTAAATCACTTCGACTTAGGTTCTTTGATCGAGCTCCTTAGCAATAAAACGCAAAAGAGCTGCTAAATTTGTCTGAGTAGATTTATGTACTCTAAACCCATGTTGTTCAATAGGAAGACGGGATTCAATAAAATTAGCCAACGCTTTAGCAACGATGGTCTCAAGAAGTTTTGCTGGAAACGATACTATTGATATCGGACGATAGTCGCTAACTTTCAACGGGCGAGATGTTTTTGGGATAGGCTGAAACCGCACCAACTTCCATTTGGTGGGATAATGACCTGTAGTGATGGAAAGATTATAGAGAGCGCAAAGAGGTTTTGCTCGAAATAGTTTATAAGATGAGGTAAGCATCCATGAATATTTATTTTATTTATAAAATTATAAAGCCACGCAATACATAGCCCTAACCAACACACATTCGTATTTTCGGTTGCCTGATTAGATTGAGAGCCCTATCCTCGTTTCACATGAATACATGATGTCATGAAGTCAGCCCTGAAAAATTTACGAACATTACCGAAGCAAAATGTTACTGCACTCTTTTGCAGAAGTCTTTCTAAAATTAATAAAATAAAATAATAAATTAAGGAAATGGTTATTAATTACTATACAGATTTTTTTTTACTAAATGACAATTGGCTAATTTTAATAATCTATTTTTTAAAAAAATAAAAGTTTGTTTATACTCTAAACAACGAAAGTTTAACTGGACACGCCCACTCCAACTTTCGTTGGACAAAGTATAGTAACTTCAAAATCCATTCAATTGTTGTCTGCTGCTCCTTCTTAGCAAATAGTTCCATTGCTTTCATGTGAAGTGGATTCGTGTGTTTTGTTGAATGGTGGAGGAAAGAAGTTCCGTCAAGCACATTAATACATACACCTCTTTAACTATAGTGTAACAATGGAGTCTTTGTATGGCTATGTTGGCTTGATTTTTTTTTTTTGTTTTCATGGTTTATTTTGAAAGAAACAAAATATGGTGATTTCTTATTTTGCAAGCATCAATTGTAGCTTTAGGTGAGTAACGTATTTCAATTTTTGTGTGAAACTGTGAGATATAGGTTCATATGGTTCCCTTATAAGTTTGTATGTTTGTATTCTTCTTTGTTCATCAATGCCATTGCCCAGTCTATTGCAAAACTCATTTCTCTTCCCAATGTGATTTATCTAAAGAAGCATGAAAGTTGAGATTTGATAATGATTCTGTGAACAAATACATAGTTTGTTTCCTTGTTAAATGAATGGAAGCAATTATGGCTGTATTTGAGATATTACATGCTTCATTTGAATTTTGGATAAATATATAAATTTTTTTATTACTTATTTTAATTTCTAATATAAATTTAATTTTACTTGTTATAAGAATGCCATAATACAATAACTGTGGTGTTATGTGGCTTTAATTATATTATAACATATAAATATATTTATTAATTTAAGTTAATTACAAGTTGTGTTCAGTGGCAGACCAGAAAAGTTGTATTAAAAAATCTCGTATACAACTGTATCCATATGTGTGTCAGACATATGGAATCAGTGATTCTTTGATACCAATACATGCCATTGATATGCCTATGGTAAGGATACGAACCTGGGAACTAATTTTACAAGATAGCGGTACCCTTGCATAAATGCACAAAGTAAAAGTAGCAAAGTGTTTTGTGAGATTTTTGTTTAGCAAAGGCATAAAATTATAATAGAGATTCATCGGATTAGATTTCGGTACTGTTGTAGGTGTATGATCTCTACACAAGTAGGTTATAATTCATGGCAGTCATGGAAGACACCATGCAGCCATAGAGAATATGATACAGGAAAACTGATGCATGACAGTCAAGAAAGTAATGTGGTTCATTATTGATTAATGTTGTATCAGTCCAACACATCACTCACAGAGAGCTGAAGTTTCTAAAATTGTGTGCAACCTGGTTACTCCAGCAATTAACAATTGAAATGAAAGAGAGACGTATCATTGCTTGACAAGAGCACTGCAGAAATGTGCATAATCAGAGTTAATTGTAACAAACTTCCAGAAAGACTGAAGTTTAGTTGGTGGTGGACCATTTCGAAAGAACTCTTTAACCATGGCATCTATGTGCTTGTTAAGCACTGGCATAAGTTCCACTCAAATTATGTTGAACAGTGATAATATAATTATTTCAGCATTTCCAATAAATACTATATAAATAAAAAATTCCAATTTCTCATTGAATTCCCCTTGTACGAGGGTTGACTAAAAAGTAATGCACAGTCACTCATAACTCACAAACGAAAAGAGATTTTTGAATGAAGCAAATTAGTTATGAATGTACATTTTATTAGCTACAAAAACTTATATTTACAGCTACATATTTCTCTCAGTGTTGAATCAGTTTTTTCATTCTGTCAGTGAAGAATTCTGCTAGTCTTTCCATGATCCACGTCCCCACTACATGATCAAAGATGATATGAGGAAGACACCCTTAATGCCTCTTTAAATGTGGGAAGAAATGAAAAAATCAATCTGTATGGCCTAGGATTATCATTTTGCAGAATTATTGGCTCATTTGATTTTCGAATGCAACACACCCACATCTTCTAAAGATGGATGACGATTTGGATGACGATGAATGTTACTAAGATGTTAATGACATTTTTGGCTATTACAAATTCAACAACTGCTCATTGCATTAGATTAGTTAGCATAACAGGCATACAAGGGTCCGTAAAAGTGGTTACTGACAGGAAAAAAAGACTGGGAACCATGGAATTTGGTATGATTATAGAGCTACAAGATGGCACCATTTGTTGCTGTGTCTGATGTTGTATTCTCTCGTTCTTTCCAGTGTGCATTAATTTCAGCTGCAGTCATTGATTTTTAGCCAGAACAAATAAACTATAAAATAAAGTAAAATAGATTAACTCTGAAATTGAAAAACAAAAAAATAAAGGGGGATACCTCTTATTCGCAAGAAAGAATAATACATGAAATACCAGATACATAAGATATGTGAAAATTGGGAAAGAAAGCAGAAAATGAGACTTCCATTCTCAATATTATTCTCAATAATTTTAGGGAGAAGGGGCAGAGCTTTTGAAATAGACTTCTAACATTGTATATTCAGTATTGTTCTTTTTTATGGATTAGAGATTTTCAAAATAAAGCATGCTTATCGGTAATTGAAAAAGCTTATTTATTATTAATAATCTCATTAATTTAATGAGCAGGAGCCTGAGGTTTCCATTTGCTATACATGTATTTATAAATACGGTGCAAAGACCAGTTATATTGATGACCTTATTAATTATTGCCAATTATTGATTGATTATTTTTGGTTACTCTTTCAAGGTACAAGATAAATTAGAAGATAGCAATGGTGCTCTGAAACCTCTTGCTACTGGAAATTTAGATCTTATAAAAGAAGTTTCCACCATTTGTCAGAAGAGTAGACATCGTGAAGCTCAAGAACTATCAAAACTCCTCCATGATCCTCATATTAAGGTACATTAACTTAATGATTAATAAAAAAAGTAATAGTGAGATTGAATACTGTAGGCCATTCTACTCTCTGACTGATTTATCACACTTATTCTCAAAGGAAATAATATAGTACAATAATATTGAAGTCCCCATGTTTTTCATTGCCATATCTGCTTTATTCCTATTCAAATGTTATAAATGTTTAATTAAAAACCATAGTCCTCTGTACGTTATTTACACTGTTGTTCTATAAAACAGACAAGAATTTATTATTTAAAAGAGATTTATACCGTAAATAAATTTAATGCAACTGAAAGCTAAGATGTGAAGTGTTCTTCTTTATGGTAGTATTATTACCCATTTTACATGACTTTTGAGATGATGATTAATAATCAAAAAAGAAAGCAATTGTTGGATATAATATCTTAGAAGAAAGAGCATTCAAACTTTAGTCCTTATGCTATTGTGCCTTTTCTTTTTTTATCATTATGTAATGGAAAACCAAATCCCAACAGGATTTTAATATTCATAAGAGCAGGCCAGCTCCAACATTTGGTGTCAGATTCATGTAATTCTAGCAAAGAAACATTGAAGAACTCAAAATTCCAAAATTATTGAAATGATTTAATTACAATTATTCAAAGAAAACCTTTAAATCCAACTCAAAGTATTAAAAATTAAAATAATAAGCAAAACAACAATTTTTATTATTGTTGTCAAATTTTCAAGTTTCATTTTAAAATTGATTAAGAATTTAAAAAAGAAATAATTTTTCTTTAATTTGAAATTAATTATCAAATGATTCTTCATAATTCCCGGTTTTATGTTTGCTTAATAAAATGTGTTCTGCATATTTGGAGTTTTTTGGTGCATTTTTGATATACCTGCAGTTTCTAAATTTCGATAAGTTTTTCCAATATAAATTTTGTTACATTCTTTGCATTTAATTTCATAATAATTTTTTTAATTTGAATTTAATTTAAAATTAATTTTAAATTTTATTGATATTTTAATTATTAATTCATTATAGTCGAGATTTAAGATTTTCTTGGAATTCTTGGAGTTGATTTGTTAAACTGTTACTATTCAGAAGTATATAAATAAATAAATTGAAATGGTGAAGTGGAACATTTGCACAGACCTTCCACTATGACCTAAAATTAATTTTTCTTGCATACTCTTAGGTCCAATTTTGCTATGTCAAATTTTTAATTATTTCATGAAAATAAAAACATCAGTATCTTCCAAATGGTTCAGTTATCTTCCATCAATTTATATTCAAAAACTATTAATCTCAATGAGAATCCATTTCAAAGAAGTTAGCTGCACAAAATTTGATTACATATAAACATAGATAATACACAGACAGAAATAGTTTCGCAAAATTTCAACATATCTTGGCCACTGGTGTGAGGTGGCAATAAAAATCTGAATAACTCCAAAATGGCTCATTAGAGCCAAAATTATTTACAAAAATTATTCATCTTAATGACGGGAGTCCGTATATATCAGACTTATTACTTTAGTTTGCTGATATATGCTAGAGCCATTTCTTTATTTTTAGATAAAAATTAATATCTCTTAAAAGGTTTAATTAATTATCATAAAAAATACATCAAGGCACAGTTTGAGGAACCTCTGTGTGTATTGTAACTAACCTAGGAAAGGGGGAGGGCTGCTTGATTACAAAGCTACTTAACAAGGGACCAGTAATCATAAGCTTAGTAACGCTTTAAATAATAATTCAGGTATACTTTGTTAAAATTGACAAAATATGCAAAGATGCCGAATTGAATTCCTCCCCCTTAAAAAATGAAATAAGTGTTTTATTGATCAGTATTTCTATAAGGAAATCTATCCTGTGAGAATACAAAGAAAAGAAATTATTTTCTTGTCAGTTCTATAACAAATAACAAACTTGAAATCTTCTTGTATTAAGTCTGCAAACTTAATCAATAGTCTAGTTTATTCATATTGATGGTGATTAGAAAGGGTCCTTCAAATTGAAGATGATAGTCAGTCAAAACATGTCATACAAAATCTTCACGGGTTAGCTTGAAGACATTATATCTTTATTATTAATCCAGGTAAATATCCTCAGTAACAGTCTTTATTTCTCCACATTTCAATACTTTAGCTAAACTTGAATCCTTTAACGAAAGTCTGTAGATTCTTTATTTGGGACTTTGAATATTTGTATTTGTTGAAATACCGAAATTTTCGCAGGAAAAAAAATGATATACCATAAGTTAAAAAAAATCACTACTACGTATTATAAAATGTAGAGCCAACAATTAATCCCTCTTTCTGACATTAGAGACATTATTAATTCATTATGCATAAATAAACATAATACTATAAACAAAAATGAGAAGGCTTTTGATATATGATCTTATTTAGAAGAGTTAGTAAAACAAACAGTTTTTGATATACCGGTATATATAACAAACAAACAGATTAAGTAGTTTGTTAGTAAATAAATAATATGAGGGGTATAAGAAGAAGACTCTTGGAGTAATAATATCTTTATCATATTTCATTTAAGTTTGTTGACCTTTATCATATTTCTTAGAATTTTTTACTTAATGCAAAAGTCTTGTTCTTCCTCTTACTTTTAGATGAAACTTAATTTTCTCTTGTCTAGGTGTGTTTATGG